>JAJOZX010000008.1:935000-937500 GCA_023014485.1 Bathynomus jamesi | reverse complement strand
TCAGTAAATGTTAAGTAATCGCTTATAAAGCATTACAGTTATAGAGAACACTGTACAAAACTGCTTCAAAAATGGCGGAGAAAGTGGTGCTAAACTTTCTTTTACAGATGAAACCGAAACTACGTTAAAAAATGTTTATTATTATTATTATTAACTAATACAATAATTGTATAATCTTTTCATAATTTTTTTCTTTTTACTTCAAATGTAACGATACAAAAATATAAATGCAATTAAACTAAAATTACTTACTCAAAATATACACCAATCGCAGCTTTCACTCAATTAAAACCCAATAACTGAATATATTACGATTAACTATAAAAATGATGTAAGTTATTAAAAAAAAAACCTGATGTTTAGTTCGCGAAACATTCGTAAATAAACGAAAAATTAAACAAATAAATATATAAAATAAATCGCGATGTTAAAGGGGAAATGCGAATAAAAATAACTGTTACACAATAACAGAAGTTGAACATAAAAGGTGAAAAACTGTTGACAGGATATCCATTACATCCATCCATTACGGGTAAATAAATGGATTCTGGGTATATTTTAGGGTAAAAAAGGCATTTAAATCTCATGCAGAAAGATGCTTTGGAAAATGTATTTTAATGCAAAAAATACTTAAAATGCTAGCATATATATATATATATATATATATATATATATACACACGCGTATACTCGTATATAGCCTCGGTGGTGTAGTGGTTAGCATCGCTGACTACGAATCTACTGGACCCGGATTCGGTTCCCAGCGAAAGCAAACGGCGCGCAGATTGCCCAGCTGTTCATCCTTCCAGGAAAAATAGGCTGGTAGATAAAGGGGTACCCTGGGTGGCCTTGTGATTAAGACGGTGGGCTGTTGATCGCGAGATCGTCAGATCGAGTCCCGGCAAGAACTTCGTAATTTCTGACCACCCGTAGTGGGTCGCGGTTCAGATTCTACGTTATGCTGTAGGTGCAAGGTGAAGCAACAAGCTTCGTCAGAATGAACAGTTGGGCGGAAGCAAAACCAAGGTGACCAAAGTATATATACAGGGTCGTTTCCTCCAATAGGCGAAATAGACGACTGCCTTGGGCGCTGTGGCGGTTAGGGTGCCCCATCAGCCTTCGCATTTTATGTTTAAAGTTATTTATAATTGAATAATTTATTTATTATATTAATTTATAATTTATTTATATTTTTTTATATTTAATGTTATTCGAAACTAAAAAATAAAATCCTTTATTTTCTTTTACAGAATTATTTCAATCTGGTAATTTCATCTGGTAATCTGGTTTACCAGAGTTGACATTATGGCATCTAAAAGTGTGCAGTATTAATTATGTTTAAAAATTATAACAAAAGAAATACTAACTTTCAATGAAAATTTTCATTTTGGCAATGCAAATTTGGCTTATTGTGTGCAATACTAGTTATAGGCATATTCTTTAAAATAAATGAAAATAGTTATTAACCATTTCGCTTTCTGTCCTATTACCAGCATGATCGCGCTGCCTCATGGATGGAAATGTTAAGGACTTTGTGCATGGCACGTGGGGGCTTTACACACACACACACACACACACACACATATATATATATATATATATACATTCAACTGCAAAGAACACGCAGTATAAATAACGTAAAGAAACGACGCTTGTATAGGAGATATTCCGCGCAAGACGAGAGAGAGAGAACGGAACCTCATTTTTTCATTTGTTCCGTTCTCTCTCTCTCGTCTTGCGCGGAATATCTCCTATACAAGCGTCGTTTCTTTACGATATATATATATATATATAATATATATATATATATATATATTATATCACATTATACGTATATAAGGCACATGTTTGGATGCATATCTGGCAAATGATCAGCTAATGGGGTTGGGGCCCCACAAAAAAATCTTGTCTAGGGCCTCAAAAATGCTACAAATGGCCCTGTATATATATATATTAGGGTGGTCCTCCCTTATAGAGGCGATATTTCTTTTTGGTAATTTACATGCTCCCACCCAATAAAGTTGTTCCACTTAATAAGAAAATAATTCTGCTTCAATTTGAGCTCGATCGGATAATAATTAGAGGTGGCTATCGAAGCTTGAAGTTACCACAAAACTGCAAGGCGGGGGTTTTCTATTGACCCCCTGAACAATCTCAGTTGGCCCCCCAGGGATCCATGCATCACCACTTGGGAACCACTGATATAATGTGTAGTTAAAAGATTTTTATTTTGCATATATATTTTAAATTATAAGCGTTATACATAACACTGATGACGTACTATTTTGAATAGTCATGGCTGGCAAGACCACTCACTGTAGCTCACTGTTTAAGATCTTCTTAGTAGGTTCAGGATATTTCTTCCTGTGTTGCTCCACGACTTTCAATAGGTATTGAAGTTGTTCTTCATTCTTAGTGTGTTTTCCGCTATAATCCTAGATAAGTGCAATCCCGCGTTCGGCATTGTCGTTCACGACCTTGATGTTTTCAACTTTCTGAAG
>JAJOZX010000008.1:607500-932500 GCA_023014485.1 Bathynomus jamesi | reverse complement strand
CATGATTTTAGCCCGACGTGGGCAACGGGTCTCTCGCAAAGAGATCCCATAAATATAGCTTCCCTCACCAGCTATCTGCAAAGCAGACAGGATTTAATTTTCCCAGAAGAGTTCCTTGTTCCATGCATGGTTTGTGTTTAACATATATATAATATATATATGATGAATAAAACCACGAAGGGAAAAGAAACACAAAGTGGTGCTCAAGCGCTTTCGTCTAATGACATCCTCAGTGTTCCTGAGGATGTCATTAGACGAAAGCGCTTGAGCACCACTTTGTGTTTCTTTTCCCTTCGTGGTTTTATTCATCATAAATATATTTCACGTGTCACTTTCGTGAAATAATTTTCATATATATATATATATATATATATATATATATATATATATATATATATAGTTACGATAGAAGTGTTCTTCGGGAACCTTATCCTCAATAGGAATATGAAAACAAGATATACGACTCTCAACATTTATTGGCCAAACGTTTCGGTCCACTCAGGGGCCATCTTCAGTGACTAAATAGAAGCATCTAAAAAACAATCATATAAGTTATAACTAAAGTAAATACAAGTGTCATAAATATACTGTACAATAATAAAATCTAATACAAAAGTAAAAAAGTTGTTAAAAAAAAAAAACTTAAAAAAACTATCTGGCTTATAAGACAAAATAAAAGAAGGTAAAAATAAAAAAGAAAAAACCAAAATTTTAAAATTTAAAAAAATTTAAAAAAATTTAAAAAAAGATTGATCTGGATGGTAAAAGTTACAAATAACAAGTGAAGAGAAAAGAAAAGAAAAAAACCCAAGTTAGTGCGCTAGCTGCGCTAAAAAGGTGTTGGTTGGTTAGGAAGTATGTAATTTTAACGAGGAAAGGCTATCGTTTAATTCTGGACCCAATTTCTTGATAAAAAGGGATTCTAAAATATGAGATCAAGCGAATTAGAAGCACACGACAAAATCGCAAAGGAGTCCTCGGGGCACGGGTCGTCATGGGTCTCTGAATGATGCCGAACAGCAGAGGATTCGGCATCATTCAGAGACCATGACGACCCGTGCCGCGAGGACTCCTTTGCGATTTTGTCGTCTGCTTCTAATTCGCTTGATCTCAAAATTTTAGAATCCCTTTTTATCAAGAAATTGGGTCCAGAATTAAACGATAGCCTTTCCTCGATAAAATTACATACTTCCTAACCAACCAACACCTTTTTAGCGCAGCTAGCTCACTAACTTGGGTTTTTTCTTCTTTCCTTTCTCTCCACTTCTCATTTGTAACTTTTATCATCCAGGTCAGTCCTTTTTTAAATTTTTTTTAAATTTTTAAATTTTGGTTTTGTTTTGTTTTTTTTTTTACTTTCTTTTATTTTGTCTTATAATCCAGATAGATTTTTTTAAGTTGTTTTTTTTTTTACTTTTTTACTTATTGTATTAGATTTTATTATTTTACAGTATATTTATGACATTGGCATTTACTTTAGTTATATGATTGTTTTTAGATGCTTCTATTTAGTCACTGAAGATGGGCCCTGAGTGGCCGAAACGTTTGGCTAATAAATGTTGAGAGTCGTATCTCTTGTTCTCATATATATATATATATATATATATATATATATATATATATATAATACACAAACTCAGAATGGTTCCCTGAGAACATTATATGTTAAACACAGACCGTGCATGGAACAAGGAACTCTTCTGGGAAAATTAAATCCACTATAGTCCGAATAAGTAATGGTAAATGACAAATACCATAGTTTTTTTCCTTTTTCATGATTTTAGCCCGACGTGGGCAACGGGTCTCTCGCAAAGAGATCCCATAAATATAGCTTCCCTCACCAGCTATCTGCAAAGCAGACAGGATCCAGCTTTGGGACGTCCCAAAGCTGGATCCTGTCTGCTTTGCAGATAGCTGGTGAGGGAAGCTATATTTATGGGATCTCTTTGCGAGAGACCCGTTGCCCACGTCGGGCTAAAATCATGAAAAAGGAAAAAAACTATGGTATTTGTCATTTACCATTACTTATTCGGACTATAGTGGATTTAATTTTCCCAGAAGAGTTCCTTGTTCCATGCACGGTCTGTGTTTAACATATATATATATATATATATATATTATATATATATTATATATATATATACAAAGGTGGGCAGTTGCGCCGCAACTTGCGGCGCAACATTTTTGGTTGCGCTTGCGCTTGCGGCGCAACTTTTTGAAAAGGGTTGCGCTTGCGCGTGCGGCGCAACTATTTCAGCAGAGTTGCGGTTGCGGTGCTACAAAAATCGTTGCGCGTGCCCACCACTGTATATATATATATATATAATATATATATATATATATATATATATATATATTACACAGACCGTGTATGGAACAAGGAACTCTTCTGGGATATTAAATCCACTATAGTTCGACAAGTAATGTTAAATGACTGATTTTTTTCTTTTTCAGGATGAAAGCCCAACGTAGGCAACGAGTCACAGTCCAAGTATATACTCTATGATGTTTACAGCACAATTCTTTTTTGTGTATGTGTTACAGCACAATTCTTTTTTGTGTATGTGTTTTCAGCAGAATTTGTGACGGTTGAAGTTGAAATCACAGACATAGGATTTCAAGGCCTGTTTTTTTTACTTCAGCCAAAACTTTATATTTATAATGTAAATAATGTAATTATAACTTAAATTTTAAACAGTAGTAGTAGTAGTAGTTTCACTTCTAAATTCTAATTTGATAAATGTTTGCGATAAAATATACTGAAAGGATTTTTTTAATTACTGTACAAAATTGGTGTGTGCAGCAATTCTTTACCTCTGAGACCCTATATATGAAGAGCTCCCCACAGGTTGTACCGTTGTAGTAAAACTGCGTGTATGCTTAGTCATTAAATATAAAGATGCATTGTTCTCAAAACCTGTACACAGCGTTATATGGTGTTATTCAAATTATTTTTTATGATTACAAAGATGTCTTTATTCATAAAGGGATTTATGGCGTTGCTTCATTAAAGAATGATAAACATACGGTGATTTTCATTAATGATCTTATGCTAGAAATGAATAAAACAAATGCCGAGACATTTACAGTATTCTCCCACCACCTAAGCGTGGTTTTCATCAATCAAAACCTATTTTTCAAGAACAAGTTTATTCGGGATGTTTCTTTAAATACCCTGTATCGTCTTATTCGTTCAACATCGGAATGTATCGCAAAATAGTATTTTAGCTGGTCAAATGTTTCCGGGCCAACGTAAGCCTTTTTTGGAAGTTTATAAAGAAGCAACGAGTCGGCGATACGGGTATTTGATCTGTAACCTTCACTCGAGTAACACTTTTATAATGCTTCTACGAATATATATATATATATATACAGAGTGGGCCGTAAGTTTCCATACATAGGAAAATTTAAATTATGGTCTTCACGTGCGTCGGTATTTGGATCAGCAGTTTCCGGATGCTTGGATTGGTCGGCGTGGTCCTGTGGAGTGGCCTCCCAGATCCCCAGATCTCACCCCCCTTGATTTCTATCTTTGGGGGCACTTGAAGGCCATGGTGTATCAGGAAAAGATACGAGACATAAATCATCTAAAGGAACGTATCACCAACGCCATTACAAGCATAACGTCAACTGTGCTAATGCGTGTTCATCAACAGTGGGGAACACGTATTGAAATGTGTTTTCAAAACAATGGCAACCATGTAGAACATATTATATAAATAAAAATGGTTGTCCATAAAAAAATGTTTATTTTTCCTATGTATGGAAACTTACGGCCCACCCTGTATATAAATAAATAAATATATATATAATAATGTTATAATGTTATAATGTTTCAGACCAACAAAGACCCTAGGATCCACTCATGGCTGGTCTACCTAACTGTGTTCGTAATCGTGTATTGTGTATGTCCTCCGTGGTGGCGGAGGGGACCTACAATTTTACGTGGGTTCCGAACCACAAGAACATAAGAAACTTATTTAAAAACTGCTGGTAAATTGGCAACGACCAATTTTTACGAAACTAAATAATTATCAATTTAAAAATAATTAATTATCGGTTTAAAACTAAAGATAGAATCTCTCGGTCCAGAGGAGCAAGTCATAATAGACTACTATCCACAAATATGTTACATTCTATATCTATTTATAACGGACATGCAAATATATCAGATCCAAAGAATCCAGTCAATTTCATTACGGTATCCATCAAGTCACGGTCCATATCGATTGCGGACCAAGTCAAAATTTACAACCATATACATTATCAATTTAAAAATAATTAATTATCGATTTAAAACTAAAGATAGAATCTCTCGATCCAGAGGATCAAGTCATAATAGACTACTATCCACAAATATGTTACACTCTATATCTATTATATAACGGACATGCAAATATATCAGATCCAAAGAATCCAGTCAATTTCATTACGGTATCCATCAAGTCACGGTTCATATCGATTGCGGACCAAGTCAAATTTACAACCATATACATTACAATATATAGACATACGAGGAAAAGTGTAGGTGTGGCTGTAAAGACTGTACAGTAATGTAGAAATGTGTGTGCACCCATTATGGGTCTCCCATTTAAAGGTGTTTGTGGGGCAAGTGAAGATCATGAGTTTTTCAATACCTCACAGTACTATGGGGGGCACCGCTCGGCAGAGGAATCTCTTTAAATGGGGTGTAAGGACAGAGAGTATCCCCTAACCCAAGACGCTGCCTCCCTATATCCCACAACACTTGTGTTGAGCTGTGGGATCTATCCCCACAAAGCCTTAATTTTACTACCTTAAACTATACCCTTTCTATCAACATGCGCGTCCAATCGATTCTTAAACATGTTTATAGACGTGCTACTAATTACTTCTACCGGCAAACTATTCCAGCTATTTACTATTCTATGCGTAAAAAAGTTTTTCGCAACTGCTGTCTCGAACCTTCTACTTGTCAACTTACACCCGTTATTTCTAGTCCTATTATATTGAGATATTTCGAAAAAGCTATCTCTATCTACGTTATCAAACCCATTCATAATTTTGAAAACCTGGATTAGATCACCCCTTAACCTCCTAGTCTCGAGTGTAGTCAATTTTAACTCTTTAAGCCTATCCTCGTACGACTTTGACCTAAGAGACGGAATCATCTTAGTTGCTCGTCTTTGAACTCTTTCGATTTTGTCTATATCTTTGCGCATATGCGGATTCCAAAATTGGACCGCGTACTCCAAATGGGGTCTAACTAATGATTTATAAAGAGGAACTATAATATCGCGCGATTTGTACTCAAAATTTCGAGCTATAAAACCTAACACTTTGTTCGCCTTATTGACCGCCGCTGTACTTTGTTTCGCTACTTTTAAATCACCAGTGACTATAACTCCTAAATCGCCCTACCACCCAGCTTCGTGTCATCCGCAAACTTTGAAACTGTACTGACTAGGCCGACATCTAAATCGTTAATATATATAAGAAAAAGCAAGGGGCCCAATACAGAACCCTGAGGAACGCCACTCGCTACATTAGCCCAACACGACTCCGCTCCATCAACGACCACCCTCTGTTTCCTGCCTCGCAACCATTCTTCTAGCCAATTTATTACTACACCCCTGATTCCATGAGCCTTAGTTTTTTCAATCAGTCTTTTGTGCGGCACGGTGTCAAACGCTTTTTGAAAATCTAAATACACTACATCAACCGCCCGATGTCTATCGTAAACGTTAACTACGCTTTGGAAAAATTCTAAAAGATTAGTTAAGCAAGATTTGTTTCGCCTAAAACCGTGCTGCGTATTTCTGACCAGATTATGCACTTCTAAGTGTTCGACTATACGATCCCTAATTATTGATTCCAGTAGCTTACCTACAACAGACGTTAAACTGATTGGCCTATAATTTCCCGCCGCACCTTTATCGCCTTTCTTAAAGATAGGTGTTACGTTTGCTAACTTGAAATTATCTGGCACGCACCCCTCAGAAATAGACGCATTAAAAATCTTTGTTAGCGGCACAACAATGCTATCTTTTAATTCTTTTAGTTGTATGGGATATATGGAATCCGGACCCGGTGATTTACGCGTTTTCATTTTATCAATATAGCGCATTACCGTAGGGATATTCGTTACATCTTCTATAGTAAAAACTGACGTAAAAAATTCGTTTAGCAAGGTAGCCATTTCCTTGTTTTCAGAGACTAGATCTCCATTTCCATTTTTTAATGGACTAAGACACTTTTTACTGGATTTCTATTATTGACGTATTGAAAGAATCGCTTGGGATTTTCTTTACCGTCACGAGCTATGGAGATTTCAAATTCGCGTTTTGACTTTTTTATTACACTTTTAGCTTCACGCCTTAGAGATATGTAGTTGTTTCGTAACAACAGATTATCTTTATCGGACTTGTATAGCCTATAAGCCCTCTCTCTACTCTTTATAATGTCTCCTACTCTAGAAGTAAACCACAAGGGCTTGTTGTTTACTTTCGCACGCTTAATTTTGTACGGTACACATTCCTCATTTATAGTCCTAAATACCTTTACGAACGATTCCCACATTAGTTTTGCGTTGGAGTTCCCCATTACGTTTTCCCAATTGACGTGTGAAAATTTATTTCGAAATTTACTAAAGTCTGCGTGCTGGAAGCTAGGAATTTTAGTCGAGTTAGTTGGTTTCGAGTGACTTACTGAGAGGACAAACTCTACCATATTGTGATCGCTATTGCTCAACGGTTCTATTACTTGAAGATCAGTAATTAGCCTATCATCCGTAGTTATTACTAAATCTAAAATACTGTCCAACCTCGTAGGTTCCCCAACCTTTTGAATAAGAAAGCTATCCTCGAGAAAATTAACTAAACGATTACCTTCCGCGTCTCCCTGCATTGTATCGTAATTCACGTTGGCGCAATTAAAGTCACCCATAACTAAAGCCTGCTCACTACCGATTATTCTCTTTAGTTCACGATATAACGCTTCGTCCGTAGCAGCTGTTTGATTTGGGGGCCTATATATAACCGCAACAAGAAGTTTGAAATCGTTGAATTTAAGTTCTGCTATAGTCGAATCTATCGGTTCTGGAATCGAGTGCTTTACTTATATATTATATATATATTATATTTTTTTTTTTTTCAAAGAATGACCGCTCATGGCCACCAAAAGAAAGGTGGATAGCAGAGCGAACACAAAACGAAGAGTATGGAACAACTAATGGAAATGAACAATAGACGGGGGAGGAGGAGTGGGGGAAAAGCAGAAAGATCATAGTGGGGTCACAGCCGGTAAAGAAGTCGGGAGCGAAAGAGGAAGGAGAACAACCCGGTTATCGAAAAGTAGGGACCTTCAGACAGAAGAGCGCCAAGCCTATCACAAAGCCCGACGCTCTCCAAAAAGGGAAAATACTCTGCGCGCAGCGCAGAGTAAAGCGGACACTCCACCAGGAGGTGGGCAACTGTAAGCAGGACGTCACAATTGGGACATCGGGGCACCCGATCCCCGGCCATCAAATAGCCATGGGTCAGGTGGGTGTGGCCAATACGGAGGCGGGCCAGAGCCACCTCCTTATGGCGCGACCGATGGAAGGAAGAGGCCCAACATCCCAACTTGGGTTTAATCTTGCAAAGTTTGTTATCCGTAGCGTCATCCCAGCGACTCTGCCACCGGGAGCGCAAAAACCTACAGAAGCCAGGGATATAATCAGAAAAAGGGAGGGACACAGGTGAAACCTGCAGTCGGCACGCGGAACGGGCAGCTCGATCGGCAGCCTCATTTCCAGCCACGTTAACATGTGCTGGGACCCAGCAAAATACCACCTCCTTGCCACCGGAAGCGACAAGAGTATGGTACAGTAGCTGGATTCGTCGGACCAGCGGGTGGACAGAGTCAAAACACTCCAGGCCATCCAGGGCACTTCGGGAATCCGAATGGATGACGAACGACCCATCCGGATGCTCCCGCACCACCTCCAGAGCGCTCAGAATGGCATAGAGCTCCGCCGTAAAAACGGAAGCCTCATCAGGGAGACGGGTACATCGGGGAGCAAGGGCCGACGACTGGGGAACAGCCGCGGATCCAACGCCCCCCGACGACCTCGAGCCATCCGTGAAGATCGCAACACATGTAGAGTGACACGCCGCATGCTGAAGGAACAGAGACCGAAGCAAGGCAGAGTCCGACTCGGTCCTGCGAACGGGGCGCAACGCCCTACAGCACGCAACAGGGGTGCTCTCCCAAGGTGCAACACCCCTGAAAGAGACCGGTATAACGGATGGAGGGGGAGTGCCCATACCATCGAGGAGGGAGGTCACCGTGTCGGTGAAATACCAACCCCCATCCCGGCAGAACGCCCTCTCAACCACCTGGAACAGAGGAGAGGTGGGAAGACGGAGGATCCGGAGATAGTGTTTAGCAATGAGGAACGACCTCCGATCCTCCAAGGGAGGGATGTCGCACTCAACCTGCAGACTATCAACCGGAGAGGAGCGGAAGGCGCCAGATGACATGCGCAGTCCTCTAGAGAGGACCGGATCCAGTATCCGAAGGGCCGTGCGGGAGGCGGAGCCATACACCACACTCCCATAGTCTAATTTGGACTGTACCAGGGACACGTACAAACGGAGGAGCGTCCGCCTATCCGCGCCCCATGTAGTATGCGACAGATGCCCCAGCAAATCCAGGGTACGTCTCGCGGACTCGCGCAGCCGGCGAAGGTGGGGAACCCAGCTCAAACGGCTGTCGAAAACCATACCCAAGAAGAGTACTGATGGAACGAGGGCCAGAGGCTGACCCCCGAGTGTAAGGTTAAAGGCCGGGATGGCGCCGGATCCCCGTCTCCTCGACGGAAGGAAGGCCACACACGAAGTCTTCGGGGAAGACAACGTAAGGCCCACCGACGACGCCCAGCGTTCAACCCGATTGACCGCGAGTTGGACTTGCCTCTCCACGAGGGGGGGACTCGTCCCCGCGGCATAGACAGCCAGATCATCTGCGTAGATGGAACAGCGCACCGAGGGCGGAAGAGCTCCCGGTAGCGCAGACATAACTAGGTTGAAGCAGGAAACGCTTAACACACACCCCTGGGGCACCCCCTCCTCCTGAACATACAGGGCAGATAGGGCCGCCCCATTACGGACGCGGAAAGTGCGACGGCAGAGGAAGTTGCGAAGAAACGTGGGCAAAAAGCCCACAAAACCAAGAGACTTCAAACGGTCCATGACAACTCCCCGACGGGTCGTGTCATAGGCCTTTTGGACGTCGAAAAAGACGGCCAGAACAAGATTCCGGCGGGAAAATGCCTCCCGTACATCATGGCCAAGGAGGAGAAGGGGGTCCAGAGTACCCCGAAATCGACGAAAACCATACTGGGTCGGGGGGTATAACCCAAGCGACTCCAGTGTAAAGGAAAGTCGGACGGCCACCATCTTTTCGAGGAGCTTGCATAAGCAGCTCGTCAAAGCAATAGGCCGATAGCTCGCCACCTCCGCCGGATCCTTCCCCGGCTTAGGTATCGGGACCACAATCGCCTCCCTCCAACGGGAAGGGAACGACCCCTCAACCCACACCCGGTTGAAAAGATCCAGCAAGAAGTGCAGGGCCATCGGGTGCAGATTCCAAAGAAAGTCATACGGAATGTCATCAGGGCCAGGGGCGGAAGAACGACGGGTTGCCAAGGCAGCCCGAAGTTCCCGCATCGGAAAGAGATGGTTATAGGGCTCGTTCCCAGGGGGCGGGAACGTGACCTCCGATAAAGGGCGATCCGCAGCTGAAGGCGAACGGGAAACCGCAGCAAAAGCACCGGCCAGCCGATCAGCCACAGCAGCAGGATCCGAAAGGAAGCCGTCCCCGTCCCGAAGGACAGGGCGACTAGCAGGGACTGGCTTCCCCTCGATACTACGTACCTTCCGCCACACAGCAGCAGAAGGGGTAGATGAGGAGATGCCGGACACAAAAGCACGCCAAGAGGCCCGACGGGCCAACTTGAGAGTCCGGCGGGCGAAAGCCTTCGCCCGCCGCATCTCAATCAAGTGGCCCGCGCGCCGGGTGCGGTGGAAGCGGCGCGTTGCCCTCTTCCTCTCGCACACCGCCTGGTGACATGCTGGAGTCCACCACGGGACGCTACGAGTCCGCGGGTTACCGGAAGATCGAGGAATACAGTCCTCCGCGACGCCCATCACCACCCGCTCGAAGAACTCCAAGCTCTCATCCACAGAGCCAAAGCTCAATACCGAACGGACAATGACGGAACGAGCTCTGAAAGATGGCCAGTCAGCCCGCGCAAGGCACCACCTCGGTCGAGACGAAACGCCCGGCTGCGGACCGACCGGCTCAAGACAGACTGGGTAATGATCACTGCCATAAGAGTCCCCCAACACCTTCCACGAAAAATCGAGTAAGGCATCGAGGGACACCAAGGAGAGATCAATACAGGTAAATGAACCCGTGGGTTCGTGGAAGTAAGTAGGTTCACCGGAATTGAGACACGCAAAGGAAAGTTCCTCCATTAAGGAGAGTAAAATACCAGCAACATTAGTCGACCGAACATCTCCCCAAGCCGGGTCGCGACTGTTAAAGTCCCGAGGAGGAGAAAACGGTCGGGGTAGTTGCAGCACCAACTCGCGAACCGCGTCGCGAGAAGGAGGGTCATGAGGAGGAATATAACCGAGCAGGCAGTGTACTGGCGATCTAAAAAGAGCCGCACAGCCACAGCCTGCAAGGAAGTGCGAAGAGGCACACGACGCGATGGTAACGAATGATGCACGTAAATCGCCGCACCCCGCCGGCGTGTGCGCTCATCCGGGGTGCAAGGGAAACCAACATAGCCAGAGAGACGAGGGAGTCCCCGCGCAGCCAGGATAGTCTCCTGGAGACAAACACAGGAAGGCCGCTCGCTCTCCAGCAGGGAGGCAAGGTTCTCCCAGTTAGCTAAAAGCCCCCTACAGTTCCAATGCAAGATGGAACTGTAAGGGGAAGCGGCATTATAAGAGGCAGAGAAAACAGCGAAATAGCCACGGACCAAGCTGAGCAGCAAACTCAACGGTCCGCAACCAGGACGGAATCGGTTTCCCCGACTCACCCAGAACTGGGGGGGTAGGGGCCACCGACTCCGCATCTGCTGCACCCGTAGTAGAACGAGAAGTGGAGAGTAGAACAGGGAGGTCAGAGGGGGGCTCTCCCGGCGGGGGGAGAGACGACGAGTCGGGCCCAGCCGAAACCCCCAACTCCCCACCAGAGGGGGACCGAGGGGAACCAGCTGTTCGAGGGCTCGTCAAACCAGACAAGCACTGACGGGGGGGAGAGGAAAGGTCGACCACAGGTGGGAGAGGTAGATCCAGAAGAGAGACCCGACCACTCTCAGCAGGAGCCGGAGGGAGAGAGACTCCATGAAGGAGGGCCAGGCCCTCTCGACCGGGTCTATCATGGGAACAGAGTCAGTAATCGAGGGTGTCATGGGGCGGTGTACCTCGACCGACACCCGGACACTGGTCGGGGCACCGGGAGGTGACGCCTCACCAGCCCTCCGTATAGAGGGGGGGGGGGGGGGGAGTCCCGAGCGGATCAGGAACAGCGCGCCGCTTCCCCTCCGGTGAAGACGGGGAAGAAGGGGAAGCAAGGCGAGCAGCAGTCAGGATCGGGTCGGAAGGACTCCGACTCCGACCACGGCGACGCTTCCTCCTCTCCTTCGGGGCATCCCCCTCCCACCCGAGAGACGAGTAGGCAAGGATCCAGACCCAAGGCCGGAGGGGGAGAAGGGGCACTTGTAGGCAGGGAATCAGATGGGATGTCAGAAAGTGAGGCAGAGGAACAAGAAGGACCCGCGGCGCCAGGAGGACCACCAACCCCCGGGACTTCCAGGGGGGGCACCACTCCAGTAGACGCCGGGGTAGCACGGGAGGGGCCCGAGGACCGCCAGGGCCAAGAGCCGCAGCGTAGGACAACCCCCGCCGCGGCTCCCGGTCACCGATCTTATCGCGCGCCTCCCGCGCACTAAGGAATTCGGTAGTCCTTAAGGACCGCACCTCAAATTCAAACTTGAAAACGGGACAGTCCCGAGAAGAGGAAGGGTGGGCCCCCGAACAGTTCGAGCACCGCGGGGGCTTCGTGCACGGGGTAGGGTGCGCAGGCCCACCGCAGCGGACACATAGCTTACCCTCACGGCGGCACGCAGAGCTAACATGGCCGAACCGGTTGCAGCCAAAGCAGCGAACCGGGTCAGGCACATATGGTCGCACCGAAAACTCACACAACCGGCGATCACCCATGCCCCAGAACACCTGGGCCGGAGGCACAAGGGAGTCAAAGGTCAGGAGCAGACGAGCGGACGGGGTAAGAGCACCATCCTGGCGCGACGAAAAGCGGAAGACCTTCGTTACCCCCTGGGGGGCAAGATCCTCCTGCAACTCGCCAACCGGGATTGACAGCAGACGGGAAGCGAAAATGGTGCCTTGACAGCTATTCAATTGCGGATGGGGAGTCACAGAAACTCTGCAACCCAAGACATCCTGCAACTGTAGAAGGGACCCAGTCACCCCCGAAGAACGGGACTTCAAAAGAAGAGACCCATCCCTCAGAGGGCGGATATCATAACGACAGGGAACCCCTATCGCCTTAAGGCGCTGAAACATCCGTTCCGAGTTGTCCGGAAGGGAGCCAGCGGAAGGACGGAGAACAAGGAACCTGTCCACCGGACAGAAATTGACAGCAGAGACAGGTCCATGTGTAACGGTAACCGAGTGGGCGAGAGAACAAGGGCCGCGAAGACCCCGCCCTACGGCCACCACGAGTCCGGCCACGAGAGCCAGACACCGCAGAGGACGAGAGGGGGCCATACGGCTTGAGGGTCAATCCAGCGGAGGCAGAGGCCGCTGAATGACCAGAAGTAGTAGTCTGATCCAAATCCAAGGGCGGGCCAGAGTCGTCAACAAGAGGGGAGTGAAGTTTAGAATTAGAACCCATAAACAGTATTTTTACAAAAACGGCAGCCTCGGACCCAAGGCGATGCACCAGCCGCCGCTGCATCCTTCAAAGCGCAGGCCCAACGTCCCGGGTAGCCCGCCCCCCAACCTAACTGTCGTTTTAAAAACAGCAGATTGGCACTACGGAGATTTGTCCGTTAAGGGCCAAGCAAAGACCCAATCCAGACGCAGCAGCGGTCCGGGCGCCCGTACCGTCCCCGGAGCACGGCTCAGCCACGGAGCGATGCCCCCGGCGGGTGCACCCGATGACCCCAAGACTGCAAATACAAACAGAGGGGGGGGGATACTACGATTGACAGAGGCACAGGACCGAGTCAAGACAAAAGAAATTCCGGGAGAGACGGAAAAAAAGGGGGAGCAAAAAGAAAAGAAAAGGGGGGGAAAGAAAAGGAAGGGGGGGGGGGGAAACGCAACTAGGTAACTCTTCGCCCACACCCCGCGAGGAGTTGAGGAAACCTCAACAACCCACGAGGTGTACGAGCCCCCTCGGCCCGGCAAGCCGGAGTACCTAATCGAGGGGATATATATATATATATATATATATATATATATATATATATATATATGGCTCCGTAGTGTAGTGGTTAGCACGTCTGACCGGCAATCGGAAGATCCTGGGTTCGATTCCCGGGCGGGTGCCTTATTTTTCATTTGTTTGTTATTTCTCTTCCTCGTGTGCAGAACACTCCTCTATACTTACGTCGTTTCTATACGTTAATATACTGCGCGGTCATTGCAGTTAACTGTGTGTGTATATATATATATATATATATATATATATATATATATATATAGTGGAGCTAGTTTTAGCCGTTTAAGGTGATAATGATTTAATTGTATGCAACGATTGATTTAGGCAATGACTGATTGCTTTATAATGATAGGCTGGGTTAATAATTTATGATGTAATACAGTATCACCGATTGGAATGAATGGCTATTTGATTAGATCCACCATACTATTGGCAGTGACCGAATGGCAGCGAGGGTCACCAGCTTGATTTACGCTCAAGCAAATTAATGTTAAGGTTATAAAAGACACCTTATGGGTTTTGTAGTTTATTTAAGAAAATATTTATATTAATTTTCACAGTGAAAATACAATGGTAAGACTTGACTAGAAAGCTTAACAATTCGATAATGACCTTTGAAATGCTCTCGTTTATGTGAGGCTTAATGGTATACAAAATGGGACACCTTTGAAATGCGCTCGTTTATGTGAGGCTTAATGTTATACAAAATGGGACACAACCTGAAATATGAGATGGTGAATACAAAAATAATGCATGCACGTAATAATATAACAAATAGGTTATGTAATACACCGATTAGGGAAACTACAGATTATGCATAAATGATCTGTGAAAGAGGCCTATTAATGACAACGTGAACGCGTACGTTCAGGTACTCATTAATAGAATAAGCCTCGGTACTTTATTTTGTACAATGAAACCGTTACTTATTCACGGTGGTATAACAAAGAATTGACAGTAATTAATTGGTAGTTTATGTTATGCTTATGGCATAGACCTAGGTAATAAAATGAAATGTTAATAGCTTAATTGAGGTAATACGTAATGTACAGTACCCATCGATGGTATGTAATGGCATGCAACATAGAACATTGAATGGGCCTAATAATAGCTATAAAGAATGCACGTGCGTTCGGTACATTGAATGAAAACACGACACTGATTAAGTAGGCTAAATGATTGTATGGATGCACATAGAATAATTGATGCGGCCTAATTATAATGGATTGTGATGCTTGCACAAATATCATTTATATACAAGAACATTATGTGATGTCAAGTGATTACGTCAAGAGAATGTTTAGTTAACACGTAAATGCGAATTGAACAGAATAACGGATGATACGCGGAATAAGGTATTGAAATGACACTTGAATAGGATGACAGGCCTATCGTTCGGCCTAATGATAATTGAGGGAATATACACGGTATATGAATTAGGCCTGCAGTAGAGAAAAGTGGTCTACTGCGTTATTAACGGGAGTCAATGGGAATGTTTAATTACTCACTTTGGGAGAGTAGCCTGCTGTTCGGCGGTAGGCTAATGTCGGCTTCAAGAGCACTAGAATATGAAGTAGTTAGCTTACCCGGACGTTTTGACTTGTGGAAGGATGGTTGATAAGGAAATACCGTGAGGGTCGTCGTGGTGTAGTCGGTCGTCCTCTGGAAACTGGTTGCTCGCGCGTTGGTCGGGTCGTGAATTAGGCCTTTTGCGAAGGAGAAGGTAGGCCCGGTGGTGGTTGACTCTTGGAAGCCCGTTCCGTAGGTCGAGGTATGATGGGCCTAATGGAGTCTCGTAGACGATCGTTCTTCGTAAAGCGGTAAAAGCTGACCAGATGTGGAGTGATTTGGGCTTGTAGCTTTCGCCGTCGAGTCACGCAATGTGTCCCTTGCGGATGCTTCTCGTAGTGTTGCAAACTTTGCCGGTGCTCTCGAAATGCTTGATAACCGGTTTATGCGGTAATGAAGAGACAAGGGGAATTCCTTATGCCGTTGGGGCTTCCTGCGGCAGTATTGGTGGGTCACTTCCAATGATGCTCCGTTTCTTGAATGTGGTGTTGAAGTGAGCCTTGGTCTTGAGCCGGTTACTACTGATGAGGGATGACAACATACAAAGTAGTCGAGCGGAATGGAAGCGTCGGAGTGAGAGTGAGTGTAAGTGGAAGCTCCTTTTATACCGTAGGCCTGTGACGTAGACTTCATTCTTAAGACGGTTTGTCCACGCGTCTTTTAGTCGTTAACGGTTTTTGTTCGCTCCCATTGGGGAAAAATAGACGCTCCATTGTTTTACTCTTGCCCACGTGTGTTCCAACCTGTTTTATGGTAGCGTGGAAAGAAAGTATGTCTGTCGATTTGTTGGTCTATTTCTTGTCGATACGCTACAAGTAGTTCCCTCTCAGAGACGAAGGAACGATGATAAAAGGATCACCATTTCGGGGCGAAACTGACGCGGCCGCTCCGAGTACGGACACCCGTTCGTGTGTCTGGCGGTGTTTCGTTGGCGGGAGGGCGCGAGACATCTTCTTGGGTTGGGGAAATGGGGAGAATTGTGTCTGCTGTGGTCGGTTGTGGGGAAACTGTTGGGGAAATTGCGTCGTCCTCGAGGTACGCCGGCTTTAGGCGGTCGATTGACACTACGTCCTTGCGTCCCGCACGGTCGAGGATGAAAGTTTTGTCACCCCTCCGCAGCACCGGAAAAGGCCCATCGTATGGATGTTGTAGGGGCGGACGGATGGTGTCGTTTCTGACGAAGACGTGGGTGCAGGAGGACAACCGGGCGGGGACAAAAATGCGACGAGCAGTGGGATGACGCGGGGAAACCGGACGAAAATTGCGCATGGTCTCCCTTAAGGCGTCGGCGTACGTGCTGCCGTCCACCGAAGGATGTGCTCCTGACGAAGTGAAGAATTCGCCGGGTAGCCGCAAAGGAGTACCGTACACCAATTCGGCCGATGTACATTGCAGGTCATCCTTGAGCGCTGCCCGAATTCCCAGGAGGACAAGGGGAAGGGCGTCGGTCCAACGTGGGCCGGTGGTGGTCATCCTTAGGGACGCCTTCAGGTGACGGTGTAGTCGCTCGACGAGGCCATTGGCCATGGGCCTATATGCTGTAGTCCGAATCCGGGAACAACCTAAAATTTGTGTCAGGCTCTTCCACAGAGCGGATTCGAATTGCCGACCACGGTCAGTAGTGATTGTTGATGGGACTCCAAAACGGGACACCCAACCACTGACGAAAGCGCGGGCGGCGGATTCAGCCGTGATGTCCTTTATAGGGATCGCCTCAGGCCAACGCGTGAATCGATCGACGCAGGTGAGGAGGTACGTGTAACCTTCTGAGTATGGAAATGGGCCGACGAGGTCCAGATGTACGTGATCGAAACGTGCGTCGGGGGGACGAAAAACAGCTAAAGGTGCCGTCGTGTGACGTTGAATTTTTGCTTTCTGGCACTTTATGCAAGCTTGGGCCCAACGTCTGACGTCACGGTTGATGCTTGGCCAGACGAAACGAGAGGTGACGAGAGCCTGAGACGCGCGAATTCCGGGGTGAGAAAGAGAATGAAGCCTATTAAAAATTTCGCGTCGGAATTTCTCGGGGACGAAAGGACGGTGTGATCCTGTAGAGACGTCGACCGTGAGGGTCCGTGAGGAAGAAGGCAGTGGAATTTCTTCCAGTTGTAACGACGTGGATGCACTACTGAGCTGCTGCAGTTCATCGTCTCCTCGTTGAGCTTCTGCTATGGCTTCGTAGTCGATGACGTCACCGGTGGCGGGAACAAGGGACGCATTAATCGTGACTCGCGATAGAGCGTCCGCTGCGGTATTTGCATGGCCTTTTATGTGACGAAGATCGCCAGTGAATTGTGAGACGTAGTCCAAATGTCTCATTTCCCTGGGGGAATACCGGTCGGATTGAGAATTGATGGCAAACGTTAGCGGACGATGATCCGTGTATATAATGAATTCTCTTCCCTCTAAGTAGTGGCGGAAGTGTTTGGTCGCCAGATAAACCGCAAGCAATTCTCGACCGAAAGTGCTATATCTGGTTTCCGTTGGTTTGAATGCGCGTGAGAAAAAGGCTAAGGGCTGCCAACCATCTCCTGACGCTTGTTGTAATACGGCGCCTGCCGCAGTGTCAGAAGCATCCACGACGAGGCTGATTTCTGCGTCAGGATGAGGGTGAGACAGCTGGGTCGCATCAATGAGGGCTGACTTAGCCGACTCGAACGCTCGCTGGGCCTCTTCAGGCCATGGAATGGACGTAGAGGACCCCCTCCTGCAGGGGCGCAGCAGGGCATGCAAAGGGCGGAGGAGGTGCGCGCCATGGGGAATGAATCTGCGATAAAAGTTTATCATACCTAAAAATTCCCGCAGTTTTCTTTGCGTGGTAGGGGGGGGAAATTCCTTAATAACGTCGACCTTATGGGGGTTGGGGGAGATACCGTTGCCTGTAACTTGATGACCGAGGAACTGCAGTTCGGGGACGCCAAACTGGCACTTGCTGGGGTTGATGACGACTCCATACTCATCGAGTCGAGCGAAAACCTGCCGAAGGTGTTTGACATGTTCCACTTCATCGCTGCTGGCAATGAGGAGGTCGTCTATGTAGGCAAAACAGAAGGGGAGACTCCGAAGGACGTCGTCGATAAATCTCTGAAAAGTCTGTGCCGCGTTCCGGAGGCCGAAAGGCATGCGGATGTATTCGAAAAGCCCAAAGGGCGTTATTATCGCGGTTTTAGGAACGTCCTCTGGGGCTACCGGGATTTGATGGTAGGCCCTGACGAGGTCCAGTTTGGAGAAAACCGTACACCCAGAGAGATTGGCGGCAAAATCGTGCAGCAGGGGGGGAGGGTAGCGGTCGGGCACTGTGCAAGTGTTGAGCGCCCTGTAATCGCCCACAGGACGCCAGTCGCCCTCAGTCTTCTTGGGGACCATGTGTAACGGTGAATTCCTTATGCCGTTGGGGCTTCCTGCGGCAGTATTGGTGGGTCACTTCCAATGATGCTCCGTTTCTTGAATGTGGTGTTGAAGTGAGCCTTGGTCTTGAGCCGGTTACTACTGATGAGGGATGACAACATACAAAGTAGTCGAGCGGAATGGAAGCGTCGGAGTGGAGAGTGAGTGTAAGTGGAAGCTCCTTTTATACCGTAGGCCTGTGACGTAGACTTCATTCTTAAGACGGTTTGTCCACGCGTCTTTTAGTCGTTAACGGTTTTTGTTCACTCCCATTGGGGAAAAATAGACGCTCCATTGTTTTACTCTTGCCCACGTGTGTTCCAACCTGTTTTATGGTAGCGTGGAAAGAAAGTATGTCTGTCGATTTGTTGGTCTATTTCTTGTCGATACGCTACACCCACGAGGTGTACGAGCCCCCTCGGCCCGGCAAGCCGGAGTACCTAATCGAGGGGATATATATATATATATATATATATATATATATATATATATATATATATATATATATATGGCTCCGTAGTGTAGTGGTTAGCACGTCTGACCGGCAATCGGAAGATCCTGGGTTCGATTCCCGGGCGGGTGCCTTATTTTTCATTTGTT
Organism: Bathynomus jamesi; assembly: GCA_023014485.1. NCBI lineage: Eukaryota > Metazoa > Arthropoda > Malacostraca > Isopoda > Cirolanidae > Bathynomus > Bathynomus jamesi. The sequence continues at coordinate 913,441 of JAJOZX010000008.1, read as the reverse complement.
TGTTATTTCTCTTCCTCGTGTGCAGAACACTCCTCTATACTTACGTCGTTTCTATACGTTAATATACTGCGCGGTCATTGCAGTTAACTGTGTGTGTATATATATATATATATATATATATATATATATATATATATATATAAGCACACCGGACAAAAAATTAGTCACCCCTTTCAGAATGTACCTAATAACGTGTGACGGCGCCTCTGGCCTTGATAACCGCACGAATCCGGCGAGGCAGAGACTCTACGAGGTTGTGCATGTACTGAACATCGATTTGCTGCCACTCGTTCATCAGCCGGTCCCGAAGTTCAGCCAGTCCTGCGCTTCACTTTCTGTTTCCAGCCTGAACAACACCTTCGACGCATTCAGGATTAAAGGCTTCATTGGACCTGCGATGTACTCGTCGCCTCCCATCATTGGAGAACAAACAAAAACGGGATTCATCGGACCAAATTACACGTTTCCAATCTGCCGCAGTCCAGTTTTTGTGCCTCTGAGCCCATTTATAACGTGCCAATTTGTGACTTGCTGTTAACAGCGGCCTCTTCCGTGGTACCCTGCTCCAGATGTCCATCGCATGCAGTTCTCGTCGCAATGTCCGTTCGGAAATTGGTCGCTGGAGAACCTCATTGGTTTCTTGGAGCAATTGTTCTCTGGTTTGAAAACGATTTGCAGTTACTAGACGAGAAACATGGCGGCGGCCCCTATTGTCGAGAATTGTTTTCCGGCCACAGTTACGCCGTCGATTGTCAGTTGATTGCGAACTACACCACTCTTTGTAAACTCGCTGGACAGTACGCGTTGACACACCAACAAATTGGGCTACTTCAGACATTTTGTGTCCGTGGGCTCTGCCAAACACGATGGCTCCTTTTTGCCACTGAGTAACGTCTGCCTCACGACCTATTTTGCAGACTATATCCCACACACACACTTTGTTCTTCACCACCTCACGAAACAGATCTGATCCTGTGTGCTACGTCACCGCTACTTGTCACTTACCAATGCTACATCAGCGCCCTGTGTGACCTTGAACTTCCTACTATCGGTGCTATTAGGGGTGACTAATTTTTTGTCCGGTGTGCTTATATATATACTGTATAACTGCCGATTAGTTTGACTGCACGACCAAACAACTGAGAATTACATCTCCAAAATCATATTAACATTGACATGATCTTTTTTCATTGTTCACCGAACTGAAGTATCTTAAAACATTTTCGTCGTTGTCGCTGTCAAAATTTTATGAAAAATACCATAAAATGCAAAGGTGTTGCACATTTTGAAAGGTTTCCGAATTCGCAGTTAGGGCAGAGGTGTGTGTGTGTGTGTGTGTGTGTGTGTGTGTGTGTGTGTGTGTGTGTGTGTGTGTGTGTGAAGCCAGACTTTTGTTTTAAAGCAAATTTATTACATTATTTTTTCAGTATAAGTGTTCAAAGATCAAGAGCTTTATTGACCATTCTGAAAACTTTATTACATCACTAATTAATTGTTAAAATGATTGTGGATGAAAGTTGAGGAGATATTTGAGGAGGGAATTCAAGGGGGAAAAAACAGAAATATTTCAAAAGGTGGTACATATTTACTTACGATTTACGAGTTCAGAACATGGATTAGAAAAATTTGTCCACCCGAACATATAACTACGAATAACCATCATCATACTCTATACTGGCTCTCCGGTAGCTCAGTGGTCTCGGTGTTGAATTCTGAGCGGTAAAGTTCTGGATTCGCTGCCGGCTGCTGGAGCCTGGGTTGGATTCAGAGGGCCACTTAGCCCGTTAATGCGTGGGTTCAAGTGACCCTTGGGGAAAACACACCCCGCAGGTATGTAGGGAAATGAGTTGCGGATGTTGTTTGTGTAGATTCTGTACTGGCTGATAAACTAATCCCTTTGGAAAGCGTAGACTAAAACATTCTAGAACCAGATTATAACAGAAAACTACGTTCATGGTTAATTAAAAACGCTTAAATGCTTAATTTAATTTAATTACATAAAAATCTTATATATATATATATATATATATATATATATATATATATATATATATATATATATATATATATATATATATCTTTTACCAACACCGTGAAAAAATACATTTACATTCTTAATATTCAATAATGGAAGATTATGTTATGGAAACAAAACCAATTTACTGACGAAGAGGAATGGAGTAATTAAATTGTAATGCCAACATGTTACTCCATAACAATCTTAGTGAAGTTTAATTAAGAGTAAACTTTACTCGCTTTTTAACCTTCGCTGAGAATTTCATGGTGTTAACTGTTCAAGATAAAACGGTAACAAAGGATAACGAGAGAGTTGCCTTCAAAATAAAACTTTTTAAAAGGTTTCCAAATCGAAATGCCCGATAGAATTCTTGCTTTCGAGTAACCTGACTTATTACACAAACCAATTACTGCGTACTAACGAACAATCAGTGATTAGTAACAGGGGATAATAATAATAATAATAATAATAATAATAATAATAATAATGTAGAGTATTTAAAAACTCATCTTAACGTTTCTACTCCAATCACCAAAAAACGATGAATTTCACTCTCGGCGTCAGTGTGGACTTAGCAAAAACTTTCCATTCACTGACGTAAAAGGAAATTAGTGACGATCATTATTAGTAGGTCACGATGTAAAATGTCGTTGTTTGTGCTTTTAAAAACGGGTTATTGCAAAATAACTTTAAAATCGTTTTTAATGAAAATTTTTATTTACGACTTCCATTTGATGCATCAGAGTTCCCCTAACCCAACGTATTGGGGAGGGGGGGGGGGGGGGGGGTCAACTGCCTACTGCTAATATCATTACCCTATAAAAGAAAATGGAAATAGTTTTGGGGGGTGAAAAAATAAAAAGAGAGAGCAAAATAAAACGTTTCATTGCGACCCATTCTCGTTCACGAGAAAAATTTCAACAACGAACGTAAGTGGTGATCCAACCTATCCAAATTTATATTCGGACTACGCAAATCTATAAATTCATGGGGACTCGCAGACAGGAACGTCACTCGTGGAAACGTCTAAGCAAAGTGATCCATATTCTATCTAGATCGATACTTTTTGACCTACTATTATGTCCGACTGTCGGAAACACCCAATAATTATTATTCTTACTGTTACTGGACACAAACAGGGTGATACGAACAGAAAGCGAGGGATATACGAGAAAGAAAAACAAACTAATAATTTTCCCCTATTGCGACTATTAAATGCTTCCGACCGAGGTCCCCACAAACGATACTTTGGATCGAAAAGGAAAGTGTCCACGGACTATATTGCACTAATACGAGTATATTCTCCAGTTGGATTAACTCCAAAGTCATCCCCCTTACACGTCCCAAAAGCTAGCTGCCAAAACTATTCATGATTCTCTCAATAATGAATAATGTCATACAGCTTTTCCATCAAATATTCCTATCATTACTTTCTACCTTAAAAACATTAAACATCAGTTAATTAAAACTTCAACACGTGACCGACCTAACACGAAGATTGAATGCCGGAATATATTATCAAAATAAATTACTTCTACATCATTAATGTAATATTTTTACAAAATAGCATCTTCATACATTACCTTCCAAAAGATGATTTTGCAAAATTTCAACAATCATTCTCTTCTGGATTAAACTAACCTGCTAATGGTTGGCCCTAACTTTACATGTTCAATAATTTAAAAAGAGAAGAGATTAAAAAAAAAAAATTATATATATATATATATATATATATATCAATACTTAATTATTTTACCCACTAGTTTTTAAACCTGATAAAGTTGAAAGGGAGCAATTAAAATTTAGCACCATTTTAATACAAGATTTCCCTTTCGCTACATATCACACTGATTTCATTAAAATAAAATTTGTCAAAAGCTTTCGCGAATTTGACTCGAATGACGAAATTAATTGCAAACGAGACAGCATATGATACTAGGAACTTGGAACATTCGAAAGTACTTTCAACTCGCGTATGACACTTGAAATTATTACTATTGTCCGCTCAGTTTAAGTGTTTTGATGTATTAAATGCTTTAAAATATTCTCTCTCTTCATAGTAACCAATTTAAAATGCTTTAGCAATTTCTTCAAAATACCCGAGTCAACTTAAAAAACGCCCTATGTACCCATTACTTAACCCTTTAAGGACTGAAGGTACAAATTGCTAACGTTTCAATTACAAGCATTCATAACTTAACCCTACAAAAAATTCAGGGCTTGAAAAAACCCGCGATCAAACGTTCTGAATAGGGCCTATTTCGCTGCTGAACAGAGTACTTGCAAAGACAAACTCAGGTAAGAAGTTGCTTAATTACCAACACAACACTCGTTTTTCCCCTCAATTTGTTCACATTAGCGATGCCAAAAGTGAACAAATCTCCTAATTATAAATATTTAACACGCTTTATATTACTAAGTTGATATTAACATTTACATTTTTCGCGGTTATGTAAAAGGAAAAAAAGAAGAATTTAGAATTTAAACCCAATGAATTTACAGAAATTGTGATATAAAAACTGGAGTGCAGATAATGGTAGAAAAACAAATATATATACAAAAAGTCATACTTCTATCTTGCCTTTAGTCTGGAATGAAGCTAAATACAATAAAATTAATAAAGTGCAGTTTAAATATTTCGAAAATAGGTCAAACGTGTTAAAAAAAAAGTCAATGCACAACCATGGAACACAACGTCTAAAACTTAACCTGAACTCGCGAAACGACTCGGCAAAAAGTCACACGACTGTTTGTTACCTTGGCCCCATTTCAAACCTCAGGAAACAACCTCACCGCTGGACACAAAACCTCCGCACAACCTACTGCGTAAACTTCACAAAATACCAATGGATATTCATTAGTACTCTGATTAGAAGCGTGACAAATTAAATCTAATTTATTCTAGTTTCTCTAAGGTATCAACTGATGAATTGGATGAAGTCCTGATTTTTGGTTCCCTTAATTTTACGTTTGGAGTAGAAGGTAATGAAGTAGAAATTGATATATTACCACTTCTGCTGCTGCTGCTACCCAGTTCTTTGACTTCAATAGTGGGAGAAGAATAATAATAATTTAAAGTTTTAGCTACAGAATGGTTACTGGAAGAAATATTCTGATTGTCCTTCGGCCAATTTTGAATAACAGAAGGCACTGCGACCAAAACCACTCTGTTTTTTTCCTCCGCCGACTGTTCGTCTTCGCGGATGAAAGAATAGTTCAAATTTCTGATTATGACTTGACTGGAAGACGAAGTATTGGACAAATTTAAAGAAATGTTCGCGTGGTGCTGCGCCAGTTCATCGACCAGCAATGGTTGTTCACTGATACGGTGAACTGTGTCCCAAAGGCCAATGACAGTGCCAACGACGCCCAAAACGATCAGGAACATGTCGAAATATCGTTGCCTCTTCGTCAAACGACTGTAATAAAAATAAACCACTCCATTATGGAAAAATCTGAGATGATCTACAGATCTACAGAAGCTAAGGCTAACAAAGACCCTAAGATCCACTCTAAGGTTAGCCCGAGAGAAAGGAAAGAGTAGGGGGTTAAGAGAAGAGAATAAGGGGTTAAGTAAGGAGGAACACCTATCACTCGTGGGTTAACATTCATTCAGAAAAAGAGAAAAAGACTCATCATCATCATCCGCCGGCCACTGCTGACAAATCAGAAAAATAGTCGGAGAGAATAGGAGAGGGGTGAAAGATGAAAAGAAGTAAAATAAGAACGCTTACAAACCATGCAAACACAGTCTTAACTCACAGTCATACCATGGAAACAACAAACATGCAAGAAGAGAGAGTTACAGACATGCAAAGTAAGAAGAGGATAAGAAAAAAAAAAAAAAAGTAGGTAAAGTTAAACAAAAAGTGGGTTAGTTTACGCTACGAGCTACATCTACGTTCGTGTTAGTCTAATTATTTTTTTTGCTGGCATGTCACAAGCTGGCATTCATCGTCAACAGACTCATCCTCGACCACCACCACCAGAGCTCCTGTTGCTAACTTTCTTTTTTAATTTTAAACCACGTTAATATTTTTAAAATGTCTGTCAAGACGGTTCTTAAACATATTAACGCTGATAGAGTGAACGACTGACGCGGGAAGATTATTCCATTTATCAATTACTTTAAACGTAAAGAAGTTCTTAGCGATATTAGTAATGAAACGTCTGCCACGCAACTTAAATCCGTTATTGCGAGTATTACTATTACACTGGTCAACACTCATTTTATTGCCAATCATATTAGAGTGATTTTGGGGTAACTTTGTGGTGCTGATTCCGAATATGATATCGGTTTTTCTAGATTGGCTCTAATTTATGAGATAATTGGTACCCCATTGAAACACGTAAAAATGCAAAAAATTTAATGTTCAGGCGGAGCCTACTTACTGGTTGGGTGGCCGATGACTTATATACGGAGGGGGAATATTCTAGAATGATTGCGGAGTAAACACTAAGAATATTCGCGTGTCTCACCATCTAGAATGTTCCGGTAGTTTCCCATATGCACGCGTTATGGTTACGTTTCCTATTAATTGAGGGTATTCATTATCTCAAGAACTAGAGCCAAATCGGAAAAACTACTTTCATTTTGGAATTCAGCAACCCCAAAATACCCTAAATTCGTACGAATTTCCTTGGCAACGAAACAAAAAAAAATTTTTGTTGAGCTGTTATCAAAAGTGAACAATTTATCAAAATTTACGTTATCGATGTTATTAACGATTTTGAAAACTTCAATAAACTCCCCCCTTAATCTCCTAGTTTCGAGTGAATACAGGTCTAACTCTTTAATCCTATCTTCATAAGGCTTGTTGCGCAATGACGGAATAAGTTTCGTGGCACGACGCTGAACCCTTTCTAACCTATCAATATCCTCACGCAAGTACGGGCACCAAAACTGAACTACATATTCTAAATGAGGCCTGACTAGGGACTTGTAAAGGGGCAATATAATATCCTTCGATTTAAATTCGAAATTACGCGCTATGAAGCCTAACATCCTATTAGCTTTTGCGTAAGACTCCAGGCACTGGTTCCTAACCTTTAAATCCTTAGATACGCGTACTCCTAAATCTACTTCCTCGTCAACGCTCGCTAACTCCCTATTATCCATCGTGTACGTGTAATTGTTGTTGCGAGAACCTATATGCAAAACTTTACATTTGTCTACGTTAATTGCATCTGCCACTTATCTGTCCACTCCATAATCCTATTTACATCGTCTTGGAGCCTATTACTATCGTCCTCGTTAACAACCTTACCGCCTATTTTAGTATCGTCCGCGAATTTTGACACGTTACTAGTCAATCCTACATCTATGTCGTTAATGTAAATTACGAATAGCAATGGGCCTAACACTGAACCCTGTGGGACACCGTTACCTACATCTAACCACCCCGATTCACTACCATTAACTACGACCCTCTGTCTCCTAGCACGAAGCCATTCTTCTAACCAGTTAGCTACCTGACCGCGTATACCGTGCGCTTTGACCTTCGCAATTAGTCTCCTATGCGGAACTGTATCGAACGCCTTTTTAAAATCTAAATAAATAACATCAGCCGCTCTATGCCTATCGTATTCGTGATAAATAGTTTAAAACGCGGGCCCGTGGTAAAAAATAACTTAAACGTCTTTTATTGCAACGCGCGTAGTATTAGAAATAAATTAAATGAATTTAAGGCGGTAATTTATTCCGGCAACTATGATATAGTTGCTATCACTGAAACATGGTTAAATACCGTGACTCGGGACTTGTTGGGGGAACTTGATATACCGGGTTTTAAACTCTTTACTAATGATAGGTTACATAGATTTGGAGGCGGCGTTTTGCTGTACATTCGTAATTCCCTTAGGGCTATCGAGGTTAAGTTAGATTTTCCGGCAGCAATTAATGCGATCTGTGTTGAAGTTAGGGCGCGTAGTATTAGTTTTAATTTTGTTGTTGTTTATAGACCTCCCGTTCAACCCCTCGATATAGACACTAGATTTTACTCACTTCTTGGTAATTTTATTGACAATCGGAATAGTATAATTGTCGGAGACTTTAACTGCCCTAATGTTAATTACGAGAATTTTACGGGTAATGAAGAGGGTTTGAGACTGGTTAAGTTTATGGACGATAACTTTTTACGACAGATAGTTACCGAACCAACGCGCGGTGATAATATCTTAGATTTGGTGATGATGAACGGCGAGAATATAGTCGAAGGTTTAGAAGTAGGCGAGAGTTTAGGATGTAGCGATCATCAAATTCTTAGGTTTAAGTTATTGATAGAAAACACTCAGGATAGTAACGTAATAGAAGTCCCTAATTTTCGTAGGGCTAATTTTGATAGTTTTGCTGATAGGATGAGAGTAGTGGACTGGGATAACTTATTTATGGGTAATGACACAAATTTGCGTTGGGTGGCGTTTAAAGAAAGTTTTAGGAATATTGAAAGGGAGTTTATTCCTCGTAGGCCCAAGCGCGTTAGAAATCGTGATAGGCCGAAGTGGTGGACTAGGGAAGTAGGCGAGTTCATAAACGAGCGTAATAGAGCGTATAGACTTAACAAGCGCAATGGCCAGGTAGCTAATTTTAATAGATATATCGAGCTTAGACGTCAGGTTAAAAGATCAGTTAGGAACGCTAAGCGTAATTTAGAGATAGTTATAGCTGCGGATAGTAAACATAATCCAAAAAAGTTTTTTGAACACGTAAATAATCGTAAGCCGGTAAAAGATAACATAGGCCCTCTAGTGGATGTAAATGGCGCTTTGGCTTCTGACGCTCAGGCGATGGCGGGTATTTTCAATAACTTTTTTGCGACAGTTTTTACCGTAGAAGACGTAAATAATGTCCCCGACGTTGACGATATCGTTCCATTTAGTAGCGAGACTATTTTAGATGAAATAACTGTTTACGAGGCTGAGATTGCGCATTATATCGATAGGCTAAAAGTTAGCAAGGCTCCAGGCCCTGACGCTTTTTATCCCAGACATTTGAAAGATTTGAAAGACGTTATCGTAGGCCCCTTAGCGAAGATTTTTAATCAGTCACTCGAAACGGGGATTATTCCTGAAGACTTCAAATTAGCTAACGTCACGCCTATTTTAAAAAGGCGACCGCGCGGTAGCTAGCAATTATAGGCCCATTAGCTTAACGTCAATTGTCGGTAAACTTTTGGAATCCGTAGTTAGGGATCGTATTATCGATCACTTAGAAAGTAGGGGTTAGATTAATAGTAGTCAGCACGGGTTTCGACGCCATAGGTCTTGTTTAACTAATTTGTTAGAATTTTATAACGAAATAGTGCGCGAATACGATAGGCATAGGGCAGCTGGTTATTTATTTAGATTTTAAAAAGGCGTTCGATACAGTTCCGCATAGGAGACTAATTGCGAAGGTTAAAGCGCACGGTATACGCGGTCAGGTAGCTAACTGGTTAGAAGAATGGCTTCGTGCTAGGAGACAGAGGGTCGTAGTTAATGGTAGTGAATCGGGGTGGTTAGAGGTAGGTAGCGGTGTCCCACAGGGTTCAGTGTTAGGCCCATTGTTATTCGTAATTTACATTAACGACATAGATGTGGGATTGACTAGTAACGTGTCAAAATTCGCGGACGATACTAAAATAGGCGGTAAGGTTGTTAACGAGGACGATAGAAATAGGATCCAAGACGATGTAGACAGGATTATGGAGTGGACGGATAAGTGGCAGATGCAATTTAACGTAGATAAATGTAGTTTTGCATATAGGTTCTCGCAACAATAATTACGCGTACACGATGGATGATAGGGAGTTAGCGAGCGTTGACGAGGAAGTAGATTTAGGCGTACGCGTAACTAAAGATTTAAAGGTTAGGAACCAGTGCCTGGAGTCTTGCGCAAAAGCTAATAGGATGTTAGGCTTCATAGCGCGTAATTTCGAATTTAAATCGAAGGATATTATATTGCCCCTTTACAAGTCCCTAGTCAGGCCTCATTTAGAATATGCCGTTCAGTTTTGGTGCCCGTACTTGCGTGAGGATATTGATAGGTTAGAAAGGGTTCAGCGTCGTGCCACGAAACTTATTCCGTCATTGCGCAATAAGCCTTATGAAGATACGATTAAAGAGTTAGACTTGTATTCACTCGCAACTAGAAGATTAAGGGGGGAGCTTATTGAAGTTTTCAAAATCGTTAATAACATCGCTAACGTAAATTTTGACAAACTGTTCACTTTCGATAATAGTAATACTCGCAATAACGGATTTAAGTTGCGTGGCAGACGTTTCATTACTAATATCGCTAAAAACTTCTTTACGTTTAAAGTAATTGATAAATGGAATAATCTTCCCGCGTCAGTCGTTCATTCTACCAGCGTTAATATGTTTAAGAACCGTCTTGAGAGACATTTTAAAAGTATTAACGTTGTTTAAAATTAAAAAAAGAAAGTTAACAACAGGAGCTCTGGTGGTGGTGCTCGAGGATGAGTCTGTTGACGATGAATGCCAGCTTGTGACATGCCAGCGTGTGATGCCAGCAATAAAAAAAAAAATAAATAAAAAAAAAATATTAGACTAACACGAACGTAGATGTAGCTCGTAGCGGTTTGTAAGCGTTCTTATTTTACTTCTTTTCTTCTTTCACCCCTCTCCTATTTTCTCCGACTATTTTTCTGACTTGTCGGCAGTGGCCGGCGGATGATGATGGTGAGACTTTTTTCCCCTTTTTCTGAATGAATGTTAACCCACGAATGATAGGTGTTGCTCCTTACTTAACCCCTTATTCTCCTCTCTTCTCTTAACCCCCTACTCTTTCCTTTCTCTCGGGCTAGCCTTAGAGTGGATCTTAGGGTCTTTGTTAGCCTTAGCTTCTGTAGATCTGTAGATCTGTATTCGCGCACTATTTCGTTATAAAATTCTAACAAATTAGTTAAGCAAGACCTATGGCGTCGAAACCCATGCTGACTACACTATTAATCAAATCTCTACTTTCTAAGTGATCGATGATACGATCCCTAACTACGGATTCCAAAAGTTTACCGACAATTGACGTTAAGCTAATGGGCCTATAATTGCTAGCTACTGCGCGGTCGCCTTTTTTAAAAATAGGCGTGACGTTAGCTAATTTGAAGTCTTCAGGAATAATCCCCGTTTCGAGTGACTGATTAAAAATCTTCGTTAAGGGGCCTACGATAACTTCTTTCAAATGTCTGGGATAAAAAGCGTCAGGGCCTGGAGCCTTGCTAACTTTTAGCCTATCGATATAATGCGGAATCTCAGCCTCGTAAACAGTTATTTCATCCAAAATAGTCTCGCTACTAAATGGAACGATATCGTCCACGTCGGGGACATTATTTACGTCTTCTACGGTAAAAACTGTCGCAAAAAAGTTATTGAAAATACCCGCCATCGCCTGAGCGTCAGAAGCCAAAGCGCCATTAACATCCAATAGAGGGCCTATTTTATCTTATGATGTTATCTTATGATGATGATGATAAAATAAGTCCAAACACTACTTGAGAATTAAAATGATGTTCTCCACTCCACATTTATTTAAGTTTAAAAGTTAATATTAACATTCTGCTACTAACTACCTTCTGGCACTTTTTTAAAAGAAGAAATATTCCCAAACTGTCTCACCATTATTTCGTGTAACCTATACTCCATCCCTCAAAGTTCCTTAAAATGATTTAAAAAACTGAGTAGGCTAACTCCTCACCACCGAAAAATACTTTGTTTCACATATTCCACTTCTTAAGTGCTTTCCTCTTTTTACTCCAGCAATCACCAAGTGATTAACATGAGCTACCATTTGATAGAAAATGTGAAGCTTTTGTTTCACGCAATTTGCATCATTTGAGGCCTTTCAGTGTATAAGTGATGAATCCTAACACATCTTCCGTTTCCTTGACATTATTAAACGGGCCTATATGTTTTTGTTTTTTTATATAATTTCATATTTACATCCCACATTTATAAATTGTAATTTAATCCTATAAACAGCCACTTCATGAGTAACTGCTCGACCTGTTATGACGACATATCTCGCAATTTCCTCCAAATATTGGCGCCACAGATACTACCCAAAAGGGAGCTTATTACTATATCAACGAAGTGTTAGTTCCAAAAACAAAGAACTTACAGAGAACTTACTTTTTAAAAATGGACATATGAAAGGTTGCTGGCATTATGAAAGCCAACATAGTGCAACAGGTGGCTCCAATCAGACTGGCTAACACTGCAAAGCTAGGAATAGCTATGACGATGATGCCGGTCAGGAGAACGAGGACCAATCGCACCATGTTCTGAAATTCAAATAAATCCAAATTTAGTATAGGTTTGCTTTCAACATCCTGAAAACCATTTTGAAACTAGGGGCCTTCAGGATCCACTTTTAAAGAAATTATAAACACTATTACCTGTCAAAACACACGAAGTGCGAGTGTGTAATCTGGAAAGATCATTAAAAAGCCATTCTAAATTAAATTCCAATACTTCAGAAGAACATTTACATTGTGACTACTTTGCGAAAACAGTAAATCCACAGGGAAATTACTTTAAACATTTGTTTTTCTTTTCATTCTTTATAAAAACACTTACGCCTTTTGTTCTATCATTATGAAAACCAGAAGTCTTGTCGAGGAGATGCGTGACTGGGAACATCATCATGGGGTATGTGAAGAAGAAGGAAATCCCCAAACAAATCTTGACGATGGCGGCAAAGTCAATCGATGAGTTACCATGAGGCAGGTTCAGGGTAATGATTTGCTGAGTATCTGAACGATAAATAATAATGGAAATAAATAACTGGGAGGCTTAATCCGTGACAAAACGGCGCGGAAAGGCGTTCTGAGACGTTTATGATGAAGAAAGGAAAAGTGGATACCGTTAAAACAAGTTCGTTAAAAAAGAAAAATAAGCCATTCGGCAAATTAATAAATAACATTCACGTACACCATCATCAAAGAGAGAATAAGATAGAGAATAAGAATACTGATCCAGCAGTACATTACCAATCTGGAACTCTGGCTGACTAATAATAGGATGTCAGCATCCCCTCAAAAATCCTCCATCACCCTCCTAACCTCAGACCGCCACGAATCCCAAGCACACCCGAGAGTCACCCTCATGGGACATCCCCTACCTCTAAACAAAACCCCAACAATCCTCGGCCTCACCCTAGACACACACACGTCCTTTTCCCCTCACATATCAAACATTTGCTCCAAAGCAACAAAAAAACTCAACGCTCTCAGAACACTCACCTCCACAACATTCGGTCAGCAGAAGGAATCCCTTAGTATCCTATACAAACAGTTTGTACGTACTACCCTAACTTACGCTGCCCCCGCCTGGTCCCCGTCCATCTCCCACACAAACCAGAAAAAGATAGACCACACAAAACAGAGGTCTCAGAAGCATTACTGGCTGCCTCCGAACCACACCCATCCCACATCTACATGCAGATACGAAATATCCCCATCGAACACCACATGAACATGACAGGGACTCAATTCTTCTCCAGAGCACTGGCCCCAGACCACCCCTGTCACCATCTCACATTACACAATCCCCCACCCCGCAACAAAAAACGTACTCCTGCTGCTCACTATTCGCAGCTACTGAACAATATCCCCCCTCCTCCCTAAACATCAACCCCATTAAACATCTCCACACAGAATTTACCCGGAAATACCTACTCGACCAACCACACAACACTGTCCTTCACGATACTCCCCCTGTAGTCCATCAGAGCGAACAAACCCTCCCAAGGAAAACAAGAGTTACTCTGGCCAGGCTCCGTTCAGGCCACCACCCCTCCCCCCAACAATACAGACACAGACTCCACCTAGCTGACACCTCCACCTGTCAAAAATGCTACCTCCACCCTGAGGACACAGAACACCTACTCTTACACTGCCACACTCTCTCCCAACAAAGACACAACTCCAACATTACCTCTCTACGAGACCTATGGACCCGTCCCACGGTGGTAGCGGGATACCCGAGTGCCGCCAGGTTCGCATAAGAGAACCCGGGGGCTACGAAGTAAAAGTAAGTAAGATTAAGAATTAATAAAATGGTAATCGGCAATTAGAGCATTTTATGATATTCAGAAAATGAATACAAATTACTTCACTTTCTTAAACTGTTAAACTTCAAAACAAAATAAGCCAAACAGATGGCCTATGCACGACAATTTTCCCAGTCTCCATCCGAATTGGATGTTATGAAAGATTAATACTCGTACACAGTTAATAATTCTTATTCATGAATTACATATTATTATTAATAACTTTTGTTTTTAATTAAGATCTCAGTAAAGCCTAAAGCTTAAGGGCTCAAATTAAATGAAATAAATAGTCCAATTTTACAATTATTTATGTTAAAACAAAAAAGTTGTAAAACTGTATTTCGCTTAACAAAGGTTATTCAATTCAAAAGTTTGCATTTCGTCGCCGCCCTATTAGTTTATACCGTCAAGCCCTTTCATTTACAGACTAATTTAAATTTGTGTGAAACATGTTGCGATTTATAATAACTTTTATCTAAAACTGGTTGTTATTGTTGCCCTTCATGGGGAGAAAGCAGGAAGGATGGGTTCCCAACCCAATTCTTCCTTTCCCGCATCGCGGGAGATGCTGAGTGGGAGATGTGGTGGTCACATCCGTGTTTCCTTTATTCTTGACAAAGCCTGGAAGCACCATCACGCATGGCGTATGAAGCGCCGCAGGTGTGGTCAACCAGGATGCCGGTGTGAATGAATGCGTATGAATTGGTTTCTACCTTTTCTCTTCTTCTTTACCTTCTCTATTTCACATCCGAGCGTGTCTGCCTTCTCACCCAAACTCATTTGGGGAATGAGAGGTTTGGTGATGTGATGTAAAATTAATAAAAATATATTTTTAAAAACTTGGGGTCTTTAATAGGGGGGGGGGGGGGGGGGGGGGAGATTTACGTAATAATCGGTGTTCTTTACAGTTCCAGCGCCTTCTCTCTACAAATTAACACTGAATACGAGCGCTTTACCAGTTCGAAAAAATGTTTTAGAACCGACAGAGTTCGCGTACAAGTTTAACAAAATAATTAAATGCTTTCACCAACTACAGAAACTATAATGGTATGTTTACTATATTTTTTTTATACACTAGTACTCTTCACTACCCAAACTATAAAAACTTTTTGCAATAAAACAACATTTATTTAATGCAAAGCTATAATTAAAATAAAAGTAAAAACTAAAAAAGTCAAGAAATAAAAAATTAAGTTCCGTATTCCATAATGTGATCTCAGAATCGAAAGTACGCAAATGCGTGATAAAAATGCTAAAAATATTCACCATCAACTCTCTAATTAAAAAAAAGAGTGTTAAAAAATCATAAAACGCCAAACCCGCGTAATCTCCAATTTCACACTAATTTACATGGTATCTGTGCATTGCATAATCTTTTCGGAAATGCAGACTAGAATGGTGCGGAAAATTTAGTATTTAATATACTTTACTTAATAAATGTTTACGACGACGATGACCACCACCCCGTAAAACCTAACATACAGTTTGTCTCGACCTTCGGTCGGTTCCCAAAAACTGGTCAAAGGCTCAACACGAGGAAAATATACTTACGGGGTCCGAAGGACAGGTAACCAGAGGCTCCAAACGAGATATAGAGGAGGGTAAGGGCGATCATCGTAGCTACGAAAATCGGCTTAAACATTCTCTTTTTCTGCTGAGCAACGGATTCCTCCAAAGAAAGGATCATGCCAGCCCCCTACAATAAGAAACGATAGAACCACGTATAAATATCGACAAATCGTAATTGAAAATTTAGGTGAAGTAAGATGAGTGGCAGCTGTCGCGTCCGATGTTTGAGGATGACGCGGTGCTTTCGTATGAATCAGAGAATGAATTAAGGAGAGCAGTGGCAAGTTTTGTTAACGTATGTGAAAGATTTATTATTATTATTATTATTATTATTATTATTATTATTATTATTATTATTGAACCATAAATAAAAGTTCCTCGTCGTGAGAAGAGAGAGTCAGCATATAATATTGTGGTAAATGGAGAAAATTTAATGTTGAGAAAGAATTTAAATATTTTGGGCGTTTGACTAACAAAGGTACGAGTACAGTGGAAGTCCAAAGCAGTGAAGAAGGGTATGCGTACTACTGGCGCGATAAAAGCGCTGGTAGGAAGGAAATGCTCGAGTGTAGATGCGGCATGTACGTGGAAAGTACGAGCACTGATGCGTAGTTGCGTCGCTTCTTTAGTATGGCAATTCATTGTCTGTCAAAAATGAGAGCAGTCGGGATAAATAATTTAAGAAATGACTGATATACTCGTAAAATGGTTCAATGACCCAATGAAAAATGAGGCTGTTCGACGTTCAGGAAACGTGTGAAGTGAAAAAGTCACTGCTATGAAAATGGAGGATAATATGCTACGTTGGTATGGTCATGTGGTTAGGAGGAATAATGAGAACTTCAGAAAAGGTATACGACACTGAGTGTGTAGGTGTGAGATGATGGTGTAATTAGTAAATATGAATGGAGTTGATATAAATGCGAGGCGAGAAGTTAACGCGAGAGGAATGGAAATGGTTTGTGGTGTGTATATAAATGGAGACCTTGGTCTCATCCATGTGCCACTAAAAGTGATAACCCCGCATCTCTAAAATTAAGGTTGGTGCTTTATTTCTGGTGGTAATTCTTGTATACTCTTCTGGATATAATTAATTTGGGTGTCGATGGTCCCAAGTTCGAGAGTCGTCCCACCCAATGAGAAATAGGTTTAAATAAAGTATGTACGCATGTATGTAAACCAAACTACTCGAGCAAGTTCTACTGCAATACAAGAACATTTAAAATTAGCTGTACTTTCCTATCTTATGACTAGTTGCATAGGAGCTAAGTATTATTTCTTTCCCAAAATCTCCCATTACCTCATACAATCTGAATGATTATTCATCTCCCCCCGAGACCTCGCCTCACCTCATAGCAGTAAATGGAGACTGCAAAGAAGAACGGCAACCCTTTGAGTGATACTTCCTTTGCATGGAAAGGAATCTCCTCCGAGTGGGAGAAATCGAACCAGAAAACCACCGTCAATGCAAACACATTTGAAACTTGAGCAAATAAACTGGAAGAAAAAATTTGAAAAGGTACAATACTGAAATAATAAGAGGAAGTGATTTAAGATGTGATATTTAAGTCTATCACTGATTTAAAACACACACACTAAAAACCTAACATTATAGTTAATTAAATATACATACTAAAGTGGTAATGTTTTGAAATGAATATACTGTACTTCACTCGTGACAACTAAAATCTGAAAAATAATTCGTCTTCGATTTTCAAAACTTGCATGGTAGCTATGTATTCTATGATCTTCCAGAAAATGCCAATACTAGAATGGTTAGTGAAATAGTTAACACACTTTATTTAGGGGAAATTGACAATGAAGTAAAGCCTAACATACTTTTCCTCCATCTCCAGTTGGTTCAAAACACTAAACTTTTCAAAATTATGATAACGGTTAATTTAAGGAGGTTTTTCGACGAGGTAAAAATAGGAAAATTCTCTCATGGTTTAAACCGCTTGGCCTTTCTCCTAAGTTTTCACTTTTGCCTTACCTAAAAATGGCGAGTTTGTTCAGATGTCTGAGTAAGGTCAGTCCATAGAGGGGAGGAAGGAGGAGGACTAGCCACTGACCTTGGGTCAAACCCTCCAAATGTTTTTTCAAGTTTTCGCACAAATATATTAAATAGCCACAACAAAATCCTGTAAAATAAAATAATACTCTAAAAACTCAAAGGTTGTAAAGCAAAATTCATAGAAGTAATTTATTTTTAAGTTCTTAGACTTTATATCTTTTAATTGAGTTAATCGAGGTACAAAATTATTGATGGATTGCTTGATATAAAATCTATTAATTCTTTGTTCCCAATTCAACAAATAACTTTGAAGTAAATCTCATCTTATTAATGCTTATATGGTCCAGTGTACACAGTTAAAGTTTGATTTCGTTTGGCTTATTATCATGAACTACTAGAGATTAGTGTTGAAAAGCAGGTTAGGTCCAAACGTGAAGGTAATTATGTCAGTAAATGTAAAATAGTTACTTCAACCTTATTAGTTTATTTACTCTTTATTACGTAAAACAAATAAACAAACTTAACAAACCAAATGACATGAATAATTGTTTTATGAAATTCATCATGCACATACACAAGATTAATAATTTGACATTCAATTCCTAAAGATGGCTGATTATTTATGAAACAGTAGACCTATCAACAATATTTTTTATTTTCTAATAACATCCAGCAACTAGCAAAGGCCCATTGTTGTAGCTGCGCTCTGTAAAATGTTAAGAGGTAATTTGAGAGGATTATTTCACTCCTTTGCTATCAATTCTTGGTGCAAAAACTCCATCCTTTTTTTTCATGATTTTTTCAACTTCAGTAATGACAGAGGACTTTTCCATTAGCATTTATGGAATCCATTAAAGGAGGTCACAATACCAGCTTTTTTCAATAAAATCTGGAATTAATGACGACAGTCATAAAATTAGCACCATCGAACTCTGTTATTACCAATACATTCTACAACCTGAAACTGTTACTATGCTGTGTGCTTCTGATCCTTCAATTTAATGCATATACAACTTATTTCATAAATTTATAATTCCAAAACCTTAACTGTTAATTTCATTAAGGTTCAAATTTCTTTCTCAGAAACTTTGGTGAGTGATTAAACTTTGCAATTTTCATTTTTATTCCACCAAACTTTATTAAATTTTTTACAGCAATTTCAGAGATCGCAGAGCCGATCGATCGGGAGTTTGGTGCACATGATCTATAGATAGGGTCCATTCAGGTTTTCAAGGGTAGTCGTTACACCTTAACAAATGTGGCAGTTATCGATTCAAAACCGAGGCAGTCCTACCAATAGAGTTTAAGTGGAAAACCTGTTTTCACTGCTTGGTGATATATTTACAAACCCTTTTCTCGTTACAAGATTTTTTTTAATAAGCACTCAAACTTAATATTATGTTGCCCACAATATAAAGAAACATTCAAAATGACCTACATGGGGGTCGATCCCACAATCGTATAAGCAAAGACAACCTCTGAGCCATGGCAAAATGACCATCTCAGCATCATAAAAACATTAGACCCTAAACAACTTTAGGCCTCCATCAATGCTAAAAATCTTGTTTCCTTTCAATTCTTGGATCTGAAATAATTTTAAAAACAGTACAACTAAATGTGATACAACAAATGACAACATACAGACTATAGTTTTAACTCAAACCTCAATTAAACACTCCCAGATACAAGATAAAACTTTATATTTAACTATGATAATATACATCAAGCAAGTGGTTATTTCTTAGCAGGTAAACAAATGACCTGTTTAGGAAATGACACGTGTATACAGTAGGGCCGAATCCCGGTATTGAAATACCGGTATTAGAAAAGAGACAATACCGATACCGTGGATGTCAATACCGGTATTGGAAGTATATTTTTTTATTTTTTTTGAAATAGTTGTTTTAGGCGAAATATGAATTGCATTTAAAAAATATGAGCTTAGGGGTTTGCTTTTTTCCTAAAAAGAGAGAAATATTCGAAATCCTCAGAATAAAAAAATTATTTTAATGTATCATTATCATCTAAAACAGTGCTCAAGAGAACTGCAGAGGGAATTTTTAAAAGACTTTTCCCTGAAGATGATGAACAATTAGTTGAATACGAGAAACACGGTGAAAACGAAGAAGCATCTTCCTGCCCTGAAAATCCAACTGAAATTGAAGTTGAGAACAAGGATAAAATTGATGATCCACTGCTCACTGAATATATGCAAGAAATGGAGAAATTAGAAAAGATCCCATTGAGAAGCAAACCTTCCACCTTTGATCCCAACACAGAATTTAAGAGTTTTGAAGTGTCTTCGAAAAGAACAGAAAATTTAGATAAGCTCTATTATGCATTACTTTCCATTAGACCTACGAGTGTAGAATCCGAAAGAGCGTTTTCGGCTGCAGGGTTATACCTCACAAAATTGAGATCGAGTCTTTCTGAGAATTCACTGGATAGTCTTTGTTTCCTTAAGTCTATTTTTCAAAATGAAAAATGAATAATAATTTTTAATAGTAAATTTACTTTTCATTAAAGGATTTTTCTTTTATTTTGACTATTTTTTTTCCTTTTATAATGTTCGTTGATTGTTAATAATTCAATAATATTATAGCTATATTAGATATCCTTAGCTATAGGATCTTTTCAAGACTTAATATTTGTGGCATATATTAAATGGCATAGTGGTTAAATAAAACACAAGGCTTACATTTTGAAGGACTTGGATTCGAGTTCGGGTGCTTTAAGCCACTAAACTGACTAAAGTCAACGTCGGTCGACAGGCTAGCTGGTATAAGAAGACACACATACATTCTTATGGCTATGGGCACTCAAGTGAAAGATGAATTTTTAACTTTTTTCACTATTAAATTGGTGATTTAAAAATAAAAATATTTTAATATAAAACCAGTATCAATACCGGTATTGAAAATTTCGGCATTTTAACAGCCCTAGTATACAGTACATATTTGTCCTTAATTTTCATTGATGAAGGACTACACACAAATTTATTTACTTGTCACTAGCACACTTATCCAGTTAAATATTAAGATAAAAAATAAGGAACAAATTAATGAATTGCATAACATTTTTGAGAAATTAAACAATAGAACTAGTCTTTTACATGAAAAAGAAAAAACATTACCTAATGAAGTGCTCTTTTGCACGATGCATAAACTTAAGCTACTTTGAAAGTAACACACTGCATGTTTATTTATTCCACTGTCCTTTCCATTCAAATTTAGGCAATCTTTGCCATGATTCCAGTAGGTTAAGAATATATTTTTGGCGATTTTCGTAGCCAATTCGTACATCAGATGCACAAATGACTAGATTCACAGCACTTTCTACTCTTTGGCGGTGACAATGAAAGGCTGGTATTTTGAGTGGTTCTTGTCTTGCTAGCAAAAGTTCTTTATTGCTAAAGTTTCTCAGAAGTGGAGGCGGATAAATTACCTCTTTCTGCCAATCAATTATTTCAGTGTAGTCTGAAGAATCAAAATTAAGAGTTTATGGTAGGTCAAAGTTTCTTGCTCCAGAAAATGTAGTTCTTGAGAGAATGATTCTCTGGATTGCAATCTCTCTAACTTCTCTTCTTGAGTCTGTTATCATTGACAGTAGCATATTTTCAGGGTTCGCAGAGTAAGAATTATTCTGAAACACCAGTTCCATGATCAATCTGTATTTCTCCTTCAAGTCACGCAGCAGATACCCTAAGTACCAAAAGTTAGATGATCCATCAGATGCCAGTGGATGTGACTTGACCCAAAACCATCCTGGAGCATAAGATAGCATAATAATTTCTACTAGATCTTTGAGATCTTGGGTTGGATTTGGTGTTGACACAGAGTCTAAGAGTTCTATTTGCTCTAGATAGCCAATGAGCATGATGAATTATACCAAGAGATCTTTCTGCAAGATCTTTGGAGACATTTCCAGATTGAACAGCTAGGCACATATTGTAGATATACTTTTGGTCACTGCTTAAAGCATTAAACATCAGATGGAATTTCATGAATGTTTCCTTTAACAGGAGAAAAAGCAACCACTTCCAGTTTTGTTAGATCAGTTTTCAATTTATTCCCAATTCAACCCTTCAAAGTACTTGGGCCTGTTGTTTTTGCATCTATTGCCTCATAGACATGCCTGAATGGTAGTTCATTCATATGAAGAAGGCATACCAGCCACTGAACAGACCTATTCAGATAGATTTCAACAAGCTTTATTACTCCACCGATTCTCCCAGTGTTTACAGCAGTGCCATCACATAGTAAAGCTTTTAGAGTGTCTGAACTTTCCAAGTCCACTATTACAATCATCAGCTCTTCTGCTACACAATGAGCATTTCCATGATCAGGTGTTACATGATCTATATAGATATTTCCAGGCTCTTTAACATGATGTAGTGCTCTTCTTTGATCTTGCCTGCCCTGGTTAATGTGTCATCTCTTCTTCTATCAAATCCAATGCGTTCTATTCCTATATTCTCTGATTTAACCCTGGTACTCAATTTTTTACCTACTCGTGCTCTTTCCCTCTCCAGCTTCTTTCTATCAATCATGTTGCCCCGATTCAGGATTCCCATATCTTTTAAAGTAGCATTAACAATTACTGCTGCTGCCCTGCAACTCACTCTGTAATGAACTGCGGTCACTGACAACTCTTCATAGGTATATCTGTTCTGCTCATTCTCTATTAACTCTATCAGGCACGAAGTCTTCATCCTCTTGGTTGGTCTCTACCTCCATGCTCTCAGCACTAGCTGCATCCTGTGATTCCTGTGATGTTGAAGGGACAACTCTGATAGCTTCAGTCAATTCTGCTTGTGATCTCTATCAATCCCTTTATCATAGCAATCACAGGTACATACATCAAACATAGCATCATACTCGGAAACTTTTTGTTCAAATCTCTCATATCTCTGGTCTATAGGAACCTTGTTCAACTTTGAGGCTGCTTCTATCACTAACAACTTTCTGAAAGATTCCATGAGTACTTATTGTAGGGAAAGAGAACCTTCTCCATATGGTTTCAATGTTTATTGCGAGTCCATGACTCCAGATTTGAAAAAATTTACTGGAGCACAGCTCTGAATTTACTTTTTTTTCCCCTTACACCACTAGATAGGTTAATGATAGTAAACTCTTGAATTGACGACATACCAATTACAAATTGTTTTAGCTAAACATAATAATACAATAATGTACAGTTTATAACTCACCTTAAGTTTATTTATTCATTGCAGCAGCAATTTGGATGCAGCACTTGAACTTGAAGGCATATTTTGACTCTTCTCTTTATTAACCACAACAGCTTGGTGAGTTTCTTTTGTTAGGCGCAAAATTGCATT
This sequence comes from Bathynomus jamesi, assembly GCA_023014485.1. NCBI lineage: Eukaryota > Metazoa > Arthropoda > Malacostraca > Isopoda > Cirolanidae > Bathynomus > Bathynomus jamesi. Next base: position 890,457 of record JAJOZX010000008.1, on the reverse strand, counting down.
CAATGTCTTCTGGATTTGGGAATTTTCAAATTCCTCTAAAGCAGTTTTGTTAGTCTGATGCGCAGATTCCTCACTTACCTTTTGTTTCTTAGGTGGAGGAGAAGCACTTTCTTCAGTCTGTGAAACATCTAGTGAAAAAGTTTAATTTTCTAGATTAGCAGTTGATGAAGTTGGTTCATTTTTCTGAGGTCTAGCACTAGCACATTTTGTGAACAAACTAAATGACTGCTTTGCCGTATCTCTTTGCTGCACTTCATCCTGGTACTTCTTTACTGCAATATCTAAGCTGTGGGCCCAAACTCTGGGACCTCTTGTATTGTAACAAATATTTTTTTTGGAATTAAAATGTTCCTCCCAGTTTTGCTTCTTTGAATATTTGTTCTTGCATTGACCACAAAAGTAACCCCTTTTAACACCCTCACTTTTCTCTCCAACTTCATCAATATTAGGATCCATTATTGATTATTGACTACCTGAAAAAATACAAAATAAGTAAAAGTTAGTAAATATAGTATGGTAAAAGTGAGTAAAAGTAAGTAAATATAGTACAATGAAAGTAAGTGAAAGTAAGTAAAAGTAAGTGCTTTAAACTTAGTAAAAGTAAGGAAGAGTGTAAGTAAAAGTAGGTAAGTTAAAGTAAGTAAAAGTAAGTTTAAACTTAACTAAACTTTTCAATTCTAGAGTCATGGTGGATTACTTAAAACCGCACAAGTAATTATCTGGCCAATTTATCAAACCTGGCCGAGATCAATGGAACATAGTCCAATCCTGATAATTTTATATTAAAAAAATATACGTTTTAATAAAATTTTAATTATCAAAACATTGAAGCTTAACAAAAAATAAAAATAATTGTTAAATATGGAATTACCAACTAAACTTAAAATAACTAAATTTATAATTTAAAAAAATTGGTTTGTACAAGAACGTATACACAAAAAAATTGCATAATGTCTAGCGGATGAACAAAACCCAAACCCAAATTTACTTTTTCTCATGGTCAAATTTACTGGAGCAATGCTCCCAAGATCCCAGGAATCTGGAGTCATGATTGCGACTATGTTACAACATTCATTAAAAGTAATCTATTTATTTGATTCAGCCTCTTCTCATCATTGCACAAAATTGTAGTGTCTCACATCTGCTTTTGTTGGTGTCATAGCTGCTGGAAACTCGGAAGGATGTCCAAAGGCTGCATTTGACGACTTTTTTTTTTGTTGTCATGATTAATTTGACTTAATAACCAATAATCAATAATAATTTCACTTAATCAATAATCTGAAACAAAAATAAAGTAATATAATTTTTTGCAAAAAGTGCAAATAATTTGGGTTGCCAGACTTTTTTTGCACATTTGTGAAATTTGAATCTGGCAACCCTTCATAAAACAAAAAAATATCCATATATAAAGATACCCATTTGATTTAAATAAGGGAAAATAAGGTCTTCTAACTTATTTTTAACATCTCTTAAATTGATGTTCACAAATAGGTTCAAAGCTTATTGCGAAATCTCAGCTAGAAGTGTGGGGAAAAAAGGGGGGACTATGTGCGAGGGGTAGAGGGGAGCTGCACATAGCTCAACTTTTGATGTTATTTGTAGCCCAAATGAAAACTCTCACATAGTGTCGTTTTTAAAAAAAGCCCCCCCCCCCCCCAACCTTGTTTTGATCTGCCCTATGAGTGCACACCCAGTGTTACTGTGTCCAACCAAAATTGCCTGCAGTTCTTGGGTGGGGGAATGACTGAAGTTATTTGACAGATGGATAAGCCTATTTAAAGTGTGAGTACTCAAGTATATATGGTAACTTTATGGGTGGTTTGAATGACACAGTAGGATAGTTTTGAAGACATGTTGGGTACTGACTACTGATATGCGTGCTACTCATTCAGGTCTCTAGCCTCAAGATTTTAGTTATTTCCAAGAATCAATATAGCCACACATGGTATTTTGAACTTCGCTCAGTAGCAAGACATACCATTTACTACCTAAATATCAAAATTTGAACTCCCTATTTCAACTGCCAGTGAAACACTAATTTCAAATATGCTAAATGCAATAATGTTTTTCTTTTATTTCACTACTTGTAAACAGGTATGTTACTAAAACTGGGAACCAATGACAACAACATTTACTTTCAAGTAAAGGTGGTAGTAGTAGTTCACTTAACCCTTTCATTACGATGTACTTATAACCTAACACCTACATTCTGTGCAGAAAATTTTCAAAAAATCTAAAAAAAAAAATTACTCGATATTTTGAGTGGTACTAAATACCGGGTGTCCGAGAATTATCTGTACAATTTTTGGCTGCTATTAAAAGTCAACCATGAAGTGTAGAAATTCCAGTGTTGTCCCATTTTACAGAGAATCTCATTAAGTTTTTTCTGATACCACGTTTTGACAAGTTTTTTAGAAATGTACGTGGGTGACAGACATTGATGATTTAAAAGCAAGAATCACAGCTGCTATTGAGCGAATTGATGTGGATATGCTGCAGCGTACATGGCAACATTTGGATTATCGATTGGATGTTTTGCGAATCACTAATGGTGCACATATCGAATGTTTGTAACAACGTTACTTTAATAAAAGAAACTTTTGAAAATACAGATTCTAAATAATCTTGTTTAAGAATTTTACGTGTGTTATCAAGAATTTTATTAAAAGATGAAATTATACAGATAATGTTCGGACACACTGGAATTTCTAAAAAACTTGTCACAACTTGGTATCAAAAAAACTTAATGAGATTCTCTGTAAAATGGGACAACACTGGAATTTCTACACTTCATGGTTGACTTTTAATAACAGCCAAAAATTGTACAGATAATTCTCGGACACCCTGTAGAATATTTATTCCTGAACTAGAAAATGTAATACTCACTCAGGTGTGCTGAAAGGTATTAAAATTGCGTATGTCAGTGAATGGGCAAGCTGCCCACAGTGATGTATGCTGTACACTATCATATGACCAGCAGAGACAATGAATATAAGAACCAATGTATGGCAAAACAGTTTGGGTGGTAATTAACTGGGTAGAAGTTTATTTGGCACCTTTTCTAGCAGGCACAGGATATTCAAATTTTATTGGCCATATACAGGCGAGCAGTAGTGAATGGGAATTTTTTTTTAACCATATACGGGCCACCCATGTCCCGCAATGAATAGGTTAATGGCAGGCAAATAAAGCACATGCATGTTTTAGTATGGCCAATGCTGTTTAATTTCATGCTGACTTGTTTTTAATTAAAACCTTACTTGCTAATTTACTTCAGCTATTTCCTATTGGGGATATACATGTATTTGGTTGCAGCATGAAGGGTTTGTGTAGCCTAAGCAGCACTTTGTTAAAGTATACACCAGTCAGTCAAGCTAAAATAAATAATAAACTTTTATATAAGAAAGGGGTCAAGAAACAGAATAATTAAAAGTTAATATTTATAACTGAATTCAAACAGCAAGATATTAAATTTAGATAAGAAACTGTGCTAAAACTTGGGGGAAAAAACGCATGCAAACTTATAACTTTCAAAACATGCCTACTGATAGGATTACTTATGCTACACCTACTGAATACAAGCAACAGTTTACAAATAAAAAGTGAATTAAAAAAATACAATGAATGCCCACCTTGCACATTAATAAATCACAGTAAACACTTCCCAGTTTGGAATCCAAGCACAAGTGGGTCAACACTACTATTTTTAAATTGAAGCTACTCCCACACAAAGGAAGGGTTTGGCCTACCATAACTACTACTTGGATACAAATACTTTTCAGCTATAGAAATTTATGAACAGTAATTTGTTCTGAACATGGATCAGAACTATATGGATTAAAATGTGTACACTCTACCCTACACACTTTGAAGGTAGGCTTTTGTAAGCAGGAATGATTTAATTCATTTTGATTTATAATTTAAATGTTGGTTACTGACAACAACTAAGAATTGTCCGCTTTGGAAAACTAGAAAAAAATTTAAAAAAAGAATAGATCATGGTTTTGTGTCTAGCTTAGCCTAAATAGTAAAACTATCCTATTATTACAAAAATAGTTGTTAAATGTTTATGTATACATTAGAGTATATTCAAGAAAACCTTAAAAAAAGAAAATTTAACTTAGTGAACTACACCTAAGTCTAAGAAAAGCCACGTTAATAGGCAAAATTACGGAATATGCAATGATTCCCACCACTAGGTTTCAAACAAAATTGGGAGAATCAATCTGGTGATTGAAGAACAAAAAAAAGAGAAAAGATGGAAACTATGAAATATCTAAATTATTTTTCTAACATAATTTATTTGATGGGCTTCTTTAACTTCTTTCATGACATTTAAGGTCAACATGACCTCCAGCTTTACGTGGGATCCAAACCATGGATCACTACATCTGTATGCGAATGACAGTCCCCAATCCAACTACAACCCAAACCAAATGTCACTTAATTTTGCTGATTGATGAGAAATAGTGTTACAACATTGGGCACAATGTAGCCCTCAATAATTTAAAATAACAACATTTATGCATGTTTGCATTTATAGTATAACAACCTGAATCTTATAACAAATTAGTTTTACAATTATGAAAAGTATATTAAGTATTAAAGGCAAGATTTTGTCAGGAGACAACAGAATGTATACTACTGAAAAGAAGTGATCCCAAAGATTCTTGTATTTGTTGTTAAAGTCTTTTCATCATTATTTTTCAGTTTGTTTTCATAAATGAAATTTTACTTTTATAAATAATTAGCTATTTAGTTTAAAAGTAAATACGAAGAAGTAAAATTCAATATTTCAAAATATACTGAAAAAAAAATCATGAGAAATGAACTATAGTATACCAACTTTAAGTAATTATCATCATTATATAGTTTCATCAAGTTTTATTTAAGAAAACGTAAATGCATATGATTTTATTTAAATTTTAAAATAAAATAAATAAAAGGGTTACCACTATACCAGATTGTAATAATAATAATAATGGCCTGTAATACAGTTAAATATTTAAATTCTTTATTCCACTCATTTCATTCCTAGGACCTACTTTACAGTAGTATAAATCACTTCCACAATAATTACATGATGCAATCGCTGCTACTTTCACAGACATTTCTCATTAACACGCTTGTACTTTCTCGTATGTTCATCCCAATAATCTTTCATAGGCAAAGCAACACCCCTCACAAATATTTTCACACCAATCTGACCCCTTATTATTATTATTTTGTATATATCAGCCCCCCCCCTCCGGGGTTTGCATCTTAAAGTTCTAATAATATAATGCATAGGCCCTGAGGTTTAATTTTATCCCCAATGGTAAGAATTTCTTCCTTGGTTCCTTAAGTTAATAAAACATGTTTTATTTACAATTTTACTTTGTGATTTACTTAAATTTTGCCCATATATATATATTATGGGGGGTTTAAATTTGTAGGTATGTGTATGAGCTTCATGAAGGTTTGAATGATGGTTCAGGATCAACCTGCAGCATTCCACCTCATTTCTGAGATTTGTTGGAGGAGGGAATTCCTTTCTGATCTTCTCCTGCCCTCTAACCAGCCATGCATGGCTGGTCAGGGACTTTGCACAGGGACCTATCCAGCTAGTTCTTGAAATTAGTTGGGTGTACAGTAAAAATAAATAAATATATAAGAGGAGTGATCAAAAAGTATCAATAATTTTATTGCTATGGACAAATGAATGCAAATAAGAAATAATCATTTACATATGCGAGTCTTCCTGCCCTCTGGTGTCTGCAGTCTGAAGCAAAATCTGCTACCATGAGTCAGTAGTTGGTTGGAGTGCTTAAAGGGAAGGTGTTTTTTTGCAGTACATCTAAATCTCGGAAATGGAGCAACGCATGTGCATTAAATTTTGTGCCAAACTTGGGAAATCTGCATTTGAGATGAACGAAATGATTAAAACAGCTTTTGGAAATAATGCTCTCAGTGTAGCTAACATTTACAAATGGCACAAAAAGTTTGAAAATGGAGAAACATTTGCTTGTACCAGAAATTAAATCTGTTGGAAATTTTCATCCGTACGAGAAGTGGAAGGGCAGCCACTGCATTCCTTGTCTTCAAACGATGTTTCTCCATTTTTAAACTTTTTGTGCAATTTGAAAACATTAGCTACACTGAGAGCATCATTTCCAAAAGCTGTTTTAATCATTTCGTTCATCTCAAATGCAGATTTTCCAAGTTTGGCACAAAATTTAATGCACATGCGTTGCTCCATTTCTGAGATTTAGATGTACTGCAAAAAAAAAAAAAACTCCCTTTAAGCACTCCAACCAACTACTGATTCATGGTAGCAGATTTTGCTTCAGATTGTAGACGTCAGAGGGCAGGAAGACTTGCATATGTAAACAGTTATTTCTTATTTGCATTCATTTGTCCATAGTAATAAAATTATCAATACTTTTTGATCACTCCTTGTATATATATATATTAATGTCACGGGTACCCAAATGGGTAATGTACTACTCAATGATACCTGACCCGATCGGGTAATTGCTAAAAATTTGGGTACCAGTAGTAAAAACCAAATTCTAATTTAATTTAATTGTTTTGCAGGTTTTCTTGATATATTTTTGTATAATATTTTTCAACAAAACATTCAAAATGGCAAATTGTAGTATGGTTTGGGACTATTTTGTCATTGATAAATTAGATAATAGTAAAGCCAAGTGCTTGAACAGAGCACAGTTAATAAGTCACGGTACTAAACCAACAAATTTTGGAATATCTTCAGTACCCAATCGGGTACCCATACCCAATTGGGTATTACACTTTGGGTACCCATACCCGATTACCCGTTGCATCCCTTATATATATACAAGGTGGCCAAAAGTTAGGAACCATAGGCACATTTTAATAATGTGTGTTTTACAGTAATGTGTTTTGTTCTTTTCAGATTTGTTGTTGAACCTATGGCACAGAAATTGACAATAGACGAACGAGTGGAGATAGTTTTAATGTGTGCAAGGTGTGGTAACACACACCAATCTGTTGCTACTGCTTTTAATGACAAATCCTGAGGCCACCAGTTGTTCAGACATTAGTTGGAAAACAGTTCATTCACTTCAAAGAAATGGGAAGTGTTCATGATCGGCTGTATAGTGGCCAGCCAAAAGTTCAAACAATGCAGCAACATCACTAACAGTACTCAATCACCTCGAAAACAGCCCACGCAAGTCCTTAGGAAAGTTATCCAGGAAACAGGTGTCTCCAGAAGATCCATTCAATGAATTCTTACAACAAATTGTTTCCACCCCTACAAAGTCCAACTCATTCAGGAACTGCAGGGTGATGACACAGACAATTGTGTAGAGTTCTGCAAGTGGTTTCTACAACATCAACAACTTCAACGAAGGATCATGTTCAGTGATGAAGCAATATTTTACCACAGTGGTTGTGTCAATAAGCATTATGCATGCTATTGGGCAAATGAGAATCCCCACTGGATGGAGGAAGGACATGTGCAATTCGATCCACGAATTATGATGTGGGTTGCACTCTGGGGAAGGATCGGTTAATTGGTCCATACTTTTTCAATGGCAATGTAACATGTGAAACATATCTGCATATGCTGCAAACATTTCTAATGCCCATACTGGATGACATTCCATTGGCAGAATGGTTGGAGATGTGGTTTCAGGAGGATGGTGCACCACACATTTTGCAACCATCATTCGGAGCTCTTTAGATGAAACATTCCCAAGCAATTGGATCGGATGGCGAGGGCCCATTGAATGGTCACCTAGGTCTCCAGACCTCATGCCTCTTGACTTTTTCTTGTGGGGCCATCTCAAGTCAGTAGTCTATGGTGATTGACCTAGAGCCATACGTTCTCTGAAGGATAAAATCACATCTGAGTGTGCCAAAATCAGTACCAATGTGTTAAGGAATGTTCAAACATCATGCATTCAACGTGTCAGAAAGTGTCTCCAAGTGGAAGGCCACCAGCATCAATTCAAACATTTATTATAATTTAATAAAATGTGCCTATGGTTCCTGACTTTTGTGCCACCCTCTATATATATATATATATATATATATATATATATATAATATACACAGTACAGGGTGTCCCAGGAGGAAATGTCAAGAATGCACCATTTGACTCTTTGGGTATTTCTAAGTAGAAAGTATTATATCAACATGTGCCTGATTCCCAACCATTACCGAGATACAGGCCTCTACATTTGGGTAACTAAAACATAATAAAAAGCCAATCTTAGATAATATTCAATGACATTTAATGATACATTAGCAACTGTGCAGATCCTCACATTATTTATTTACATTATTTTTTTGTCTGGGGGTTCTTGAAGAGTAACGTTTATCAGCGGGGTAAGCCCAAAACTAGGGAGCAGTTGGTTGCACGTATACAGGATGCGTTCATAAACCTCAGAAATTAACTTCCGCGTTTTCCTTGGCAAGACTCGATGGATCGGAGGCTCACCGCGTGCATTGAAGAAGGAAGGGGTCACTTTGAAACCATTCTGCAATAAGTGCAATAGTGTATTGTATGTTTGTACTTTTTGTAAACCACAAGTGTCATTAAATAGTATCTAAGATCGCCTTTTTATTATGTTTTAATTACCCAAATGTAGAGGCCTGTATCTCGGTAATGGTTGGGAATCAAGCCCATATCGATATAATACTTTTTACTTAGAAATACCCAGAGTGAAATAGTGCATTCTTGACATTTCCTCCTGGGACACCCTGTATATGTGTGTGTATATATATATATGGGCTACGTAGTGGCCGGTGTCGTAACACCGCTTCTCGGAGATCAGCGAAGTTAAGCGACATTGGGTCTGGGTAGTAGCTGGATGGGAGACTGTCCCCTGCATCCAGATTATGTAGCAACCCGTGGTTCAGATCCCACGTAAAGCTGTAGGTCCCCTCCATCATATGACCTTAGATGTTGCGGAGGAGGTTAAACAACCCCAATTAAAAAAAATATATATATATATATATATAAATATATATATATGAATAGAAACGACATAAGTATTAAGGAACGTTTCTGCACACGAGGAGGAGAGATAACGAAATAATGAAAAATGAGGCGAACCGCTGGGAATCGAACCCAGGGCCTTCCAATTGCCGGTCGGACGCTCTACCATTTGCTACGGACCTCACTCAATCACAAATCGAAATCTCCCAAATAGGGCAGAAACCAATGCCCTCAGAGAGCACCCTCGCAAATCGTGAATATGCGCAAATAAATGCAATGACCGCGCAGTATATAAATGAATAGAAACGACATAAGTATTAAGGAACGTTTCTGCACACGAGGAGGAGAGATAACGAAATAATGAAAAATGAGGCGAACCGCCTGGGAATCGAACCCGGGCCTTCCAATTGCCGGTCGGACGCTCTACCATTATGCTACGGACCTCACTCAATCACAAATCGAAATTCTCCCAAATAGGGCAGAAACCAATGCCCTCAGAGAGCACCCTCGCAAATCGTGAATATGCGCAAATAACTGCAATGACCGCGCAGTATATAAATGAATAGAAACGACATAAGTATTAAGGAACGTTTCTGGGTTCGATTCCCAGGCGGTTCGCCTCATTTTTCATTATTTCGTTATATCTCCTCCTCCTCGTGTGCAGAAACGTTCCTTAATACTTATGTCGTTTCTATTCATTTATATACTGCGCGGTCATTGCAGTTATTTGCGCATATTCACGATTTGCGAGGGTGCTCTCTGAGGGCATTGGTTTCTGCCCTATTTGGGAGAATTTCGATTGTGATTGAGTGAGGTCCGTAGCATAATGGTAGAGTGTCCGACGGCAATTGGAAGGCCCTGGGTTCGATTCCCAGGCGGTTCGCCTCATTTTTCATTATTTCGTTATCTCTCCTCCTCGTGTGCAGAAACGTTCCTTAATACTTATGTCGTTTCTATTCATTTATATACTGCGCGGTCATTGCAGTTATTTGCATATATATATATATATAAAATGAAGTAGAAGCTTACCAATTTGTGAAATGACAATTGTAATATCAACCAATCGTTTTCCTGCTGATCCTAATGCATAAAGACCAATGTCCCCATAGGTAAGATCTGAAGAAGAAAATGTACCCTTAGGTCCTCTGCGTCTGTCAAAATCTTCCTCTTCCGAACTGTCTGGTGGAATTAAAGGCACCTATAAAGGTATTAAAAATATAAATCATTACTTTTTAGATCAACTATCAATTAAGGGAAATCAAAGTAATTTGCACTCCCAGAATGAGCGATGGACCTATAAGTAATAACAACCAATGGAAATCCAACTATTCATATCATTAGTTCAGTAAGAGTAGATAATTTTATAATTTTTAATATTTTAATTCATTAAAATTACAAATACTTTAACCTGATATAGTGCTTTAAAAGTACAGTAGGCCCTCGCTTTATCAGTCTCGCATTGCACTTTCATTTTAACATGGTTGGACAGTAAGATTTTATATAACATGGTTCACACTGGAAGAAAATCTGCCAGTATGTATATGTTTTGCCCATAATGCTTTGTCATGGGGAGATGCACCTTAGTTACTTCATGGCTATCATCATAGTCAGATGTATGCACACATGCCTAGTTATGTTCATTTCTTCCTCCTATTCCACCATTGTTGCTGCTGCTACCTTCCCATCATCCTCCATCAAAGAAAAGTTGGATGATAAGATGGAGGAGGAAACTACACCACCATCCCCAAAACAGTAGTATTGTCAGGTTTACACTCATCAGGTGCATCTAGTCTCAGGGATGTGCAATTTTGATGATAATGATGATGATAATGACTTGGGAATACAGGGCTCCAATAAACCTTAGCCCTCCCACCCATGACCTAAACCATTAGAGGTACAGTAAAACTAAACATACCTTGCAAAAGAGAATTTAATCCTGCATTTAATGAGAAACAATTAAAACTTGGTGTTCCCACCATTGGCTTCCAAGACAGCCTGAATTTGCTTTGGGTAGCTTGCCAAAAGTGACATGAATAGATCTTGATCATTATGCAAATTTGCTAAAACAGTTTCAATGTGTTGTGTCATTGTATCCTTCGAAAATCGATTTGCTGCAGGTTCTTGAAACAAGACACATTCAACCTTGTCCTTTATAACTGATCCAATGTGTTCACAGACATTCAGGTCAGGAGAATTTCCTGGCCATTCTTCATTTCCAAAAAAAATTGATCTCATGGTTCCGCAACAACTGTTGAGTGGCTAATGCCTTAAAGCAGGGGGCTTTATCATGCAGAAGTGTGACCTGATTGACATCCATAACATTGTTTGGGTTTCTTAGAAAAGGAATGACATGCTGGGATAGAATATCACAAAAATACTGTCCATCCCAACTCTGACCATTTGGCTTCAGCACCCACATGAGCTTCTTTGCAGTGAACAAAACAAACACCAACACAGTCTGGACTTTTTAATAATTCGCGATAATGTTCAATGTCATCAATTTCATCTGGTGTTGTGGCCCACACTCGATCATTTTGGTAGTTAGGCCGACGTGTTACGTAAACAAGAAATTCATTGGAGACAGCTAAATGCATGAAATCATCCACATCCCAATCTTCAAGATAATGGACAAACCACATTCTGTCATCAATGTTGAGTTGAGTTTTTCTTGGCTTTGGAAGTTCATGCCAAAGCTTTAAACCTTGCCTATGATGGTACAGTCAAATGATCTCACCACTAACGATCTTTCCTCTCAACACTTCAATCTCTTTAGAAAGCTTAGCACAGCTGTTTTTCCGCTTACGCATACTGCTTTCAATGATGTCCTTTGTTTCCTGAGAGAGTGGCAAATTTGGGCATATCCATTTCACATTCATCCAAAGTTTTATTCCAATTTCTTTTGACAAAGTCCTCACCTCTTCACAACTTTTTGGCAACCCATGAACGTGTTATAAAGGTGGCTCCAGCATCACGAGCTTCCCAAAATGTTATTGCTCGTATGCAATCTATCACACATTGCCTCTCCGAATCACCAATTAATTAAGAAGCCATTATATTATCACTATCAGCTAGAGTAATTTTAATACCTGCAATAAATAAAGAATTTTATATATTTTTATAATCACTAAAAACTATTTCGATATAAATAAACATGTAAGCTGCAAATCGGGGGGCCTAGGGTTTTTTGGAACCCCTTACATGCAAGTACACTTTTCTCTGTAAGAAGTTAAGTTCACTTAGCATGGTTTCTCATAATGCAGGATTTTCTCAGGATGTAACCCCTATGTAAAGCAAGAGTATTATATAATAGGCAAGTCTCTACGCTGAATTATCTCTAGTCATTATATAAACCATAATATAGGTAACTATCAATAATGGTACAGTATGCATTGCCAAACAAAATAATCTTCAAATTAGTTATGAACTGAACATAAACATTTACTCAAAACAAAATAACAGACCTTGCTTTCCATTGTAATTGAACGTCCTCCTGATCTTCCACCTGATGCAAGGATAGCATATTTGCAGTCAATAAGCATCAACATGGCAGCTACACTAAGATACCCCACAATGGACATAATAACAGCTCCTTCTATAATACCAGACTGCAAGAAAGAACTATTTTCAGCCAGAATGCATAATCAATGTGGTTAGCACTGTCAAGTCCTAATGAAAAACCTGTTACCTTTGTTTCTATGCCTTGTACATTCAACTTCAAACTGAAAATGGTCATTGTTTGAAGATGGTTTGGGCCATTAATTACTGACTTAGCCAATACCTAATGGTATAAGGTCAACTGTGCCATTCTAAAAATGGCCAGTACTCCTACAGTGGGTTATTTTCATATAATAGCTAGACCTAGACCCTTCACTGCACAAAACTTTCGGAGCAGTAGGCCTAATCTAAATAGCATTGCCCTCTCTTATCATGAAATTCAGATTAATTTAGTTGGTAATCATGTGCAAAAATTAAGAATTGTGAAAGCAAACTTTTTCTATCTAACAATCAACTTTGCCCTCTCCCAATTTGACAAATTTTCAAAAATAACTTTAAAGACAAGGTGGATTTACATAGAGTAAACATTAAGGGGGTACAAACATATTACAAACCTTATTCTTTTGAATTCAAATCATATTTTAAACCTATTCCAAATGCTCCCATACTTGATAAGAGAAAATACTTCATTTTACAATAATGATTTAAAAATTTTATCCAGTAGAATGCAAAGATCCTTACTATTACTTTTAAAAGAAGCATTTCATTTTGTGGCAACTTTAAAATCAGCTTCAGACTATCTCTAGTCATAATATAATAATTAGGAACCAGTACCAGACCAGTACAGTAAACTTAACATCTAAACTCTTCTTAATACAAATAAAACGTGTCTAACTTGAACTCTTGAGAATTTAGTACAGAACCTGAAACAGATAACCAATTTTATTTGTGTACCTCCCTTTAAGAGGCAAACTACAGCATAGAAAGGGTTTACGCATCACTGTTGTTGTTAGTTGGCAAACTTGAAAAAATTATATTGTATTATACACACACCAGTTCAGCCTATAATATTTTGTTTAAAAGAAGGACTGCTGCTTTTTATTTTTAAGATATTTTTGAGCTTCTTTGAACTAAAATTTATTAAAGTTGCCACTTTTACAATCAAACTGACTGAAATTATATAAAAGTTTTATTTTTTATTACCATACCTTTTGGCATAGGATATCTCAATGAGATAGCTCTTTTTTTTTTTTCTTTTTTTTTTCTTTTTTAAAATTGTAGGGTTTGCAAACCAATTCTAATCAAAATATCCAATAGTGCCAATTTTGTGAAAAGTGGTCATGAATCCAAATGATTTTCTTTTCTGTTTTTGGCTCAAGAATTTTTCAATGGTTTTGTTAATTATTGCTATTCAAGCTTTTTTAGTCTAGTGATGCACCAATTAATCAGCATCGACTATATCGGCCAACTTTTTGTCATCAGCATCGGCATCAACCAAATTTGGCCGACGATGTGGCTGATTATACGAAGATATATGACTTTTTTCAAATTTCAACCAGACTTTTCATGAAAGTTATAAATAATATTACACATTATATTTATGAACAATATTTTTGCTTTGGAATATAGATATTAGATACTCTGCTAGATATATCCTAATGTGCTTATCTGTAAGAGAGGCTAGCTTCCAAAATGTGTTAGATAGGAATAAAATAGTTGTTCAATAGCCTAGGCATCATGAAATACTGATTGCTTAATTTTTTTATTAATTACTATTATTTTGATTTTCAGTTTTTGCAGAGTACCTAGATATGAGAAATACTTCATTGCTTGGAAAATATATCATTAGTTATTTAGTTCTATAAATTCCATTCCCTTCCAATTTAAATTCTTTTGCATATTAAATACTGAACACTGAGTAGCAATAATCAATAACTTTTTATTAACAATAAAATAAGCAAATAATAATAATTAATATTTAATAATAGAAATTTGGTCAGGTAACTATAATTAAAAAGCTTAAAAGTGATAATGGCTGGTGCAAGCTCCACCAGTTCAATTCTAACAAAAACTACGAGTTGGGTGTGGAAGCATTTTACTGTCAGTCGCGAAGATGACTCATTTGCTATTTGTAGTGAATGTAGTTCACTACAAAATTATCCAGAGGAATCAAGGGAAAAATCAAGGAAAGCTTTCGCAACCACAAATATGTTACAACATATCAAAACAAAACATAAGGGCATTGCAAATTATGAAGAGCAACTTAAAAAGAAGGAAGATGAAAAGAAAAGGAAAAATACCAATCTACCTGCGGAACACTTGAAAAAGAAACTTGCAAATACAAGTGCTACACAGCAAACCCTTTTTGAAACTTTTGAAAGGAAGAAAATTTGGGATATTAATAACCATAAAGCAACAGCAATTCATAATTTGATAGGAGAAATGATTGCCACTGATATCCAGCCCTTTTCTATAGTTGAAGATATAGGGTTTCAAAGACTTTTGTATCATATCTGCCCCAACTACTCTATTCCAAGTAGAAAGTACATAACAGAGACTGTTTGAAAATATATATGATAAGGTTAGGAAAAAGATACAAGATGCAGTAGACATGGGCATCCGGAGGGGGGGCAAGAGGGGGCAGTTGCCCTCCCTTGGAAATTTGGGTTTGGTCAATTTCACTGAAACTTACATGATTATAGTTAATCATAGTATCATATAACATATAAAAAATGGACTTGACTGGTAGAAAAAAAAAATGCACTGCGACCACTACGAGTAAAAACTGTCATCTCCCCTTATCATAGCCTGCTTTCGGTGCTAAATTTATGTACTTAGTAATACTAAGTACATAAATTTAGCACCGAAAGCAGGCTATGGTAAGGGGAGATGACGGTTTTTACTCGTAGTGGTCGCAGTGCATTTTTTTTTCTACCTAATAAAGAACTAATAAGAACTAAGAACTAAGTTAGTTTTGCCCCCCCTTGCAAAAAATCCTGCGGACGCCCCTGGCAGTAGATGAGGCATCATTCATTTCATTTACAACAGATGGGTGGACTGCTACCACGGCTAATTTATCATTCATAAGTTTAACTGGTCATTGGTTAACTACAGATTTTGAGCAAAGAACAGCCATCTTAAAGGTAACTCTGATGAGTCCCATACAGCAACAAATATAAGCGAGTGCATTCAAAATGCTATGGATGACTTTAAAATTCCAGCTTCAAAAGTTCATGTAATTCCTCGGGACAATACTGCAAACATGGTGGCAGGAGTAAATCAAACTGGATATCACGCATTACCTTGTTTTTTTTTTTTGCACACATTACAACTTGTTTTAAATGATGCCATATTTGTTCAAAAATATGTTTTGAACATTTGTTCATTGTGCAAAGCTATTGTTGGTCATTTTAACCATTCTCCATCTGCATTTGACACATACAAAAAGTATCAAGATCAATATGGTGTGCCAAATCACAAATTTATTCGGGACGTATCAACAAGATGGAATAGTCAATTATTTATGTTAGAGTGAATTTTGGAACAAAAGCGAGCTTTGATTCCATATCTTTGTGATCACCCTAAACTGAGATCTTTGGAAAATAACCAATGGCAACTTCTGGAGAAATTGGTTCACATTCTAAAAAATTTCAATGATTTGACAAAGGGTTTAAGGGTCATTCTCTGTCAGATCAACCAAAAAAAATTGAAATTAACACCCTCATCTCTCATATTTTGCTGAAATTTGGTTTATAGGGGTTTGTGAGCCCTGAATCCATTTCTGAAATTATAAGGTCAATCTGACCAACGGTTCAAGAGATATGACCTCAGGCAATTTGAGGTCACTCGCAAGGTTACTAACATTTGGCGAGCCATAACTTGGGTAATAATTGTCATAATTATATAAAAGTATATATATTTAGAATCAGAAAATGACAAGGAATACAAATATGCAAGTTTTAGAACTCTAGGTTGAAAAATAAAAAAGTTACACTGTAACCAAAATTTGAGGTCACGATTTGACCTCTGGGGTATCAAATGAGAATTTTTTTTTTAAATGTAAAAAATGAAGGCATAGGCATTGGCTATTAGAATCAGCAAAAAAAAGTTTGTTTATGTTAGTATTTTTCATGTAACTAACATATAAGTGAACACCATATTCATAAGTTGTGCGTCAATTCTACCTATTTTTTCACACTTAAGCTCATAATTTGACCTATAGAAATTAAAATTACATTTTTTATAGATATAAAAAACAAAGTCAGAGTTCTTGACTAATAGAAACAATCATAAAAAGTTTGTTTATGTTGGTACTTTTCATGTAACTAACTTATAAGTGAACACCATATTTATAAATTGCTTGTCATTTCAAGGAATTTTTATATCTTAGCTATCAATTTGACCTCAAGCTCCAAGAATTTAATAAAAATTGTATTTCACTGCTAATCTACACTGGCAATAATAGTTATAATAGTGAAAGGGGAAGACTAAGCTCACATGTAGCCTAAACAAACCTGTTGAAACATGTTGCTACTTGTCTAAGTGCAGAATCAACACAGATAGTTGCAAAATTCCTTGTCTACAGGTTAGTACAGTTCCAGCCAGCACTGTGGGTGGCTGGTGGGTATGGTGTTTTAATGAGCCTCAGAGACTATCAAGGCCTAAAATATTAAGTGTGTATAGCTATATATTTTCTAAAAAATATATTACCTAATTGTAAATCCTATATCTTTACAGATCAAAATACAATGGTTCGGCACTTGAAATACTGCCAGGACCCTATTCAAAAACACAAGAAACGCATAACAATCAATCTTAGAAAAGTGACTGATGTACTTGTTGAAAAATGTGCTGGAAGAGTGAAAAAAGACTCATTGTTGTGTGTGAACTGCTGGACACTGATAATGAAAAACCCCACTATACTTAGTACCACTGAAAACAACGAGTCTGAGCAGGATTCAAATGAATCATCTACTATCAGTGGCTTGAGTAACATCTCTTCAATTCAAGATCTGGACAATGACAGTGATTGCTTGATAAAGGAAAATAAAGGACCAAACACCAGTTAAAAAAAGTAAGTAATAAATTAATATAATAACTTATACTTTACTACAAGGTCTGTTTGATCTACTATATAGCCAATTATATAGCATTTAAGGTACTATAATTAATATTTAATTACTAATATTCAGGTGTGTGAAACCTTTTTTTCTGTTCTTTTCAGAAGGGCTGTCATTAAGCCAGAAAAAGCGCAAGGCTTGTGGTAAGCTATCATCTGCTCAGAAACACCTGAAGGAGAGGCTAGAACTCAGTTATGGTGTTCAAATTACCGAGGAGGTAAGTGATACTTCAAAACCTGAAACTAAATCTGAAAAACATCTAGACAAATTAATGAATGAATTGAAACAGTCATTCCTGGAGAGCAAATGTCACCATCACAAACTACAAATATTGACACTCTCACCATACACAATTGAAAAAACAGCTAGTTTCTTTCAAACTACAACATACATGGTGAAAAGAAGCCGTTCACTTAAATCAGAACATGGAATCCTTCCGAAGATTCCACTAATGAGCAAAGGAAAAGTGATATCTGAAGAACACAAAGATATAGTTAGAAGATTCTATGAGTCAGAAGAGGTTAGTCATATGTGTCCTGGCCAAAAGGATTGCGTGAAAGTTATCAGTGCTGAAGGTGCAATGAAGGTGCAAAAACGATTGGTCCTCGGGAATTTAAGAGAGATGTTTGAACTATATAAAAATGATGAAAAGAATCCCAAAATAGGATTTTCCACATTTGCAAAATTACGGCCATCATATTGTGTGCTTGCCGGTAGTGGTGGGACTCATTCTGTCTGTGTCTGCACATACCATCAAAATCCAAAATTGCAGCTGGCTGCATTGGAGAAAGAGGTCTTTCATACAAGGATCTTATGGATTACAGTGTCTGCAGTACAGAAAGAGAGACTTGCATGATGCAACTTTGCAATGATTGCCCAAGAGAAGAGGGTGTCCTGGATTTTCTTGAGTTACTTGACAGTGTGAAATCAGCTCCAAATGAAATATCTTACAAGCAATGGGTGACTGTTGACCGTTGTACAATGGTTGATAAGGTGGAGCCACTTCATGAATACTTATCATCCCTAAGCATGAAAATATCCCGCATGGTTCGTCATCACTTTGTTGCTCAGCAACAATCACAGTACTTCAAGCAGTTGAAAGAAACACTACCACCTCAGAGCGAGGTAGTTATAGTAGGTGATTTCTCTGAGAATTATTCTTTCATTGTCCAGGATGCTGCCCAAGGGTTTCACTGGGACAATTCACAGTGTACAGTTCACCCTTTTGTCATCTATTATAGATCATCTGCAGACCAGGAACTTAGCCATTTTAGTGTCTGTTTCTTATCTGCATCACTAAAACACAACACTATAATGGTTTACTCATTCATATTGAAGCTTATGACATATGTTAAATTCAGATGCCCACAATTGAAGAAGGTGCACTATTTCTCAGATGGATGTGCTGGCCAATATAAGAACAGATACAACTTCACAAATCTCTGTTACCATGAAGAGGATTTTGGTCTGTCTTGTGAATGGCACTTCTTTGCTACATCCCATGGCAAAAATGCATGTGATGGGATTGGAGGAACAGTGAAAAGAGCTACTGCTCATGCCAGTTTGCAGAGAACTACAGAGAGGCAAATTCTTACACCAGAACACATGTTTCAGTTTTGTGAAGAAAACTTGAGCAAGAAGATAAATTTTTTCTTTGTAACTACAGCTGATTTGAAAGATGCAGAAGAACGGTTGGAACATCGATTCAAGGATAGTAGGGCTATTCCTGGAACTCAGAAATATCATAGATTTGTTCCCCTAAACAAGGAAGAACTGATGGTGTATCCCATTTCAAGTGGCATTGGAGAAAAGAAAAGAATAAGGAAAAGTCATTTTACTAATGAACCTGCAATGCTTGGTAACCTAAAATGTGTCAAACCAGGAGAGTATGTTGGCTGCATTTATGACATGCAAGTTTGGTATGGAATTGTGGAGGAATATTGTGAAGAGTTTGATGATTTCACTGTGAACTTTCTACATCCCTCTGGGTCATCAGGATCAAGTGCATATTATTATCCATCAAACAAGGATTCATGTGCAGTGCCAGGACATCATATATTAACTGTAATGAGTTGTCCTACCCTAAGAGAAGGCAGCAGAATTCAATACATTTTTCCACAAAAAGAAATTGATGAGAGCATCGAGCATGCAAAAATTGTATTAGGCTAGCACATGAATCCTCTAAGTAGGTCTTCCCCTTTCACTATTATAACTATTATTGCCAGTGTAGATTAGCAGTGAAATACAATTTTACATTTTTTGCCTTTGTTTTTATATCTATAAAAAAATGTAATTTTAATTTCTATAGGTCAAATTATGAGCTTAAGTGTGAAAAAATAGGTAGAATTGACGCACAACTTATGAATATTTCATTCTCTGTCAGATCAACCAGTGCCTAACACCCTCATCTCTCAGATTTTGCTGAAATTTGGTTTATAGGGAGTTTGTGGGCCCTGAATCCATTTCTGAAATTATAAGGTCAATCCAACCAACGGTTCAAGAGATATGACCTCAGGAAATTTGAGGTCACTTGCGAGGTCACTAACATTTGGCGACCCATAACTTGGGTAATAATGGTCACAATTATATAAAAGTATATATATTTAGAATCATAAAATGACAAGGAATCCAAATATGCAAGTTTTAGAACTCTAGGTTCAAAAATAAAAAAGTTACACTGTAACCAAAATTTGAGGTCATGATTTGACCTCTGGGGTATCAAATGAGAATTTTTTTTTTAAATGTAAAAAATGAAGGCATAGGCATTGGCTATTAGAATCAGCAAAAAAAAGTTTGTTTATGTTAGTATTTTTCATGTAACTAACATATAAGTGAACACCATATTCATAAGTTGTGCGTTAATTCTACCTATTTTTTCACACTTAAGCTCATAATTTGACCTATAGAAATTAAAATTACATTTTTTTATAGATATAAACAAAAGCAAAAAATGTAAAATTGTATTTCACTGCCAATCTACTACACTGGCAATAATAGTTATAATAGTGAAAGGGGAAGACCTACTTAGAGGATTCATGTGCTAGCCTAATACAATTTTTGCATGCTCGATGCTCTCATCAATTTCTTTTTGTGGAAAAAGTCCACCACTACCGGCAAGCACACAATATGATGGCCGTAATTTTGCAAATATGGAAAATCCTATTTTGGGATTCTTTTCATCATTTTTATATAGTTCAAACATCTCTCTTAAATTCCCGAGGACCAATCGTTTTTGCACCTTCATTGCACCTTCAGCACTGATAACTTTCACGCAATCCTTTTGGCCAGGACACATACGACTAACCTCTTCTGACTCATAGAATCTTCTAACTATATCTTTGTGTTCTTCAGATATCACTTTTCCTTTGCTCATTAGTGGAATCTTCGGAAGGATTCCATGTTCTGATTTAAGTGAACGGCTTCTTTTCACCATGTATGTTGTAGTTTGAAAGAAACTAGCTGTTTTTTCAATTGTGTATGGTGAGTGTGTCAATATTTGTAGTTTGTGATGGTGACATTTGCTCTCCAGGAATGACTGTTTCAATTCATTCATTAATTTGTCTAGATGTTTTTCAGATTTAGTTTCAGGTTTTGAAGTATCACTTACCTCCTCGGTAATTTGACCACCATAACTGAGTTCTAGCCTCTCCTTCAGGTGTTTCTGAGCAGATGATAGCTTACCACAAGCCTTACGCTTTTTCTGGCTTAATGACAGCCCTTCTGAAAAGAACAGAAAAAAAGGTTTCACACACCTGAATATTAGTAATTAAATATTAATTATAGTACCTTAAATGCTATATAATTGGCTATATAGTAGATCAAACAGACCTTGTAGTAAAGTATAAGTTATTATATTAATTTATTACTTACTTTTTTTAACTGGTGTTTGGTCCAGAAATGCTAGAACTGGTTCAACTGAAGTTGAAGGATTTTCCTTTATCAAGCAATCACTGTCATTGTCCAGATCTTGAATTGAAGAGATGTTACTCAAGCCACTGATAGTAGATGATTCATTTGAATCCTGCTCAGACTCGTTGTTTTCAGTGGTACTAAGTATAGTGGGGTTTTTCATTATCAGTGTCCAGCAGTTCACACACAACAATGAGTCTTTTTTCACTCTTCCAGCACATTTTTCAACAAGTACATCAGTCACTTTTCTAAGATTGATTGTTATGCGTTCTTGTGTTTTTGAATAGGGTCCTGGCAGTATTTCAAGTGCGAACCATCATTGTATTTTGATCTGTAAAGATATAGGATTTACAATTAGGTAATATATATTTTTTAGAAAATATATAGCTATACACACTTAATATTTTAGGCCTTGATAGTCTCTGAGGCTCATTAAAACACCATACCCACCAGCCACCCACAGTGCTGGCTGGAACTGTACTAACCTGTAGACAAGGAATTTTGCAACTATCTGTGTTGATTCTGCACTTAGACAAGTAGCAACATGTTTCAACAGGTTTGTTTAGGCTACATGTGAGCTTAGTCTTCCCCTTTCACTATTATAACTATTATTGCCAGTGTAGATTAGCAGTGAAATACAATTTTTATTAAATTCTTGGAGCTTGAGGTCAAATTGATAGCTAAGATATAAAAATTCCTTGAAATGACAAGCAATTTATAAATATGGTGTTCACTTATAAGTTAGTTACATGAAAAGTACCAACATAAACAAACTTTTTATGATTGTTTCTATTAGTCAAGAACTCTGACTTTGTTTTTTATATCTATAAAAAATGTAATTTTAATTTCTATAGGTCAAATTATGAGCTTGTGTGAAAAAATAGGTAGAATTGACGCACAACTTATGAATATGGTGTTCACTTATATGTTAGTTACATGAAAAATACTAACATAAACAAACTTTTTTTGCTGATTCTAATAGCCAATGCCTATGCCTTCATTTTTTACATTTAAAAAAAAAATTCTCATTTGATACCCCAGAGGTCAAATCGTGACCTCAAATTTTGGTTACAGTGTAACTTTTTTATTTTTCAACCTAGAGTTCTAAAACTTGCATATTTGGATTCCTTGTCGTTTTCTGATTCTAAATATATATACTTTTATATAATTGTGACCATTATTACCCAAGTTATGGGTCGCCAAATGTTAGTGACCTCGCAAGTGACCTCAAATTTCCTGAGGTCATATCTCTTGAACCGTTGGTCGGATTGACCTTATAATTTCAGAAATGGATTCAGGTCCCACAAACTCCCTATAAACCAAATTTCAGCAAAATCTGAGAGATGAGGGTGTTAGGCACTGGTTGATCTGACAGAGAATGATCCTTAAGTAAATGAGAAGCATTAGCTTCTTCCATCATTCCTACCATAAAGATAATGGATAGCTTTTTCAAGAAAGCTGAAAAATCACAACAATTTACAGGATTAGGTTCAACTATTTCTGTTTGGCAAACTTCATCAAAGAAAAGATTTCATAAATACTTAAAAGATAGAAATACCATTCTAGATAGCCACTTTTCTTGATCCTAGATATATACTAAATTCTTTGAGAAGGAAGATTTTGAAAGAGACATCAATGATACACTGATTACTTGGATGACAGAGGATGTACAATAGGGTGGATCGATTTTACATTTTTTTTTATTTCCATATTCTAATAGAGACAAAAACTTGCGCATGCATGAGAAAATAGCCTCTGCAAAATCTTAGCTTAATAGGTAATCATCTTCTGCCCCCGGCAGAGCGATGAAAATCATATTTTAGTAGTCAAAAACATATTTTTCTTATAATTTTTAAAATATTTCATTATGCGTGTGTTATTTCATGCCTAAGCAATGATATAAATGCTATGGGAAATATATAAATGCATTATTTAAGACAAAGAGCCGATCTGAAAATATGTATAATATACATTTTTTCAGATCGGCTCTTTGTCTTAAATAATGCATTTATATATTTCCCATAGCATTTATATCGTTGCTTAGGCATGAAATAACACACACGCATATTGAAATATTTTAAAAATTATAAGAAAAATACGTTTTTGACTACTAAAATATGATTTTCATCGCTCTGCCGGGGGCAGAAGATGATTACCTATTAAGCTAAGATTTTGCAGAGGCTATTTTCTCATGCATGCGCAAGTTTTTGTCTCTATTAGAATGTATGGAAATCGAAAAAAATGTAAAATCGATCCACCCTAATGTACAAGTACAGAGGGTGATCAAATTATTAGAGCCATCCCTTGAAAAACACATTTTCATTATAATGTGGTGTTTTTAGTTTAAATAATAACCTTTTAAGTATGCAGACAGTATTCCAAATTGTTAACACATGTAGTGTTCTCTACCTGAATAACAGAAACTGGGGATAGGGGTTAATTTGGGGAGTAGGGGGAGGGGAGTATGTGAAAAGTGGGTTCAGTAGTGTTTCAGCTGTGAACGCGGAAGGTTGTGTCAATTGGTCAAGTGCGTTAAGTGTATGTTAAGTTAATAAGTTACTACATTTAAACCATTGTACATGGAATATGCACTCATACACCCATATGATATTGTTTTTCAGCAACATATTGTGATTCTTTTAATTAAATTAGTGTTTCTTTACAGGAATAACTTTTATGTACTGTAGGCTACCCAACATGGGTAAGAAATGTGATCTATCACCAAAGAAGAAAGGTAGAATGCTCTCGCTGCTGACCAACTGATTATTCTCACAGAAAAATAGCCAGAGAGCTGAATGTGTCACGTGCGAGTGTTGACAGGACTGCATCAAAAATTTAAGTTGAATGGGATAATCCAGAGCTGACTCCAAAGAGAAAGGGTAAATATGGTCGGAAAAGGATAACTACATCTAGAGCCGACAGATACATTGAAAAGAAACTAGTAAATAATAGGAGAAGCACTACTAACAAACTTAAAATGGAGCTGGAGAAGGAAAACATCAACATTTCAACAATAACCTTAAGAAGGTGTGCCAATGAATTTGGATTGAGTAGTTGCCAGCTAAGGAAAATGCCAAAATTGACTCCAACAATGATCAAAAAAATGCTTAAAGTAGGCTAAATACTACTCAAAGTTCACTGTAGATGACTGGAAATCAGTAAGTCACAATATTTTAATGATCTTTTTATGCTTATTTTGAGTAAAATGTATTATTTTGATATTTGTATGACAAGGCACATTTTATTTTGGTTGCAATCATTTCTTTCTCTTTTCATTTGCAGGTGTGTTTCAGTGACAAATCCACATTCCAAGTCATGTCTGATAAATCACAGTACGTTAGGAATGTGTTGGTGAGGAATATCATCCAGACTGTGTCATAAGTATGGTTAAGCATCCAACATATGTCATGATATGGGCAGTGATAAGCGGTAAAGGTACCCTACTGGACAAATTTACATTGTTGAAGGTACTATGAGGCAGGACCAATACTGAAAGGTTTTGGAAACAAGACTTATTCCACAGATCGCTGACTGGTTTCCAAATGGTGAGCCATTCCATTTTATGCAAGATTTAGCCCCATGCCACACTGCAAAGTCAGTTAAAGGTTTTCTGGCTGCAAAGAATATTCCTCTCGTGGATTGGCCAGGAAATTCTCCGGATATGAACCCTATCAAAAACCTAAGGGAAATAGTAAAGTGTAGACTGAAAGGCGAGGAAATACTCGAATACAGTTAATAGAACAAGTAATTGCCATTTGGAACCGTGATCCTGAGATACAGGCCAGCTGCGAAGCATGTATAGAGTATGCCTAGACGGGTTGTTGCCTTAATTAAGGCCAAAGGAGGACCCACTAAGTACTAAATGTGTTTAATATGACTGTAGAGTGTATATAAATATATTCTGAAATAAAATAAGTATTTAAATTAGCCAAATTTTACTATTATTAGCACTAGAAATAAACTTATACAAGAAAAACTATTTTTTATGTAGTGGCTCTAATAATTTGATCACCCTCTATTAGTGATGTAGGTCACATCCACATCCGCATAACATCCGCACATTTTCTCGCATCCGCACTTTGGACTGCGGATGTCGTGCGGATGTGGACCGTTGAGATAAAATGTCATTAATAAGTGGAAATTATCAAATTCTACTATATTAATAGAACTAGTTCATTGTGCGCAAAAGTGATGCAAGCGACAAGACGAGAGGCTGTTCTTGTATGAAGTTACTCTCTTGCAACCTACTTAGATCCACGTTACAAAGCTAAGTTATTTTCACCTAGTACATTAGAACGAGTTAAATCATCACTTGGCAAAGCAGTTGAAGAGCTTCAATCTCTTGAATCTGTCGCTTCGCCACCCACCAAAAGAATAAAAGTTTCAGTGACAGAACCAACACCTTCAACAAGCAAATCTATCACAGAATCTGTCTCTCAGTTTCTTGAGTCAAGCAGCAATGACGAGACCTACGCGATGTCAAAAGATGTAGTAAAAATGATCGAGAGCTATCACCAAGAAAAACGCCTGGCTGCATGTGACAATCCTATTAGTTGGTGGAAAAATACGCAGAATATCTATCCATACTTGAGTAAACTTGCAAGGAAACATTTAGCCTGTCCTCCAACAAACGTACCAAGCGAGAGATTATTTAGCAGTGCTGGATTAATATATGATGAAAAGAGAAACAGACTGGCAGCAGAAAAGGCAGAAAAATTAATGTTCCTTAAGCATAACCTTCCTATAATTAAGTTTGAACATTAAACGATGAACATCTTAGTTTACTTTATTTTAATTACTCATTTATAAATATGCCTAATAAAACTTTAAACTTAATATAAATAGTTATCAAGCTAATTAAAGATCTCTTTCTATAAGGGTGGAGGTTGGGGAAAGAGGTCGGTGGGGTGCATTTGAGTTGGGTTCATGTCCCGCATCCTGGTAACACAATTATGGTTTCTAATTGTGGCTGAAACTCAACAAAATATAACGAATTTATTTGCAGACGAATTCACTAATTGATTTCTATATTAGTTAGATGCTTGATATTATTTTATATGTTCAGAGAAAAGTACAGCAATTATTGTACAATTAATCAATTATACTACATTATAGCTACAGCTCTCTCTATATAATAACTTATTATATACGTTAAACACAACAAATTTCAAATATATCCTAAAAAATAACGAAAATGTAGACATCCACATCTGCATATGTTGAAATCAAACATCCTCATCCCCATCCGCATCCGCGGATATGAAAAAAATGACATCCGCTACATCACTACCCTCTATAATACATCAATCAAACTCAAACACTGCAGGTGATTCTTCAAATGGTACTTCACCCACAAATTTGGGGCAATCTGAAAGTGAGATAAGTGATACTGAAGGTTTCAGTTTTGATTTTTCATCATGCTACACAGATTTTGTTCAGGAAAAAGCTAAGATGATGACACCAAAATCCAAGAGAAAGGGTGAATCTAAAGATTCTGAAGAAAACATCATCATCACTGAAATAAAAGCAGAAATAAAGAGGTATTTAGAACACAATCTCATTGGACCAACAGAATGCCCTTTGATTTGGTAGAAGAAACATGGGTCAAATTTTAATATTTTGTCTTGTTTATTGTCTAAATACTTATCATCTCCTCCATCATCTGTTGAGAGTGAGTGATTATTTAGCTGTAGTGGCCAGGTTTACTCTCCCAGAAGAAACGAGCTAAGTGCATCCACTGGGGAAATGGTGATGCTTTTGCATCATAATTTACCATTACTAAATTTTAAATATTGAAAGGACTTGAGATGAGGAACAGTATTTTAAGGAAATATGAGTTTATGTTTAAAAACTAATTGAGCTTTTCATTTCTTTTTGTACTTTTTGCAAATAGGGTGTCTTTTTTTGCAAAGATTCATTTAGTGTACTGACCATTATGAGTTATGACTTTAGAATTTTATACATATTCTTCTCTGAAGCCATAATTTGTTTAATTAACTGTAAAGACTTGCTAAGTTTAGTTATGGATCTGAATTGTATTCTATTTTGTTTGATTTTTAAAAATAAATAATTTAATGTGGGAGGATCAGATGGTTATAAGGGGTGATGAGGAGGCCATTATAAAAAAAATAAAGTTAAAAATATTGTATAATAAACACACTTGTTAGATTTGTGTAGATATTCATGACCTTTGTTGAAAGATAGCTAGGGGGGTACCTACTGTATTATTGTACCATACATAAAATTATTATTTTCACCTTTCTCTATGAAAAGGTGAAAAATGAGAAAATGAAACAAAGATGTCATAAATTAGTTGTAATTAAGGTTTTATGTAAAAACGATTTTCTTTGAGTAAAATGGGCAAATAACCGAATTAATCAGAACTTCAGTAGGCCTATTAGGTGTTCCCTATTCCTCTATTTTTTATTCGAAGTTTTGAAACAAAATTCCAGTTAAAACAAAAAATTCAGACTCAAAATCAGGTTTCAGCTATTATGATGTTATTACTCCATTATAATAACTAATTTATTAATCTACTGTACACTAGGTACTGCAGATGGTAAGCTGGCTAGAGAAGGATATATAAAAAATTAATAATTTGATACCAACATAAGAAATCTTCAAAAACTAAGTTTTTGTTTATTAAATAATCAGCATCAGCATCAGCATCAGCATCAGCACTGGCCAATTTGCTAGTCATCAGCGTCGGCTAAAATTTGCCATCAGTGCATCACTATTTTTTACATTAACTTTTTTAATGCCTGTTCCAAAGAATTATAGCTCTATACTTATACAATACCAACCTAAATGTTTAGCCAGTAATAGTGTATAAAACAGAGTAATAATGTATAAACTGTATCTAGTCTATTTTTAGATTCAGAAAAAAAAAGTCTATCACAGGAAACTACTGTACCTCTTTAAATGCATAAGGCAGACCCAAAAGTCCAGCACCAATAAATGATATGAAGACATTTGCAATGATTTTTGTGGGGCTAGTGATTCCTGATACTGCCTTTCCTAGTGCCATTTCTTTACAGTAGCCTAGAACTATTGGCTACAGAAGACTCAAGGATCCTGTTAAAAACTAAAACCTAATAGGCTGTGGGCCTTAAATAGGCCTTTGTTTGCTTTCCAACAGCTTTTAAATACACATTTTTGAACTGAAATCTTATGTTCTCACTAATGGTTAACTTTAAGCTTGTTTTGTATCTGAAAAAGAGGAAAATAATGATATACTGGTGAGGTTGTGTACCTGTATTAAAAAGTGAAGAGGTTAAAAAATCAGTGACATTTTGGCTATTAGAAAAACTACTAAATTAACCACATAAAAGCTTGTACCTACACCTAGCCTATTTAAAGAAAGAAAAACAAAAATAATCTTAAAAAAAGCTATTTCTACAAATTTTCCAAAATGTACCAATAATACTGAGAGACTATACTACATTAGGCCAGTCCCTATTAGAGATATTGTGGAACTTCTAAAAATCTACCAAGAATCTAAAGCAGTGGTCGGCAAACTTTTTTGGGTATTACCCCAAAATATATTTGAGGACGTAATCAGGACGTAAATTCGTAATATTCTAAAATTTAGAATAACGCCACATTTATGTAACAAAATAAAATAAAAATATACGAAAAAAATATCAGCACAAAGTGTCTCTCATACCGCACGCATTACCCCCAAAAGTTTTAAATTTACCCCTGTTCCCCGACCACTGATCTAAAGGGTTGGGATATAATGTATATGGACAACTACCATTATTATATATAATAATAATAAAAAAAACTTTTCAGAAAGAGTACAACTTACATCAAGTTTTACAATAACTTTTTATACAATTTAGATATCTGATATGACATTAATATACTGTATGTGTGAATCATATTTACAGAACCATGACATTAATTTTAATGTTACTAAAACTAAGGTTACCATATGCAATTCCATCCTAAAATCTCAAACCAAACAGCTAAATTATTATTTTCAAAATGAGAGTGAAACCAATGAGATAGGTATATACAAGAATTTAAGTATCAGGGTCAAACTATCACCAACTTTTTGAGTGATGACTCAAACATAAGGAAACAATATCAAAGTTACTGTGCTAAGGCAAACATGATTAATAAGGAACTTCAAATTCTGTACAAGCAAAGCTAAAAACACTTATTTTGTACCATACTTTCTGCACTAATATCTATGGACAGCAACTCTGGGTTAATTATAAAAAAAAGGTTCCTGCAGAACCCTCAATTTTTTTTACAACAGATTTTATAGACTGCTGCATAATTTACCTCCAAGATGCTCAGACTCTCAAATGCTCATTAACTGCAATGTTCTAAGCCTCCTTAAGGTAACAAGACATGCTCAGTACAGTCTAATGTGAAGAATTAAAAATTCAGCTAATCCAATTGTTCAAGTTATTCATCAGTCCTGCTTTGTCCTTCTGGACTATGAACCTTTTGGTATGAAAGTGTTTGTTTATAGCTCCACTTAACTCCTACATTAGCCATTGCATTACACACACTTTTTAGTTTTATGAAGTTATTACTAATTTTATTATTTCTTGCTTCTTTATGTGCATTATTGTTATTTCTTTATTACTATAGTCCTTTTTTATTTTTGTTTTTAAATTTATTGTTTAACAATAATAATTAATTGCATCATTGATTACTTTGATGGATAATGTACCATATTTTATACCTCATAAGACGCTACAAGTGGTAAGACACACCCTATATTTAGCAAAGAATATTTAGGAAAAAAAATTTCAAAGATTTATCAGCCTGACAAAAAATATATTCCCATAACTTTATTAAAAGAACATTAAACAAAACAATAACATATGAGCCCTGAAGTGATTTTTGGAGACATTTCTCAGGAAAAAAGTAGCATCTTATGAGGCGTAAAATACAGTAACTGGTACCTTTTTTTTAGGTGGGGGGATCTATCTCCTGCCAATAAACATTATTATTGTCATTATCATTATATACAGTAGGGTCTTGATTAACTGGGGGTGGGTTAATAGGGCAGCTGATCTGCCTGGTTGATCAAAAAACATGGTTGATTGGGGGTCCCAAGTAAAAGAAGATACAAGTACAAAATGATATTTGATGAAGAAAAAAATGCTTTACCTGTTCCCACTCATGACTCCAGATTTGAAAAAATTTACTGGAGCACAGCTCTGAATTTACTTTTTTTCCCCTTACACCACTAGATAGGTTAATGATAGTAAACTCTTGAATTGACGACATACCAATTACAAATTGTTTTAGCTAAACATAATAATACAATAATGTAGTTTATAACTCACCTTAAGTTTATTTATTCATTGCAGCAGCAATGTATTGATTTACACTTACTTAAATGGGCTATGGAAATGTCAAATTTGTTGCTTTTTGCTTTATTAGATTTGGATGCAACACTTGAACTTGAAGGCATATTTTGACTCTTCTCTTTATTAACCACAACAGCTTGGTGAGTTTCTTTTGTTAGGCGCAAAATTGCATTCAATGTCTTCTGGATTTGGGAATTTTCAAATTCCTCTAAAGCAGTTTTGTTAGTCTGATGCGCAGATTCCTCACCTTTTGTTTCTTAGGTGGAGGAGAAGCACTTTCTTCAGTCTGTGAAACATCTAGTGAAAAAGTTTCATTTTCTAGATTAGCAGTTGATGAAGTTGGTTCATTTTTCTGAGGTCTAGCACTAGCACATTTTGTGAACAAACTAAATGACTGCTTTGCCGTATCTCTTTGTTGCACTTCATCCTGGTATTTCTTTACTGCAATATCTAAGCTGTGGGCCCAAACTCTGGGACCTCTTGTATTGTAACAAATATTTTTTTGGGAATTAAAATGTTCCTCCCAGTTTTGCTTCTTTGAATATTTGTTCTTGCATTGACCACAAAAGTATCCCCTTTTAACACCCTCACTTTTCTCTCCAACTTCATCAATATTAGGATCCATTATTGATTATTGACTACCTGAAAAAATACAAAATAAGTAAAAGTTAGTAAATATAGTATGGTAAAAGTGAGTAAAAGTAAGTAAATATAGTACAATAAAAGTAAGTAAAAGTAAGTGCTTTAAACTTAGTAAAAGTAAGGAAGAGTAAGTAAAAGTAGGTAAGTTAAAGTAAGTAAAAGTAAGTTTAAACTTAACTAAACTTTTCAATTCTAGAGTCATGGTGGATTACTTAAAACCGCACAAGTAATTATCTGGCCAATTTATCAAACCTGGCCGAGATCAATGGAACATAGTCCAATCCTGATAATTTTATATTAAAAAAATATACGTTTTAATAAAATTTTAATTATCAAAACATTGAAGCTTAACAAAAAATAAAAATAATTGTTAAATATGGAATTACCAACTAAACTTAAAATAACTAAATTTGTAATTTAAAAAAATTGGTTTGTACAAGAACGTATACGCAAAAAAATTGCATAACATCTAGCGGATGAACAAAACCCAAACCCAAATTTACTTTTTTTCATGGTCAAATTTAATTTACTGGAGCAATGCTCCCAAGATCCCAGGAATCTGGAGTCATGTTCCCACTGCCCCCTCTGCTCATGATGAACTCGGTGATTTTAGGCTGTGCACCACCTAGCTTGGCAAGGTGGTACATGTTGTAGTGGGGTTGTCTTGACTAACATCTTGTTTCAGGATTGGCCACTATGTAACCCCCATATTGATGGAGTTAGTCTTGCTTAATGCCTGACTAGCTCAGTAGTTTTGTTTAGATCCATTTTGATCTTGTTTTTTGATTCTAGTATCAGTAAATTTTGCCTTCAATATTTAAAAACACTAGTTTTAAAGTCACAGTTGGCTTATGCTTGTGGAAGTTCTAGCCTGCCAACTCAATTTGTTAAGAACAAAAAAATTTAAGAAAAACAGAGTGCCCTGTGATAATGGACATTGCTCGTGCATAATGGTGTGCAGGTTAAGGTATTGCTAGGACCAATAGTTTCAGGTTTTGCTTCTCCATGGCTTAACTATAATAGATAGGTGTGATTGGATTGACCTCAAGTCTAGCTTAAGGATGTTAGGTCCAGTGAGGTCGATTGTGTTGTCTAATTGTACCATTCTAGCATAGGTTAAGTTTTTTTTATCTTTTTCTGGAAATTCCATTTTTGTTGTCCAGTATTTTTTTTTGTCATTGTAATTGTAAGTACCATTGTATAACATACCCTTTCAGGGTATGTTTTGGATTTCCGGTTCTTGATCTTAAGCCATGTTGAGACTCAAGCTCGTAACCCATTCTAGCTCTTGTAAATAATTAAAGTTCATTGCTAATAAACCCTTAGAATTCTACCAACTAGTTGTTTTTTTTCAGCCTTTGTCCTCATAGATTGGGGTCGTTACTTTCAAGGATTTCCTTGTGACAAGCCTAGGGTCCTTGAATCAACAATACCTCTAGATTCTCTTCAGAGAGTAATATCTGCTTTTCTTATCCAGCCACATTTGGTTTACTTCACGATCAGTCTGCTAAAATCTTGCTTGCTTGTTGTGTACACCCATATTCGGTTGAGGTCCTCAAGTATTGTTGGGTGTACATCGCACACACCTTTCCTGAAGCCAGGGCTTTCCAGGTTCTCAAGTGGACCCGACTCAGACACAGTGTTAATCTTTGGAGATAGCTAGCGGGTCGAGTCCATTTCTTGGTTCAGCAGTGTGGGAGTCTCGTTTGCCCCTCAGTGATAGTCAGTGGAGGTGAGAAAAACTTCACCACCCGGGACCTTCCCGTTTCCCGTCATCAAGAAGTAGCCAAGTTACGGTATTCTAGTTATTCCCTTTGCTCTCCCCGCAACAATGTTGTACACATGCTGCAGCATACCCAAGTTCTTGACACAGTGTTCGGAGTTGTAATCATAATTTTTTGGGGATAATCCTGGATGTTCAGGAGGGTTGGCACCCAAAACCCACTGGAATTTTCAGTGGGTTTTGGGATTTTTGTTCTGAGATGTTTATTTTAAAATAATTGAAATTTTTCTGATTGCTACAGTGTTCAATTGTAGCCAATTAGAATGATTTGGCATGTTGATTATTTCAAGTAAGTTGACTTATAAAACAATTCTTAAATTATGCAATGTGTAAATAAAGATTATGAAAAATTGAAAAGTTAAAGGATTTACACCCATTGTGAACACTATGGGCAATTATTGGATCATTTGACACATTGCTCCAACCATCTTGAATTAAAGTTACAGTAGAATTGACTGTCTTTTTTCATTGAATCCAGTACCTACTTCATTATTCACTTTGATTAGCGAGTCATCAGTAGTGATGTTAAAAAAATGGGTTTTTTATGTCCGTTTTTTTTGTAGTTTTTTGTTTTTTATTGTTTTTTTTTTTTTTTTTCATAATTAATATAGATATTGCCAATTTAATTATAAGGTATACTTTTGCAATGATATATATTATAAAAATAAATAAATAAATAATAAAATAGACCATATGGTACCAGTATAGAATGTCCTTTTCAGCCTGTTTACAGAAAAAACTGGCCTCTTTCTTGCACTGAAAGTCTTGTATCTTGAGATCCATTAAACTTGCGAGAACACTGGCTGGGAGCTGACTGCCCATTGTCCAACCTTTCCAGGACTCTCCCATCCATGCCTCGGATTTTGAATCTCCCACTTAACTATCCTTTAGACCTGCGATGACATATTTTCCCCCCCGAGACCATCCATACATATACATTAGGGTGCCACTTATTTGGGGTGTTTTTCATTTTTTGGGAATTTCTATCAGGACGGGCGCATTTCTGGTGTCATTCCGTCTAAAAACATTGTGTGTAAAATATTTTTGAAATAAAATAATAATTAGAACTGCCTCAACGAGGTCAAAGTTTATACTTTTTGTCGAAAAGTACTCATGGCGTTCTGTTATCATGTCAGTTTTCGTTTCGATAGCTGCTGTAGTTTCTGAGTTGAAAAATGATAACAGACAGACAGACGGACGGTCAGAGTCGTTGGTTTAGTCTTCCGCACTGGTGTACAGAAGACTAAAATGAGGTATTATACAGGGTGTAACACGAGTTTATCCAAATATTGATACAGGCGAAAGAACATGTTATTCTAAGTAGAAAATGGGTTGGGACGAGTTTTGCCAACACTAACAGTGTTTCATTCTCTTTTTCAGTGAGTTCTGAAACGACGTGATGGCTTCGGCAACAAGATCTAAAACAGCAGTCTATCTCCTGGGGACCGTGGACCACAGCATCACAGGAAGCATGCTGCCTACGGGAAAGCAGGCGCTTCAGTACTTTTTCCACCTTCACCTTGATGTCAAGAAGCCGATCAAGGAAGCAGCCGCTGAGACAGTGACCGCAGTCAAGGAATTCTGGGAGCGGTCCCGTATTCCTACGCAGAAAGACCAACGCGCAAGGGACAAGGTTCTCCGAATGTACGAGAAGTGGCGGGCTCTGAACAAGAACTCGAAACGGCGCACTGTGACCCAAATCAGGAACGAGGCCGAGTTCCTCTCATCCCTTGACCGCCTCTTCGACATCGCACACGAACAGGCGATGTCGATGATCACAATCGAAGAGGACAGGGAGTTCCTGACGGGACAAAGGGCCGAGGTGCGGCGCGGCCGCATCTCCTCCACACGTGACATGACGCTGCACACTGAGGAGGAGCGTGCGAGGAGACAGGAAGCGGAAAGGAGCCGCCGGCAAGATGATGAAAGGGCGAACAGAGAGAGCCGAGAAGAACTCGTCGAACTGGCATCCAGCTCCAGCTCAGGTGCAAGCAGCCCGACTCGGTCACCGACACGGCGTCGTCGCCGAGAAGAAGAGGAAGAGCTCTCTCTCCCGGGCCCGTCCACGTCGAATGCAGAAGCATCTACGACCCCTTTACCACCCAAGCGATTCCGCGCGTCGAAAAAGATGATCACCCCTGATCTCTCCGCAGCGATGGATCGGACGAAACTTACCGACCGAGGTGGTGTTTTTTTGCTGTCGGCGGCTGCGAGGAGCTTGGGCCACGACCCTGAGGAGCTGGTCTTGAACCGCGAATCCTCCCGCCGCGACCGAGCAAAGTTCCGTGCTATGGCAGCAGCGAAATGAAGGCAGCCTTCCATCCTACTGTGCCGCTGACCGTTCACTGGGACGGGAAAATCGTACCAGCGGCTGACGGAGGCCCTGCTGAAGATCGCCTTCCAGTTCTGGTGTCTGGGGAGAACGTCGACAAGCTTCTGGCTGTGCCCAGCCTCCCCGACGGCACCGGCCGCGCCATGGCGGAAGCCGTCCTCTCTGCCCTCGAGGATTGGGACATCAAGGGACGGATCTGTGCCCTCTCTTTTGACACCACCGCCTCAAACACAGGACTCTCAGGAGGAGCTTGCTATATCATTGAGCAGAAACTCGAGAAGACAGTGCTTCATTTGGCTTGCCGCCACCACATCCACGAACTGGTGCGAGAAGGCATTCACGGCGTGCCTCGGTCCCTCTACTGGTCCTGACATCCTCCTGTTCAAACGATTCGCCGCCCAGTGGGACTTCATCGATCAAACCAAAGCGAAGCTCTTCGAGGATGGAACCATGCCGCAGCACCTGAAGGACGCCCGCGACGACCTGCTGATCGAATTCAGCCGCCTCCTCGATGGTCAACATCCACGTGATGACTACAGGGAACTTCTGGAGCTCTCTGTAATTGTGCTGGGTGGTCCGAACAAGCGGGGTGCCCGGTTCGCTCGTCCCGGCGCCTTCCATCGCGCGCGCTGGATGGCAAAAGTCATCTATGCCATCAAACTGTTCCTGTTCCGGGAACAGTTTCAGATGTCATCAGGCGAAGCGGCTGGAATCCGGCGATTCACCATCTTCGCCGTGTCCATCTACGTGACGGCCTGGTACAAAGCACCGCTCCCGGCAACGGCCCCAGCCGCGGACCTCGCGCTGCTCAAGGCCCTCGTCTATTATCCGGACTCAGCAGTGGCCAAGGCGACGGCGACAGTCTTCGCCAGGCACCTATGGTACTTGAGCGAGCGCCTCGTCACCCTGGCCATCTTCGACGAGGGTATCGACTTGGCGACAAAGCGGGAGATGATTAAAGCGATGGAAGAAGAGGAAGGATCGGAGGATCCCCCGCGGCGTATCAATGTGGACCTGTCCACCGCCTCAATCGCCAACAATACATTGGCCAAGTTCACAACGACTACATCAAAGGAGTTCTTCAAGGTTCTGGACATCAGCACCGCCTTCCTGCTCAAGGATCCGGAGGAGTGGCGGACGGACCCAGCCTTCATCGCCGCATCCCGCCGAGTCCAGGCCCTTCAAGTTGTCAATGACTTCGCGGAGCGCGGGGTGGCGTTGATGCAGTCTTTCAACCTGGCCCTTACCAAGAGTGAAGACCAAAGGCAGTTCCTCTTACAAATGGTCGAGAAGCACCGCTGTGACTTCCCAACCGCCCGCAAGTCCACCGTGACCTCTGCAAAGTAGGCAACAATGAGAGGGAGATGGGCGCCCATGATACCCCCCCCCCTTGAGGGGCTAATACTCGAGTTGAGGGGGACCTAGAGTTGAAAGTATGAAGTCCAGTTATATGTTTTAGGTCAAGATTAGTAGCTTGAACAAACTAGAAGTGATATTTTATTTGCTAGAGGCATAGAACATCATGATCTAAAATTTCTACTTTTCGAGAAAATATACAAACTTTGACCGTATTGAGGCAGTTCTAAATATTGTTTTATTTCAAAAATATTTTACACACGATATTTTTTGACAAAATGGAACCAGAAACGCGCCCGTCCCATAAAAATTCAAACTTTCGAAAATAAGTGTCACCCTAATATACATACACATACACCTATATACTGTACATATATACCAATATATATATAAATACTTATATACACATATTTATATCTATCATATACCCCATACACACGCATACACCCAGAATTCCAGATACATACGCACGCATACTCACATATATACCTACACAAACTCATACACCTCTATTTCGCCCTTTCATTACCTCTGAGATCATTTAGCACATACAGTAATATCCATACAGCCAAAAGAAACTGATTAAGCACAGACAGAGCAGCAAAGCTAGTATTTATATCCCAAAATGCAAAATTCCAAGAAAGTGAAGTAAAACATGGTGCTACATTGGCTTCGTCAACATCCAAATCTGCAATAAGTACCAGTACCTGTGATATTGAAACTATATGCTCTAATCAATCTACAGGGTGGGCCGTAAGTTTCCATACATAGGAAAAATTAAACGTTTGTTTTTATGTTTCAGATACCCTAAGAATATGCGTTTGATGTAAGATCTTGTTTACTGATGAAGCAAATTTTTACGTCAATGGAGAGGTTAATCGGCAAAACATACGTTATTGGAGTAATGCTAACCCTAACTGGCTGAGTCCGACGAAGATGCAAGGTGCCGGTAAAGTGATGGTGTGGGCCGGGATATGGGGTGACAGAATTATTGGACCAATTTTTGTCAGTGGAAATCTTAATGCCGAAAGGTATCTTAACATGTTGCAAGAAGAGATTTTCCCATCCCTGCTAAACGAGGAAGGTAACTTCCCAGTTTACTTCCAGCAAGATGGAGCTCCACCTCATTATGGTCTTCACGTGCGTCGGTATTTGGATCAGCAGTTTCCGGATGCTTGGATTGGTCGGTGTGGTCCTGTGGAGTGGCCTCCCAGATCCCCAGATCTCACCCCCCTTGATTTCTATCTTTGGGGGCACTTGAAGGCCATGGTGTATCAGGAAAAGATACGAGACATAAATCATCTAAAGGAACGTATCACCAACGCCATTACAAGCATAATGTCAACTGTGCTAATGCGTGTTCATCAACAGTGGGGAACACGTATTGAAATGTGTTTTCAAAACAATGGCAACCATGTAGAGCATATTATATAAATAAAAATGGTTGTCCATAAAAAAATGTTTATTTTTCCTATGTATGGAAACTTACGGCCCACCCTGTACATAGTGATAATGATTCTTCAATGGAAATAGAATCAGATAATGAAAGTTAAACAGCATTAGGTTAACACAAAGGTTAAAGAAAGAGATGAATATTTTTATTTTTTTTATTTTTCTATTTGGAATATATATATATACATACTGGTATTCTTGCCAATCACAATTATATATATTGTTTTATACCAGTATTATGTATTTTTTATTATGTATATTATACCAGTACCTGTGATATTGAAACTAGCATATATGCTCTACTAGGGTGTGTTTATGGTATATGGTGAAAAATGCGAAATGAAAATGCAAGGGAGCGGAACCCTTTATTTTGTGAGGATACATGAGAAAACAGAACAGGCAAAATTTCTTCGTAATCCAACAACATTTAGAGGTTGCCCACAGCTGATAGGTATTTTCAATTTATAGGGCAATGGAAATTTTAATTCTCAGTTTAAATGATAAATTGCATCTCCAATATACATCTCCAATAAGTGTTCAGAACAAATATATCGTGTGAGTATATTCACTAAATTCATAATTAACGATTGAAGTACATGACACCTCGAGTGTTGGCATTCATTTTTTCATCAAAGTGGCTTTGAAGGCTGTCGGTGTGGAGGGTGAACCCTTTCCCCTTTTAGTTCTCAGCCCTTTCCCCCTGGCCTTGATTATTATTATTTATATATTAAATTTCTTTGATTTTTGAATGAAATATTTGTTATAGAAAGGATTTTAATGGTTCTCTCTCTCTTTCCAGCAAACAAATAATGAATAAGAATGATAACTGTTATAAGAAATTAGAAAGATAGTAGTAAACTATTAAGCATTAAGATAATAAATAATAAACATTAAGTACTAAATTATTAATATTAGCAAACAAATAAATAAAGAAATAATGTTATAAGATATGTTAATGTTAATATTTTAATGAATGAAAAGACTAAACAATAAGTTATATAAAGAAATGTTAAACTTGTAAACAAGGAATGAGGAATAAAACAGTTTTATTAAATTAGTATGGGAAAAAGAGTGAGAGTTGGACAGTCGCTTTTAAACCCTGTTAGTAAATGAATAATAAAGTACTAAATTGTTAAATTTAACAAACAAACAAACAAATGAAAAGAAGAATAAACAAATTTAGTAAAAGAGACGCTTCTGAGGTTTAAAAGTGTCGGCGTGTGTGTCAAAACTCGAGTTTTGAGAAGTGGAGGGAACCAATTGGCGCATGTGTGGAAATATAAATAATAAAAAATATAGTTTAAGAGGGTAATTTGACAAGAGAAAATAAAGAACATAACAGAGGAAACTAAAGTCAGGCTGGATTGTCTGAGGCTGAAGACCGTTATTGGACCAAGGGAACTTTAAGTTCTGTTAGGAAGGGGATGCCGGAGATAGTGAACCACTAACAGAAGGAAGCTATTCTGGCAAGTAAGAAACTGTTGGTGGCAGGAGCCAGCAGTCGTGGAATCGGAGGTCTGGGCAGCGAGCCTGGATCCAACAACCCTTCAAGGTAAGCAGCCTGGTTTCGTGGAGTTCTTAAACAAAAGAAAAAATTCTTATTCGTGGTGCGGCCGTTAGGTTACTCCGAATCCCACCACATAAAATAAGTGGCGCCCGAACAGGGACTTCCACTCAGAAAGTGGGTTGTTTCCTGGTTGGGTTGTATAGAAGAAGAGTGAAAGAGTAGTTGTAGGTTGGGTGTAGTAGTAATAGAGTAGAAGTGAAGTAGGGTAGCATCTTTAGAGATGCCTACCAAGGAGGAGTTAGAAAGGAGGTTGAGGGAGATAGAGGAGGCATTAGAGGTAGAAAAGGCTAGGAACCATCAGTTAGAGTTACAGAAGGCAGAATTAGAGAATGTTTTGGGGAAATTACAAAGTAGATTAGAGGAACAGAGTAAAGAATTAGTAGTTTGTCGTCAAGAGATGGAAGAAAGGATGACTGAGAGTAAGAAAGAGATGGATGATGGGTTAAAGGCAATGGTTAAGAGAGTGAGTTGGAGGGCAAGCTTGATGGGAAAGTGAAAAAGGAAGGGAAAGGGGGTTTTGAAGGGGAAAATAGTAAGGGTGTTGGTAGTAAGAAAGGGGCACATCTAAAGGATGTAGCAGTAGGGGGCCTGGAAGGAGAAGGGAGTGAAAGCGTGAGTGAGGGGAAAGAAGAAAGACCTTACAAGGTGATGGTGCATTCCACCCCTAAGGAGGGTAAGAAGAAGCTTGAGGGTGAGGATCAGAGGGAGAAAGGTAAGAGGATGGAAGGGCAGGCTAAGAGGGGCAAGGCGGGAATGAAGGGGGCTCGGAGGGCATCTGGTAAGAGGGCTTCTCGGAAGGTTCAACGCTGCGTTAGCGCAGATGACTCCCTCTATTCCAGCATTGAGGACAGTATGTATGAGAGTGAGAGTGAGACTGAAACTGAGAGTGATACGAGTGAGGGTGTAAGAGTGCATAAGGGAATCTTAATTAGGGAGATTCCGAAGGTTGCAAAATTTAATGTTTATAGTGGGAGAGATGTACAAGAGTTTTTGAAAGAGTATGAACGTTATTGTAAGAGCAAGTATCCAGACGCTCCTGAGTATTGGGTGAAAGAGATGGGTGACTGTTTGGAAGGTAGGTTGCTAGAGTTTTACAATGTTGTTGTAAATTCAGGAGTGCCTGTGAAGTATGAGGTGTTAAGGGAGAGATTGGTGGAGCAAGTGTTAAGAATAAGAGGGGGTGTGAAATATCGAAAGGATGATTTTGAGAGAGCAAGGATGCAGAAGGGGGAGAGTATTGATTTGTATACATATAGACTTGAAACTTTGGCGAGAAAGAAATTTGGAGATGATGGGATAGATGAGAATAAAAGGTTGGTAAGAAAGTTGATTGAGACAGTACCTGAGAGTGTGAGAGAGTTTTTGAATGTTAAGAGGAAAGAGTGTGTAAGAGTGAGAGGGACACGTTTGAAGTGGCATGAAATCTTGGAATTGTTAGAGGACCGAGTGTATGAGAGTGGGATTGTGCGTAATAGGGAAGCAGATGTGCGAATGGGGACAGCGATGAGGGAGGAACAAGTACCTGTGTTTCCTAGTTATGCGGACGCATTAAGAAATACTAGG
Organism: Bathynomus jamesi; assembly: GCA_023014485.1. Lineage (NCBI taxonomy): Eukaryota > Metazoa > Arthropoda > Malacostraca > Isopoda > Cirolanidae > Bathynomus > Bathynomus jamesi. The sequence continues at coordinate 848,935 of JAJOZX010000008.1, read as the reverse complement.
CCAGGTCACCCTCCAGTTAGCCAAGCATCCATGGCCCAAAACCCAATGGAAATGCTGGCTAACTTTGTGAATGAATTCATAAGGGTGTATGGAGGGTCAGCCATGCAACAACCAGGGCCTCCTCCCACATCGGGTCCCAGAATGAATGGTCCGATGCTGGGGCAAACGTATAGAAGGCAAGGGCTTCAAGGCCAGTCAACAATGAATGAGCAAAGAGGGCCAGTGAATGGAGGGAATATGGGGAATGTGAGAGGGTGTGCATATTGCGGTAGAGGGGGACATAGTATAGAAACCTGTAGAAGAAGAGTGGGTGCGTGTTTTGCATGTGGGCAGATGGGACACATGGCATATGAATGCAGAACACCTGGGTATGAATGTAGGGCATGTGGGAACTTTGGGCATATTGCCCGGTTCTGTCAAGCCCAACAGCAGGGTGCTCCAGCACCAGCGGGAGGGAGTCCTGTCTCTCATGCAGGAAATCGGCCAGTGTCAGCCATGCCAGCTCCTCAACCTCAGAGGCAGGGCCCTCAAGGGGGTGCTGTCACTGGAAATGGCGAGGCTGGTCCCAGTACGGGAAACGCATAGGGCAGGGGCCTCTCGTTGGGGTTGGGGTCCCTGCTTCTCTGAATGATGAATGTGTATTTGAGGCATTAGCAGGATGGTGTCAAGTGAATAAGGAAGTGAGAGCGAGTGAGAAAAGGGCAGAGTGTATGGTTATTCCTGTTGAATGGGGAGGGAGTGTATGGAGGGCATTAGTGGATACAGGATGTTCACCTAATTTAATAAGTAAGCAAGGAATTGGATGTTTGTGTAAAGAGAATGAATTAGGAAGAGTGAATTGGGGAGTAACTGGGGAAATTAAAGGGTTGGGAACATCCCAGTACGAGTGTTGGGAGAGGTGCAGATTAAAGTGAAAGTGATGGGGTGTGAAATGGAAGAATGTGTGCTTTATGTGGTTGATAAGGAGAGTGAAAAGTATGACATGATTCTGGGGTATGAGTTTTTGAAAAAGAACCGATTGGTGATCCATCCTGCTAGACGTATGATTGAGTGGAAGAATGAGTTGGGTAAGTGTGAATTCTATGTGGGGAGAAGTAAATCGGATTGGATGAGGGTAATAAAAGGGTATGAGGTGAGAGCATCTGAGAGTGTAAATCTGGAAAAAGGAACCCCAGCATTGGTGCATGTTGAGTGGCCAGTGAGTGATAATAGAAGAAAAAGGCAGGGAAGCATGATTTTTGTGGATGGTATGGATGCATCCTATAAAGTGAAAAGAGTTGGGCATGTGTATGATGGTATAATTGATGAGAGTAACCCATGGATTTGTGTGCAAGCTAGGGAAGATGGGGGTGCATGGCGAAAGAGAATAAATGAGGGGGATATGATAGGGAGAGCGTATACAGTGATTGAGGAATTATGTGAGGAGGGAGAAAATGGAATACAAATGGATGAACGAGGGCAAGAATGTGGGGAGGAATGGATGACTGAACAAATCAGAAAGGAGGTGATTGTTGGTGAACAGTTGAGTGAGAGTGAGCGAATGCAGGTGTGGCAGTTGGCAGGGGAGAAAAGGAGCGTATTGGCCCGAGGAGATGATGACCTCCATTTAACAAAACTACCTCCCTTCAGGATCCAGTTAACGGATGAGACTCCGATCTACCAAAGGCCAAGACGGTTCTCCCCACCAGTAATGAATGAGATAGAAGAGCAGTGTGAGGAATTAGAGAGAATGGGAGTGATTGAACAGAGCACAAGTCCATGGAATAGTAGAATAGTGCCTGTGCGGAAACCTGATGGAAGGATTCGCTTGTGTGTGGACTATCGAATGGTGAATGAAAGGACAGTGAAAGACAGGTTTCCGATGTGCTTGATAAATGAAAGTGTATACTCTTTGCATGGAAAGAGGGTGTTTAGTAAATTGGACCTATTGAGGGGGTTCCAGAAGGTCCTATTGAGCTCTACAGGGGTCTTGTGGATACAGGTGCCCAAATCAGTCTGGTGAATGAGCGAGTGTTGTGTGATTTAGATGAAGAGAATGTGCCTGTATCCCGAGAAAGAGTGGGTGTGAGAATATGTGGTATCGGAGGGGGAACAGTCGCGTCACATGAAGCTGTGCAGTTGAGGGTGGGATTAGGTGCATGTAAAGAGGTATGGGAGCACAAGTTCATAGTCTTGAAAGGGGAATCAATGCCCTGGGATTTTCTACTGGGAATTGATTTCCTTGAGAATATGAACTTGAGTGTGGATGTTGGTCAGGGCTCAGTAATGAGAGAAGGAGAACATGTGGTCAGTATGGGAATGTTTCCGAGCACAGGTATAGATGCTGTGTTAGTGGGAGCAATTGAGTTAGAGGTGGAAGACCAGTGTGAAGTGTTGAGAGATGAAGATATTTTAGATATGCAAGAGGGAGATGAGGTGATATGCAAGTTGAGAGAATATGTGTATAATGGTACAGATGTGAGAGAGTGGTCAAAAGAGGTGGAAGAGTATAAAAGGTATGCGAAAAAGTTGGCTGTATGGATGGGAGTGCTATATTATATGAGGGTAAATAAGGTGGGTGAGACAGAGAGTGTGCCAGTGATGACATTTGAGGGTATGGTAGGATTGGTGATTATTACACATAGGATGTATGGGCATGTGGGAAAAAACAAGTTATGGGAATTGATGAAAGGAATGGTTTTCCACCCTAGGCTGGGACTGGTTGTTGCAGAAGTGGCAACTACTTGTGAGAGTTGCCAAAAGCGAAAATACCAGTCCCAGCATAGCCGCCCCCCAGTGCGAAAGATTGAAGTGAAAGAACCGTGGGAGCTTGTGGTGGTTGATATTGTGAGTATGCCGAGAACGAGTAGAGGGAAAGTTGGAATATTAGTAGGGGTCGATCACAAGAGTAAGTTTGTGTATGTTGCTGCGTTAGAGAATAAAACAAGTGAGCATGTTGCGAGAGTGATGAGAGAGAGTATGTTACCAATGATGCTTGGAAGGCCGCGTAAGTGTTTAACAGATAATGGGCCTGAGTTTAGGGGTGCTAGTTTTGAGAGAATGTTGAGTGAGAATGGGATAGAGCATGTTAGAATAACTCCGTATATGTCTGCTTCGAATGGTTTGGCTGAGCGAACGGTGAAAACGATAAGTGAAATGCTGCGTGTATGTATTGAGGAAGGGGCTGAGTGGGATGCTGAGTTGGCAAGAATTGCCTGGTGCTACAATTCGACATACCACTCAGCCATTCAAACTTCCCCAAGAAGGTATGTGTCTACATTTGGAAGGTTTGTGCAAAAGGATATACGATTAAATGAGAATACATGTGATAGATGGAGAGAGGCTGGTGTGCATTTTCGGTCATTTGGTGTTGGTGAGCTTGTTTTGAAAGAGGTGCATGAGGCTGGAAGAAGGAATGAGTATAAGTTGGCGCAAAAGTTTGAGGGTCCATTTGTGGTGAAAAAGGTATGGGAGAATGGGGTAACGTATGTGATTGAGAGGGAGCAAGAGAATGGACAGTGTGAAGAAGTAAGAGCACATCATCGGCAGTTGCGCAAATGGCGAATACCTCCGGAGTACATCGTATGTCACCCAATGTATGATATGTGTGAGAGGATGGAACAAAAGAAAGCGCTAGAAACCAAGAACATGATGGGAATCCAGGATGAATGGATGGATGCAGATCTGGAGTTCTTGATTGTGTCAAAGCGGGCAAAAAGGAAGAAAAAGGTGAGAAGAAAGGGAATGAAAGGTGAGAAAGCCAGGCAGATAGGTGAAGTATATGAGCTGAAGGATTCCCAGTTGGACTCTGGAACAGCCGCGGGTGAGGCAGAGTTAGAATGGGATGTTCGGACTTTGGTGGTTCATGGTGCCAGCCTGGTCCATCCGGGGAATTCTCGTTTGAGGGTTTTGGGGTCTCAGACCTTGAGGGCCTTTCTTTTCTGGGATTTTCCGAGGGTGGAGGAGAAGGGGAGAAGAAGGGAAATCTTCTTCACTCAGAAGTGGAAAGATTGTGTCAGGGAGGGGGCATTAAGAGTGTGGGATTTACAATTCTTGAGAGTGAGAGTGAAAGGGAAAATGTATGTGAGAGAGAAAGGAGTGTAACTGAGCAAAGTATTGTGACCTTAATGGAAAGTGTGAGGGATGAATGGGGAGTAGATAGAGGTGAAGGAAGTATAAATGAAAGAATGAGGGAGAGAATGAATGTGATTGATTTTTGTGAGGAAGTGAGAATGTTATTGCTTGAGATAGAAGAAAATGTGTTGAATAAAAGCTTAGATGTAGAATTAACAAGTAGTATTAGAGAAGATATTAAAAGTAGATGGGTTAGAATGATAGAGAAAGTGCAACAGTGTTTAGGGAGTGGTGATGGTAATGTAGTATAAAGTATTGGTGTAGTGTTCTGTAGGAAAAAAAAAAAATAGTAGTATTGTATGATGTGTGAAAGAGTGAGTGGTTGGAAATTCAACCAGGTGGCAGCCTACATTTTGAGGCCAGAAGCTGGGCTGTGCTTGAAGGAGGAAGGTGCCTGGGTGAGTTCCCAGACCTGCTGATACCTGCCTCTGGTGATTTGCTGCTTTGCAGGTTTCAACCTCATTCCTGGTATTGTAAATAACTATTGTAAATAACTATTGTAAATAACTATTAAAAAATTAAATTGTAGGTATATTTTTTTAGTATAACGTACATTATTAAAGAGAAAGTAATTGTTAGCCAGCTGTTAGTCCTAAATATTGAATGTTTGAATGTCTACTGTATTTGTTAAATATAAAGATTATTAAATAACTGAATTATAATTTAAATAAATAAATGATTTATAAAGTAAATTTGTAAATATGTTATTCTTATGATAGCCATGTATGTAATTAATGATTTAAAAGATTTAAAATTGAAAACAATTATTTTTGAAAAAAAAAAAAAAAAAAAAATTGAAAATTATTTTTTGTAAAAAAAAAAAAATAAAAAAAAAAGATATTTTTCGAAAAAAAAAGAGGGTATCTATGTAAATAATTTGTTAATAAATATTTTGGTATAAAAATTGTAAGGAAAGGAAGAGAGAACCATATTAGGGTAATATAGTAGGTGTGTAGGCTATATGGCAAGACAGGTGGAAAGGAGCTTGGGGGGGGGAAGATGTGGAGGGTGAACCCTTTCCCCTTTTAGTTCTCAGCCCTTTCCCCCTGGCCTTGATTATTATTATTTATATATTAAATTTCTTTGATTTTTGAATGAAATATTTGTTATAGAAAGGATTTTAATGGTTCTCTCTCTCTTTCCAGCAAACAAACAAATAATGAATAAGAATGATAACTGTTATAAGAAATTAGAAAGATAGTAGTAAACTATTAAGCATTAAGATAATAAATAATAAACATTAAGTACTAAATTATTAATATTAGCAAACAAATAAATAAAGAAATAATGTTATAAGATATGTTAATGTTAATATTTTAATGAATGAAAAGACTAAACAATAAGTTATATAAAGAAATGTTAAACTTGTAAACAAGGAATGAGGAATAAAACAGTTTTATTAAATTAGTATGGGAAAAAGAGTGAGAGTTGGACAGTCGCTTGTTAAACCCTGTTAGTAAATGAATAATAAAGTACTAAATTGTTAACATTTAACAAACAAACAAACAAATGAAAAGAAGAATAAACAAATTTAGTAAAAGAGACGCTTCTGAGGTTTAAAAGTGTCGGCGTGTGTGTCAAAACTCGAGTTTTGAGAAGTGGAGGGAACCAATTGGCGCATGTGTGGAAATATAAATAATAAAAAATATAGTTTAAGAGGGTAATTTGACAAGAGAAAATAAAGAACATAACAGAGGAAACTAAAGTCAGGCTGGATTTGTCTGAGGCTGAAGACCGTTATTGGACCAAGGGAACTTTAAGTTCTGTTAGGAAGGGGATGCCGGAGATAGTGAACCACTAACAGAAGGAAGCTATTCTGGCAAGTAAGAAACTGTTGGTGGCAGGAGCCAGCAGTCGTGGAATCGGAGGTCTGGGCAGCGAGCCTGGATCCAACAACCCTTCAAGGTAAGCAGCCTGGTTTCGTGGAGTTCTTAAACAAAAGAAAAAATTCTTATTCGTGGTGCGGCCGTTAGGTTACTCCAAATCCCACCACATCGGCAAGACTTTACGATGTTCTTCGACGATTTGAATCATGAACTGCATCTGCTCTTCGTTCCGAGTCCTTCCAGCCTTCGTGAATTCTTGAATCAATGCTATGCCTCGCTCTGCTGCATCATTCACTACATTTAAGGAATCCACCCTGATCTTTGCTGAACCAAAGCTGGTGTTGTTTTCCCAGTTTGATGGATTCTCTTGCAGGAAATCGACCGGAAGATCTAGAAGGGTGAACAGATTGTACGTATTGGAAGAGCAAAAGTCTGCCAGGGTCTTTCCTCTTGGATCTGGAATCCAGACTCGTCGGGGGGGGAGCTTTGACCCTTCAACGGAATTCATATTCTCTACCATTTTCCGCTTCTCATCATCATCGACTGCAGGATCGAATAGTACAAGGCCCACGTTTACCTCATTGAGGTACCAGAGATGCCGATTAAAACTCTTGTACCCAGCGGCGTTGGTGTTTTGCAACTTTTGAAGGAGGGCTAAGTCGCTTCGTGGAGCGCTTGCTGCTTCTCTTGCTGAAAACCACGGAAGGACGTAATCTTGAGCAACGAAGAGACAGAAGTCCCGCAACCCAGAAATCAGGCGGTCACTGCTACTTGCTCCACGAGATGTTGAAGGACATTGGTTCATGTGCATCGTGAACTGGTATCTGAACATCCAAATCTTGAAAGAGTAAATTCCACGCGCCATCCACCGTGCTCGGTGCAAAGCCCCTGGAGCCATGAACACAGGACTCCGACGTCCGTGAGGTACTCCTTCCAAGAAAATGACTACAAGTTCAAGAAGCTCTTTGTAGTCATCTCTGGGATGCTTCACTTTCAGAAGGTCATTTGCTTCATGAATCATCTTCTCGGCCCAGGGACTGATCACTGCAGCCGTGTCCTCTTCGTCCGCGGCAGTGGAGTATTCATTCAATTTCAGTTGCGGCCAAACATTACGGAAGCTCTGGAAAATCATAATCTCAGGTCCTTTGGAAAGGTCTCCAACAAGGAAAGAAAATACTGCTTCAAGCAGCAGTTCCAGCACGTGATGTCGACACGCAAAGTAAATCATTTCACGCCCGAGAGCCTTCTCTACTCGCACACACACTCCTCCATGGATGCCGGTGTTGGTGGCTGTCTTGTCAAAGCAAAGAGCTTTGATCTTCTGGCCAAGATCCCAGTTTTCGATGGTTTCGATGATGACGATTGCTGTCCTTTCTGCCTTGGAGTCTGGGAGTTTGGGGATGGCTAGAATCTTGCTCATCCCATCCCCGGTAACTAAGATGGCTAAACGGTCGATTTTGTCTCTTCCCATTAAGTCTGCCATAAGTTTTCCATCCCAGTGAAGAACAAGAGGGCATTCAGGCTTGTAGGAAGCTCTCACCTCTGCTTCGTGGGCTGATCTGTACCTGGATCTGCTGGTCCGAATAGCACTTGGACTGAGGCACATCTCACTTATGTCCTGACCCATTTGCATGCCAAAGGGGATGAGAACACGAGCAGCTGCCATGTCACTCATCCGCGTGCGGTCCAATGCCGCAGCGACCTCCGCGACCTCTGAACTGATTGCCGTCGTCCCACGGCGATGTTTTGGAGCCGACGATGGAACTGGCTTTCTTTCCGGACTTGTTTCCTCACTTGATGACGCTGATGATGAGGTTTCCATAACAACGGTAGCAGAGATTTCTTCCATTTCCTGCACATGCCTGTCTTTCCGCTTCAATTCCTGAGCAGTTCTTTCTTGGGCCCTTGCGACTTTTTTGGCAATCTTCTTGTCGACATTTCCAATCCTTCCTCTCCGACCCTCCTCCCTTTGAGCAAGCAGGAAGTCCTTGTCCTCCTGAATTTTGATAAGATTTAGGGCATTTTGGTGACCAATGTCGAAAAGGTTGTTCAAGCTTGACCTGAACGCAGCCTGGTTGTCCAAATTGGTCTTTGTTTTCCGCGAAATTCTCTTCTTCAAACCCTGCCATTCGTCATGCAATTTCCGGACGTGCTTCTTGACGTTGTGCGGATGTTTCGTCGGTAAACCTTCTGTCACCCAGATTTCAATGATGGCTTGTGATGTCGAGGACACACTCTCAGCTAAGGATTTCTTCTCTTCATTGTGGAGATGGAGAAGGTACTTCAATACATCACCTCTTGAAGGTAATTGCTGACTGGCAATAGTAGGACTTGATGACCCCACAAGCCAGATTGATTTCTTCGATCTTGTACATGCCACCATCGTTCACCAGTTATCTGTGAATAAGACAAAACAGTGAAACTGGTAAGTTAATTTAACCCATTCATGGATAAAGTACCACAGGAAAATGTGTAGAAATAAGCCACCCTCTTTGTAACCGTAATCTGTGTTCAAACAATGATTGGCTGATAACCCATGAACACAATATGTATTAAAATTATAATAATTTTGCGAAATCATACATACATAACCATTTACAGTATATCCAATCCATATATAAATTTAAAATAATCTACGGTACACTACACTATTTCACTCAGACGATGCGAAAAAAGATGATTGCAATACGCTGAAGCAGAGACCGTCCAAAATTTTATATGCATAAAAATTAAAGCTTATAACTATTTTTGGAAACAAAAATATTGCCGGTAAAACAAATCATTATACTTACAAACAATTCATAATACCATCCATTACAATGCTAAGTAAAAAAACGTTTGAAATATATGAATTATTTAAATAACACTTACCATTATGAGAACTGTGATGCTTCTTGGCCACCATTACGTAAATGCATGAAAGACGTGAGTAATTAAGAGAAAACGATTTAGAATTAAAGAAAATTCATTTGTTGGTCTACTGAAGTAAAGAAATATGGATTATCAGAACGCAATTGACAAATGCAATTTCTAATTTTGGGGACGCTGTGTATCAATGGGTTAATAAACACTAGAAGTGACTTAAAAAGGGCGCATAAATAAATGAGCATATGGGTAAAACTTTGGGGTCTTTGGGCAACCTCTAAATATTTGATGATTTTCCAAAAAAATCATGTGCTTTATTTGCTCCCGGAACCTCATCATTTGCGGGGTTCCGTGACCCGAAATTCACACTTTCAGTTTTTAAAAGCACCCTAAATTGCTCTACCCAATCTAGTGATGATTCTTCCATGGAAATGAAGGTTAAACAACATTAGGTTAACAAAAAGGTTCAAAAAAAAGGTGAATTTTTTTTTTTGCTATCTGGAATATATATACTGGTACTCTTGCCAATCACAATTATGTATATTGTTTGAAATGAGGAAGAATGTTTTACGTTCTAGTTAAAAAATATATATACATATAAAAAATGAGGGTTTGTTTTTCCTTTCTATTTTATACTTTTTGCGTGATTCAGTTTTTCTAAAAGATGACTATATATACTAGGTATAACCGTATAAGCATGGTAGTATAGTAAATTATAGGTAATACTAATATACTTATTAGATTAAAGGAAGAAAAATATGGAATAAGTTTAAAACAATAAAAAACAAAAAAAAACAGACTATCTTCGTTTTAAACAAAAAAACAAACAAAAAAAACAAAAAAAACAACAATAAAAAACGACTCACATCACTAGTCATCAGATAATTTTTTTTGCTTGGAGGACAATAGCCTGGTCTCAAATTTTGGACCCATTTAATAAATTCTTTATTCTCTACAACTACAAATGGAATATTTGCTGAAAAGAAAAATCTGGCCATTTGCAAATCTAGTTGTTCTTTTTCATCTACAGTTGTTCTAACCACATATGGCATTATCTGACCTTGTGTTTTCTTGGCTGGAGTAAAATGAAAAAATTGTATGGAAGATTCAAAAGTGGTTGAAGTGAATGAAGTCTCACTACTGTGAATTGTAGTGTCATCATGAACCAGGCTTTCATATGATTTGCTTGAAGAGGGTCTACTCTCAAAACTGCCGTGTCTATGTGTAGGAGGAAGAGTTGCTGATGTAGCTGTATTTGTAAGCTCATCCACTTCATCATCACGAGCCTGTACCCATTTTTTATTGCATCAATCTAAATGATGTTTCACTCATTCTATTTTTTTGGAAAATACACATCTGCAGTATTTGCACCAAACTCTATTTGGTTGGTCATTCAACATTTCTACTTCATCCCATTCAGCAGCTTTAAGTCTGCCACCAGTATATGCAGGTCTAACTTTCTCAATTTTTCAAGGGATACTTTCTTTGCAATAACTGCATAGTACTCTAGTAGGCTGATCACTTAATAAAGTCACCTCATCCCATTCACTAGCTTTAGATCTTCTGCCTCTATAACTCTTTGGAATCTTAAAAATTAGGTTTAAACAAAGCTGAAATCTGCTGTTAAGAAATAAAGGAAAGATCTAAAATTAAAATAGAGAAAATTCTAATATGTCATTATTATCTCTCATATCTGAACTTTGTGAAATAAAGATGTCTTTTTAATATATATTGTATATTAGATAAATAAATTAATAAAATAATAGATATATTAGGCACTACATAATTATTGAACCTTTCTAAAAAAAATTTCAACCCATCAAAAACCCAAAAACCCAGTTTTGGGTTGGGTTTTTGCCAACCCTGGTTGGCTCTCTTTGTAAAACCTGATTGATCATAAGCTCAGTTAATCAAAACCCTACTGTATGTTGGTATTGTCACTACATATACTTTTTATTTCCTTTGTTTTCTAACTAATTTTGTTTGTAAAATAAAATTATAAACTCCTCAGAAGTTCAATTTTTGCACAAACAATACCCAATTTCAATGACTTCTTGTGGAGGAACTAATAGATAAAAGCGAAAATGTTCTATTTCAGTATTATCCACATGTAGAAGAGATTTAACATGCAGAATTTCTGAGGTCTAACATGACAACTTGAGTTATTGTAGTTCACACACTCATAGGTTATTCACAAAAAGCCAAAATATTGACAAACATGATGAAATATGCAAAACTTTGGACTGCCATAACTCAGAAACTAATTGAGCCTACAACTCTATAATTTCACAGGATGTTGAAAAGACCAATGCAATAATTGACCAAAATTTGGTTGAAATAAAAAATAAGTGCAACAAGATTTTTTTTTATTTTGCTTCGTTTGATTTGACACAGAATGCCCCTCCTTTGAAAGAGTGCATTTCCTACAGTTTCCATTGTATAGTTTGGTTCGCATATAAAATCTCTGGAGGGTGACTGCTCTTTGAATGGGTGAAGCTTGTTGATTTTTAATGATAATTTTGAACATTGACAGCAACACTGAATTTTCTTAAGCCATTCAGTTTTAAAATATTTAGTTCTTTAAACACTGGGGAAGTGTGACTTTGTCTATTCTCATTATGTGAGAGGGTTCACAGACATTTTTTATGAATGACTTCCGAAGGATGTTTTATATATTTCTTGTTGTAATACAATATAATAAGTGTGGATAGATAAAGGAATAATACAGGGTATGGAGTGCATTTTAAGACAGACTTTTTTTAGTTTAAATAATATGAACCGACATCTCAATATTTTGGATTTGATATGTTATACATGACTTTTTAATTTTTTTTCCATCTAAATTGATGCTAAGCACTTCAACTTAATTCACCCTTGCAAGGGTAGTAGTCCCAATTTTTATTGATTTGTATTTATACATTTTGTGATAATAATCATGAAAGATGATTCTGTAGGTTTTAAAGGTCTCAAATCTTCTCAACAAACTTTTAATAACTAAGCAATTAAAGAACATCCTTAAAAACTTCCTGGAATTAAGTAAACAATTCAATTCTACCTCATTTGTATGGCCTACCCAAAACTCATTAACCTGACATTCCTTTAAGGCCTATTATTTCTATTACTGGCAATTGTTTATTTATGTAAATAGTTAATGCACATTTTATTAAAATATGTGGGTACAAATCACCAATGCCAAAATAATTAAATCAGTTGACTTCTTACAAAATATCAACCAAATTAAAAAAAAAATTAATGATCTGATCACACTTCATTTCTTCACCCACTTCCCAAAGCATCCCTCACAGCAGTCACTTCATGATTCGTGTGAGGTGACTGTGGGGCACCTGACCTCTGATCTTTCTGCTATATGTGATTGGGGCAGAGAAAACCTTGTGGCTTTCAATGACTCAAAAACTTCAGTTCTTCCATCTGTCTACTCATCACAATCTTCCACATGACAATCCCCTTGTAAACCTTCAACCACACACAAATCAATCCTTCCTCTTCTCTTAACATTCTTGGCATTTCCTTTTCTGATGATCTTCCCTAAAGATCACATATACTCTCTTTCTAAAACAAAGGTTAGGCATGTTGTATCCAGGGTTGTGGAGTCAGTGAAAAAAGTTTCCAACTCCGCCTCCAGAAACTTTACAAGTCTGACTCTGGCTCCAACTCTGACTGTAGTATATACTTATATAGTATAGGTATGGTGTAGGTAAATGAATAGTCTCCGTGAATTTTGATAGTTTTACTTTTTAAATCTCAATTTTAATTATTCTTTCCTCGTACAATAATAAAAACTAAAAAGTTATTTAATAGTTATAAAATAATAAAAATACAAGACATGAAATGCCATAAAAACTAAAATAATAAATGAAATAAAAACTAAGAAGTTATTTAATAGTTATAAAATAATAAAATTATAAAAATATAAGACATGAAAATTGAAACTAGTATTTGAAAATGGTTCAGCATATAAAAAAGCAACTGCAATAAATGGAACAATACACGAATACTTTACAACCACATATATATACTGTACTCTTATACCTAAACTGAATTGGTCTGAAAATACAACAAACGGTTAAAAAGACATTCTAATCAGGCAGACATTCCAAGAAAACATGCACAGTTTCACACCTAGAAAATTTTGAGAAACCACGTGCAATTGAAAATTTCAAGGAAACGTGTGCAGTTTTAAGATTTGGAGTCAGAGTTGGGGGATTTGTACTGACTCCGACTCCTCATGTGTGGGGTGGTTTAACCCACACAGCCATACTTCACTGGGTGGAATCAAAGGCTTTTCATCTCATCAATTCCCTGCCTCTTACTGATTGTCTTCAATCTCTCTCTCTCTCTCTTCACCACAATGTTGCTTCACTCTCTCTACCAGGGCTGTGGAGTCGAAGTCGGAAGTAAATTCATTGCTAGAGGAGTTGGAGTCGGTAAAAATGGACCGACTCCGACTCCTTTTTTTTTTTTTATGATGTACTTTATATTGGTTCAGGTTAAAGCTCCTAATAGGAGCTTTAACCTCCTATCTTGCATTATAGTTATTTTATGATGATTCCCCTACATCATGATCTTTCTAGGAGCTTTTCCTGCATATCACTAATTACTGTCAATTTTCTTTTCAGAAATTTATATTTGAATACATTCTGTGTAAGCTAATTCTAAATTTTTATTTTCAAAAGCCCCTTATAAAATGGCTAAGAACACTCCGGTTAAATCTAGTGTTTTTGAATACTTTACCATAACCACAGATGAAAAAACATTGTGTGTGTCAATGTGTGGTTGAAGATGAATTTAGAGAAATTGAGCTTAAAAAGTAGCCTGATGATTCACTTGGTAGTGATGAAATGCCATTCTGGGTTAATATAATCAAAGTATATTTTATTATTATTATTTAGAGGCAGGAGTCGGAGTCAGAGTTGGAGTCGGCCCTTCTAAAATTCTAGGAGTCGGAGTCAGAGGCTTGGTCTACCGATTCCACAGCCCTGCTCTCTACTATCACTATCAAAATTCAGACATGGGGTCTATTACTTGGTTTCTATTACTATTACTTTATTTTTCATCTATTACTATTACTTGGTCATCTATTACTTTTTTTTTGCATGTTGGGTACTTTACTCATTTGAAAAGGATCTTTATGTCTATTTAAATGCACTTAGAAGCAGTGTGTTAACAAATATTTGTTTCAACCAAATCATTACAATTTCAGACTGTAGGTCTTCATAAATTTTACTTATTGAAGAGAAAATTTGCCACAATATTAGTTCACATATATAGTATATATATATATGTTTATTTTAGTTTATGGGTAAATCCAGGTTAAATAGACAGATAACCAACATGGTCATGTCTTCAATTTGCATAAACTTGGTCTGGGGGCGTTTTTTAGTGAAAAAAACAAATTCCCAAATTTTTTTGAAAATCAGTCAAATAGGTCAAAATTTAGGGTCAGGTCAAATTTTGGCCAAACATGACCTAAGAATTTTTTAAATCCCTATATCTCGCTTCTAATTGTCGTAGCTTAATAAACTTTATATGGATGGAAGCAGAATGAGCTCTAGTTTCCAAAAATGATACTTTATTTCAATAATTTAATAAAAAAACATTTAATCTTGAAAAAAATAAAAAATTTAGGATTTGACATTGAAGGGATCAATTTAAAAAAAAAAATTATTGAAGAAAAAATATTGCCTGAGCAAAGATCTACCATTGTTACCATGGCCAGGATTCTACAACCGAATATATATATATATGTATGTCCCCTTTACAGTGGGAGGCCATCCCAGCCAGGAACAGTAAAACATTACAAAACTATATATTAATATATACAAAGTAAATCAGGCTGCCTACACAAGTCATCATTACTCTAACCTAAACTTAACTTAAACTTAACCTAAACCCAAACTTAACTTAAACTTAGACCTACAATATTAAATACTTAAATCGCTGGCACTTATAAAAAATGGGGTTTATTCAGGGCACTTACAAGCAGTTGCGAGATCTGGCTCCCAACTCTGTCTCCTCTTTTGCAGAGGACAATTCTTAGATTACTGTTGTTACAGTATGCTGTCTCTCCAACCAAATCTAATACAAAAAATTCCTTTATGGGGAAACCTTTGATAATATTTGTTTCTTATTTTAAATTTTACACGGTTTAATCACCAAAATTTCCAGTTCAAGACCAGCTGTCCGCTTTTAAGCAACCAAAATTCAGCCACTTATCACATACCATACAACCAACCACCCAATGGATCATCCAAAAATCACAACATGCACCCTGTTACACCATAATCAGCAATAAAAAAATTAGCTTATAGGCTATTATATAGCTTAAAACTTAATTTTATTAATGCTGGCTTTCTTCATTTTTATTTTTCTATTTTCAGATTTTAATAACTATATATTGAAAGATACAGGTGTACCTAAATAACTTTTTAAAAAAATGCCAAAAAATAAGAAATTATATTGTTGTGATCCTTTAAAAAAAAACAAAAAAAAGAATTTTCAATAATATTTAAAAAGTTACGGAACTTATGGAGTTCTTCAAAAGGATCAGCTATTGTGTAGCAATTGCTACACCTTAATAAGAAGTCAACCTGGAATACTGGAATCTGTACCAGCACCAGCAGAAGAGGCTGTACCGCTACAAGAACTGTGTCCTTTACCAGCAAATGAAGAATCCTTTGAGTGCAGTAGCAGCTTGTCTACAAATATTTCTACGGCTCCACCTGTTGAAAAATTTTTTTTGGAAGATCCACAACATAATAAGGATATACTTAGCGATAAAATATTACCATATTTAGATGAGAGCCCCATAAAAACATGTAAATATCTTTAAATAACCATATATTTATTTTTTATATAATTAATGAAATCTTTCAATAAACATATTTAATTTTTATCTAATTAATAAACCAAGTCTCAGTTAGACAACTAACATACGTACATTACATATATAATTTAATATTTGTATCTCAATTGTAATTTTATATAATTCTTTATAGCTGGATTAACATCACAGCAAAAACAAAGGAAGGCCACTTCAAAAATTTCAGGCAATATCAGGAAAAGTTCGAAGTAGTATAGAATCCATCTATGGGACTTCTATCCAGGAAGACGCTGTTGCTGGCCCGTCCAAAAAGGGTCATTGGGATGATGATTTAAATATACAAAAAGTTTATTATACATTAAAAACGTAGTTATTGTTATTTATATGTACAATACATAATGAAATGATAGGTTTTTTGAGAAAATAAAATAAAATTTAATACTTAATTTACTAACTGAAATTTTTACTCATTTCTTTTTTTTCTATAATTTTAGGTATGAAAATGTCATGCTGCCTCCCTATATCCCACAACACCTGTGTTGAGCTGTGGGATCTATCACCCAAATGCACATAATATATATGAAATAAACTAGTACTATTCATGCAATAAAAATGGGCTTAAACACCATCACCAGATGTCCCTTGCAGACATCAAACTATCCAACCTTCTTTTGAAAGAATCAAGTCTATCTGAAGTCACCACTTCTTCTGTCAGACTGTCCCAAAACTTAATTACTCTGTTTGTAAAACTATTCTTAAATTTGTTCTACATCTTGGCTTAAATAATTTCATACTATGACCTCTAGTCTGGTTATTGTGATCTTTAATGAAGAGAGACTCAAAATCTATCTTATCCAACCCTTTTATCATTTTATACACCTCTATCATATCACCCCTTAACCACCTCCTTTTTAATGAGAACATGCTTAGATACGCCAGTCTTTCCTTATATGTCAATTGTCTTAGAGATGGGATCATTCTTGTTGCTCATTTCTGTCCTTTTTCCAGTTTTTCAATATCTTGTATCAAATAGAGACTATTAAATTGAATAAAGTAAGGGACTATTAAATTGAATGCAGTATTCAAGGAGGGGTCTCACATATGAAATGTATAGTTGCTTTATAATATTGGGTGATTTGTATTCAATGTGTGTCTGCATGAGATTGAGTCTAGCATTTGCTTTATTTCTGATTACCACACAGTGATTTGAGGGTTTAAGTTTATTAGTCACAGTGACACCCAAGTCTTTCTCTTTATCATCATTTTTAATCCAAATTCCATTCATATTGTATTCAAATTCTGGATTTTTTGGCCCAATATGCATAACCTTGCACTTATCAACATTAAATTTCATCTCCCACTTATCTACCCAGGCTGTTACTCTGTCTTTTTGTATTGTCATTGCTCCTGCTACTGACTTAACATTATGGCCTAATTTTGTCTCATCAGCAAATTTTGAGGTTTTACATGATAGGCCCTTCTCTAGATCATTTATATAAACAACAAAAAGCAGAGGTCCCAGCACAGACCCCTGTGGGACTCCACTCAATACGGGTCTCCAAGTAGACTTATTTCCATTTAGATGAAAACTGTTTTCTGTTTCTCAGCCATTCTTCTATCCAGTCAGCTATATGACCTCTTATACTATGGGCTCTAACTTTTACCAACAATCTTGCATGAGGACCAGTATCAAATGCCTTTGCAAAATCTAAGTATACTATATCTACTGGCTCTTTATTGTCCAAATGCAATAGGACTCCATCATAAAATTCAATCAAGTTGGTTAGACAGGACCTTCCATTTTGAAAGCCAAGCTGGCTATCATTTATAAGGTTGCACTCTTCAAGGAACTCAGTAACTTTACCTCTAATGATACTTTTGAGTAATTTGCAAATAATGGAGGTGAGCCTGATGGGTCTGTAGTTTTTTGCCAAGTTTCTATTTCCTTTTTTAAAGATTGGAGCCACATTTGCTTTCTTCCAATCCTCTGGAATTTCAGTACATATCAATGATTTATTAAAAATAATTTCTAGTGCCTGTGCTATATTCTTTTTGGCAGCTTTCATTACTATTGGATGCATTTCATCTAGCCCTGGAGATTTTTTCATTTTTAATTTATCTATTGCTTTTAGGATATCTAGTTTTGTTACCCTTAATTCATTTATTTCTCTATCTTGTCCTGGTAGTATAAGATCAGGAATATTATTTAAATTTTCATTTGTGAATACTGATGAGAAGTATTTGTTTAGTTCTTCAGTTATTTCAAGATGATCATCTTAGTTTTATCATCTATATGGAGGGGGGCCAATTTTCTTTTTCACTCTACTTTTCAAATTGAAGTGACTGAAAAACTTCTTAGGATTGTTTTTTGAATTCTTGGCTAGGCTTTTTTCCAGGTCTCATTTGCTATCTCTGATTGCTTTCTTGCAAATGCTTCTTTTACTTTTATATATTTTGGAGTCTGCCATTTTTAGTTCTTTTGAATTTATGAAATGCTTTCGTTTTTTCTCTGATTGCTCTTTTTACATTGCAGTTTATCCAAGGTTGTTTTTTATTTTTTCCAGTTCTGATTTTACATTATGGGATATGCTTCCTTTGTATGTTCATTATTATACTTTTAAATTTTTCCTACCTACTAGTTGCTATCTGTTCAGGCTGTAGAATATATGTCCAATTTATTAGAGACATATCATTTACTAGTCTATTTATATTTCCTCTTTTAAAATCTGGAACTTCTATTTTATTTTCACTAGGTCTTGAATTACAAACAATATTAAACCAAAGGATACAATGATCACCTGAACCTAGTGTTTCTGAAACCGAGATATCCTGGAAGGTATCTGGATTATTTGTTAGAATTAAATCTAGAATGGCATCAGCCCTGGTTGGCTCCTTTACTAACTGGGTTAAATCATTCTCAATTATATAGTCTAAGAATCTCTCATTACTTTCTGGTGTTTGTAATATTTCCCAGTCTATATGCCTATAATTGAAATCTCGGTAATGGTTCAGAATATGGGCACCACTTAATTAAGCAAAATTTTGAAAAATACCATAGACACAAAGTTGTTCCTCTCATTAAAATACATTGATTGCATGTGTCGCATAGTCAAAAATACGAAGTTAGAAAATTACGAAAAACATATTTTTGGGTATGAATCTAGGAAATTTTGAGTTGGCAACCCTACTATCGTATCATTGATTCACTTCAGTTTGAAAATGGCTTTGGTCTATGACCGATGTGAGGTGACGCTAGTAGAGCTCGCATGGTGTTCTCCCTTTAAATGTCGTGTGTCCAATTTGTATAATTTAGGTCTTGGGGGTATGGGGGCAGAGCCCCCATAAAGATCACGTATCACAAATTGATCAGTATAGGGTTTTATATTTTTTAGGTTAGTAAAGGGGTTAGGTTTTCCATGAAACCTAGGTTTTTCTCATGGTTTTTGATGTTTCATGACACGTGTTTTTTTTCCTCCAAAACATGCTAAAACCATTGGTTTCCTGTTGTTTAGGATAAATCTGACCATCGCTATTACAGTAAATTATTGCTTGTGCTGTTTTCCCCCACCTAAAACCCCTGGTTCCCACAGTAGTCCCCCCAGATTGTAGGAGGGGTTGAGGGAGTGAAATAACCAAGCAATAATTTACTGTAATGGCGATGGTCACATTCATCCTAAACAACAGGAAACCAATGGTTTTAGCATGTTTTGGTGGAAAAAATACAAAAATTGAAGTGGCACCCCTATTCTGAACCATTACCAAAATCTCCAACAATAATAATATTGCTCGTCATTGCTTTATTTATTTCATCAATAAGTTTATTTTCTACAAACTTATTTTCCTCTCTACTTTTGGGGATTCCTCCAACTGAACATCCCTCAGGTGGTCTATAAATACCCCCTATCCTGATTTTCCTGGCCATTTTTATGCCCAATATCTATCCATACAGATTCAACTATTTCCTCTTTAATGGAGGTACCGTAATTTCAACTGGATTCAGATTTGTCTTGGCATAAATAAATACTCCACCACCCTCTGAATATTTACGTTCATAATAAAAAAGTTCATAAGTAATGGTATTATCTCTCACTAAATAGACTATTTGGTATTGTACTGAATTTTGTCCAAGTTTCAGTGACAATCATAACATCAGGATTTTCAATATCTATGTATGCCTTGAATTCATTTATTTTATCTCAGATACTTCTTGCATTTACATAGAAAAATGACAAAGAACCCTTGGAATATTTTGCTTGTAGTCTGGTTCTTGTTCTGTGATGGTATATTATTTGCATCTCTTTTATTTTCTTTGTTGACCTTTTTCTTTTGATTATATTTTTTATTAGTTTATTGTAATCAAGAGTATTGGTATTTGGGTAATTTTTTACTATATCACTGGTCTCTTCAATTCCCATAATTTATAGATCAATGGATTCATTATTACACCAGGAATGCGATTTGGATAGTCTCAAGTGAGGGAACTGGCC
This sequence comes from Bathynomus jamesi, assembly GCA_023014485.1. Taxonomy (NCBI): domain Eukaryota; kingdom Metazoa; phylum Arthropoda; class Malacostraca; order Isopoda; family Cirolanidae; genus Bathynomus; species Bathynomus jamesi. The sequence continues at coordinate 828,803 of JAJOZX010000008.1, read as the reverse complement.
CAAAACTAAGTTAGGACACGAAGTTTATTTTGGGGTATAAGTATGAAAAAATACCCTAAAATGCAGTAATTCCTTCAGTAGAGACTATCTAGGGTGCATTCGCGATGTAAAAACGAATCCATTGATATATAAATTATGGAATAATTACAACCATCACAAACTGACGCCATCATGACACTAAAATCTTATGAGTTCAGGTCAAACCCCCCCAATTTTGTTAGTGGTACCTTCTTAACCTTTGTGGGATCAGCCATTTTATCACTCCCAAAAACATGATCCACAATTTTATCGCTCAAAAAAATAATTTCTTAACATTAATTTTATAGCTTTAATCAGCATTTGCCTTCATATTATACTTAATAATTTTAAGTTGTTTAAAAAAAGTAGTGTGTCTTATGGTAAACTTTATTTTCAGTTTCCAGAGGCTGGACTGATAGTAAAAAATTACCGGTATTTACACTAATTTGGCCTATTCCTTTGGTTTTTAGTCAATTATATGATACAATCTTTGGTTGATACGAGTTTTATCGTACTCAGAATATCAAAAGCAAATATAAGTATAAAATATTAAAGCATAATTTTCTCATCATTTTCATGTAAGTCACTATGCTCGCAGATGCGTACTTAACAAATTATGTACATTTGAATATTATGATATTTTTGCATTTTCTTCCCGCCCTTCCAATATTTGATTGGTGACATCATGAGAACATGATATATGAGCCAGACTTTTTAAGTTCCTAGTCTACTTCTGTTAGTTTTTCATAGATGTTTGTCGCGATGACATGTGAATGATGCGAATATTATTTTGAGGATTTAATATACGAAGTGCATTCTAATGACTCCCGAGCAATAGAAATATTTACAAAACACACTATTTTACCATCGACCCATAAGTGCGAATTGTGCAGAAACGAGTGCTCGTTAGTAGAATCTTGCCATAGATTTAAGTGCAACGCGTATTCAAAAATTGCGAAAACTAAGACACCAGCCTTGTGGATTTACCGTGTCTCAATAACGTTTGTCTTTCGCCAAATGTTATTCTTAGATTCATAAATGTGTTTTTCAGACAGATCTCTTCCCAGGAGTATTGCGAGGTTCATTTGCGGCTCTCAGCCCATGCAGTCATTGACTGGAAAAGCTTTTGCCTCGAGGTGTGTGAACATTGGGTTGATAACCAAGAACCAATAGGCGGTAATGGTGTGGTCGTTGAAATAGATGAGAGCAAATTTGGCAAGCAGAAATACCAGCGTCGGCGTGTTGTTGAAGGCGTGTGGGTTTTCAGTGGAATTGAATGGGTATTAAAAAAAAATTTTTAGTGAAGGTGCCAAATCGAACTGCCGAGACATTGATTCCCTTAATTCAAAAATTTATTAGACCTGGCAGCATTATTTACTCGGATATGTGGAAGCCATATGCTGGTATTTCTGCTCTTCCACAAAACTATACTCACCATACCGTCAATCATTCACATAATTTTGTGGACCCAGACAATCGCCAAATCCATACGCAAAACATTGAATACCTTTGGAAAATGGTAAAGGATTGGATTCTTCGGCCTGGAAACCTTGATGCGTCCTACGAGAAGTACCTCTCTCGCTTCCTTTTTCTTGCTTCCCATCCAGACCACAGAACAGTTTTGCACCATTTTCTCGTCGCTATTTCTCATCTGTATCCACCACCTAATCCATAACCTAGGTTGTTAGGTTAGGTTAGGATAGAGTAATTATTCGTTTTTTGACCCAGTCTCTTTTTGTAATGAGCAAATGTTTCTGGTCAATTTGGAGGTGCTCTGCATGAATCTGCCATCCGTTTCCTGTGCAAATGCGTAGTTTTCGAGATATCGTCATCTCGAAAACTACGCATTTGCACAGGAAACGGATGGCAGATTCGTGCAAAACACCTCAAAATCAACCAGAAAAGTTTGCATTCATGCTAAACATAACCTAACCTAACCTAACCACCCAAAAAGATTTCCAGTTAACAATGGACTCACTGCCTAGTTTTATAACTTTCTCGGCATAACGTTGTGAAAAATATTTTCGCAAATATTTATGAACCAGAGGTTTTTATTCACCAAGAAGTTACAATGTTCCAGCCATGTGCCCTTAAAGATAGAAACAGTAAATCCATACTCACGCTTATTTTTTGGATTTTTTTACGGCACCTAAACACCTTCGAGTCTTGTCTTAAAATACAGGCAGTATTACATTTAGGGCAAATCACGGATGTCGGAATTATGCCGTGATTGAAAAAAACATCTAAACTTTTATCTTCATCGAGGCCAACAAGATGGATTAGGTCTTCAAAATAAAGTTCACAAGATTGACACGTCATAACAGTAGAACGAAAATCACCACACTAACAAAAAACAGAAAGTAGGCAAAAGTAAGAAAAAGTAGCCAAAAAAAGCCAAGAAAAATCTCCAAAAAAGTCCAAAAAAGGTAGCCAAAATAAACAAACCCACCAAAATTTATATACATACATATTAGAAACATGGCCGTAACTACCTATGAGGTCACCGAGGTCCAGACCTCCGTAATTATTTCCTAAAAAAAAAAAAAGAGAACCATTCTCCATGTATGAAACGCATATTACCGCTTTTCTTTTGAAAAGAGGGAGCATCGAGCGACGAGCGTGTATTAAACAGAGGGCTTTTATTATAGACAAGGGCTTTTATTATAGACAAGGGTTTTGTGTTTAGTGTATAGTGTAGCTGGTTCCTTCTTGCTACTACTAGTATTTGCCAGGAAGAATGAAGGATACGAGAGGCAGGCTATCTCTTTGTTGGGTATCTCTTCTAGGGGCCTCTCGTGTCCTCTTCTCTCCCTATCATTTGGGAGGTTAGCATCTTGAAGGAAAAAGCCGGTCATTTTCAGAGTTTATTGAGTTCTTGGTTGGCTGGGGTTAATTTACAGAAGATTTTGTTATTGTATATACAGCTGAATTAATTAAATATATATATATAAATTTATGTACAATACTTATTTATAAAGATTATATATGATTCTTAAAATTACACAATGATAAAATATATATAATTTGGTAATGCGCAAAATTGGTTTGTCGGTAACTAATATAAAAATAATATAAATGCGTTAAATTAACTGCGCAGCCCCACACTACTGCCCACCCCGAGAAGCGGAGCACGTATATCAAAAGTAGAAATATTCGGGTCTTGATTTGAAGCGGATCCTTCGTCCAGCTCGCGTTGATCCTCGGTCGGCCTCGTTTCCAGTTGTTGCGTTGTCCTGCGCGCCTGTCCTGAGGTCTGTATTTGCTACCTCCGAGGTGCATCCTCCATCGTCCTTTTTCCTTGCGTGCTTTTTCTCCGATCCAATGTCATCCGATTGTGCGCCCGGTACCTGTGTGGGACCTGAAACTATATAAGCCGGCTTAAAGTTTGGTTTGGTTGATTGAAGCGGCTTAAAGTTTGGTTTGGTTGATTGAAGCGGCTTAAAGTTTGGTTTGGTTGATTGAAGCGGCTTAAAGTTTGGTTTGGTTGATTGAAGTGGCTTAAAGTTTGGTTTGGTTGATTGAAGCGGCTTAAAGTTTGGTTTGGTTGATTGAAGCGGCTTAAAGTTTGGTTTGGTTGATTGAAGCGGCTTAAAGTTTGGTTTGGTTGATTGAAGCGGCTTAAAGTTTGGTTTGGTTGATTGAAGCGGCTTAAAGTTTGGTTTGGTTGATTGAAGCGGCTTAAAGTTTGGTTTGGTTGATTGAAGCGGCTTAAAGTTTGGTTTGGTTGATTGAAGCGGCTTAAAGTTTGGTTTGGTTGATTGAAGCGGCTTAAAGTTTGGTTTGGTTGATTGAAGCGGCTTAAAGTTTGGTTTGGTTGATTGAATCCGATCCAATGTCATCCGATTGGCGCCCGGTACCTGTGTAGGACCTGAAAACTATATAAGCCGGCTTAAAGTTTGGTTTGGTTGATTGAAGCGGCTTAAAGTTTGGTTTGGTTGATTGAAGCGGCTTAAAGTTTGGTTTGGTTGATTGAAGCGGCTTAAAGTTTGGTTTGGTTGATTGAAGCGGCTTAAAGTTTGGTTTGGTTGATTGAAGCGGCTTAAAGTTTGGTTTCTTCGGATGTTATTCTGGAAATGTGGAATTGTGACTCCATGATGGAGAACCATCCTGCGGCCGACGCTTCAGAGAACGTGGGTGGCTTGATGGTGACATGGTGCACTCCTGATTCCATCTTGCGGGAATGTAATTCGGGTCTGCTGCTGGTTCGGTTCCGACCAGCTACTACGGGTGGGCAGCGAAGAGGCGTGGCTTCGGTTTGTTCCGCCCGGTGACTGAAGGATGCTGCTTCCGCTGGCTGCTTCGGGTCACTCCGGGGTCACCAATTGTAGCTGGTTCCTTCTTGCTACTACTTGTATTTGCCGGGAAGAATGAAGGATACGAGAGGCAGGCTATCTCTTTGTTGGGTATCTCTTCTAGGGGCCTCTCATGTCCTCTTCTCTCCCTGTCGTTTGGGAGGTTAGCATCTTGAAGGAAAAAGCTGGTCATTTTCAGAGTTTATTGAGTTCTTGGTTGGCTGGGGTTAATTTACACAAGATTTTGTTATTGTATATACAGCTGAATTAATTAAATATATATATATAAATTTATGTACAATACTTATTTATAAAGATTATATATGATTCTTAAAATTACACAATGATAAAATATATACAATTTGGTAAAGCGCAAAATTGGTTTGTCGGTAACTAATATAAAAATAATATAAATGCGTTAAATTAACTGCGTGGCCCCACAATAGCTTGGGTTGTGTTTGTAGATGTCATTTTGGTCTGAATTTTGCTCGTCCCGCCGGGCTCGAAAAAAATCTGGACCTCGCTAATTTCTAAACCCTAGTTACGGCCCTGATTAGAAAGTAGAAAATATTTTTTTAAAAAAGTACATTTTCTACAAATTTGCACAAGATAATATATATATTTTCTTATTCAGTTTTGATTGGTTATTCAATATATATTGCTGTTATAGCTGGGTGTGACTGGGTCAAAAAACGAATATTAACCTAGGTTAGCTAGGGTTAGGTTAGGTTAGGTTAGGTTAGGTAAGGTTAATTAATACCAAAATACATTTTCCTAGTAATATTTGATGCGTTTTGCTTAGATTTTGACCATTTCCCTTGAAAATGAGCCAAACTTCAAAGTACTATAACTTTGTTGGACTATAACTTTGTTAGATCTCATTTCTGATGGAAATGGAGGTCATATTTGAACAAATCACATCAAATACTACTAGAAAAGTATATTTTGGTGTGTAAAATGACTGAGTTACTTAAAACACATAATTACCCAATCTTTGATAGTAAATCAGTCCCTTTACGGTTAATATTCGTTTTAATGCTTTGTTCATTTTTGATAGGAGACACACTATGACAATTTAACATATAAATTCATATTCAGGACACCTTGAAACCTCAGGGAAACTGATAAAAATCAAGGAAATGTAATAATTATTTTTTATGGAAAAAAAAAAAATGTAGACGTAAAAAGCAGCCATTGACCGAGTGTTTGGCTCTTTCCGCTGGTTAAAATTTTGCGTCCTCGTCCTCTCCAGTTTTATGGGGAGACATCTCGTGGCAAAATTAAGAAACATAGGTCAAATCAGCCAATTAAATCTGGTTTTTGTTTCACGTGACCTTATCCGACCAATCGGAGACGTACATTTTGAATCTCTCATAATTCAGTTTGCTTTTCACTATGGTTTGCGGAGGTTGTGATTTGGATTACTATCAATTAATACAAGATATTTATAAGAAAGAAGACGGTGCTGAAGTTTTCTTTACGAGTCACGTGTTTTACCTACCCACCTCAAACTGTGGCAAAACTTATTGTACGTTGGGTTATTCTTGACAGAGCTAGATGCACAGCTCTATTTAGCATTGGCTTCTGAAAGTGCAGTTAATTGGAGGAGTTTTTGCTTTGACGTCTGTGAGCATTGGCTAGGGCGGCCTAGGCCAACAAGTTCAAATTTGTGGGCCTGGCAAAATTGTCTATTTATTCCTGTTGGTCGCCACTCATTTGTATAAACACCCCAATGCTGCTATTGAAGGTTAGAAATTGCGAAAAAATGCGGGTTAAGTTAGGTTAGGTTAGGTTAAGTTAGGTCTGAACCAAAACACATTTTTCTGGTGTTTTTTGGTGTGATTTGTTCAAATCTGAACTTCGTTTCTTTGGGAAATGAGCCATTTTTAAGAAATTTTCAATTTTAAAATTTCTAAAAAACGGCTCATTTCCCAAAGAAGCGAAGTTCAGATTTGAACAAATCATACTAAAAAACACCAGAAAAATGTGTTTTGGTTCAGAAAGGAGAAAAAGTACTAAAACGAATAATTACCCCCTTTACTATTAAGATGAATTCCACCTCTGTTATAGAACTTTTTTTTTTTTTCTTTTTTTTTTTGTAAAATTTATTCCACAGTTTGATATATGTAATTTCCATGCTTTGACATAGTATCTTAAGCCTACTATTTATATGTAATGCTTGTGAGTACCACTTATTATTCTCATGTATCCTGGGAATTATACCTGTGATAGATGTTGTAAGGTTAGGTTTCCATTCCTTTAACTTCGTTCCTTTAATTTCCTCTTTTAAAATCTAGAACTTCTACTTTATTTTCACTAAGTCTTGAATTACAAACAATATTAAACCGAAGGATACAATGATCACCTGAACCTAGTGTTTCTGAAACACTCAATAATAACCCTGCCTTATTTCAAAACCACAAAATATTGGTAAATATGGATATTACGGCCTCCACCAAATTGACAATACTGGCTATTATCAAACGTTTCAGCATAATTTTAGGAGTCTAATGGTATATGTTATTATTTGTGCAATTGCGTATTTATAATGTTATAGGCTGGGTCATTCTCTGTCAGATCAACCAGTGCCTAACACCCTCATCTCTCAGATTTTGCTGAAATTTGGTTTATAGGGAGATTGTGGGCCCTGAATCCATTTCTGAAATTATAAGGTCAATCCGACCAACGGTTCAAGAGATATGACCTCGGGAATTTTGAGGTCACTTGCGAGGTCACTAACATTTGGCGACCCATAACTTGGGTAATAATGGTCACAATTATATAAAAGTATATATATTTAGAATCAGAAAACGACAAGGAATCCAAATATGCAGGTTTTAGAACTCTAGGTTGAAAAATAAAAAAGTTACACTGTAACCAAAATTTGAGGTCACGATTTGACCTCTGGGGTATCAAATGAGAATTTTTTTTTTAAATGTAAAAAATGAAGGCATAGGCATTGGCTATTAGAATCAGCAAAAAAAAGTTTGTTTATGTTAGTATTTTTCATGTAACTAACATATAAGTGAACACCATATTCATAAGTCGTGCGTCAATTCTACCTATTTTTTCATACTTAAGCTCATAATTTGACCTATAGAAATTAAAATTACATTTTTTTATAGATATAAAAACAAAGGCAAAAAATGTAAAATTGTATTTCACTGCTAATCTACACTGGCAATAATAGTTATAATAGTGAAAGGGGAAGACCTACTTAGAGGATTCATGTGCTAGCCTAATACAATTTTTGCATGCTCGATGCTCTCATCAATTTCTTTTTGTGGAAAAATGTATTGAATTCTGCTGCCTCCTCTTAGGGTAGGACAACTCATTACAGTTAATATATGATGTCCCGGCACTACACATGAATCCTTGTTTGATGGATAATAATATGCACTTGATCCTGATGACCCAGAGAGATGTAGAAAGTTCACAGTGAAATCATCACTCTCTTCACAATATTCCTCCACAATTCCATACCAAACTTGCATGTCATAAATGCAGCCAACATACTCTCCTGGTTTGACACATTTTAGGTTACCAAGCATTGCAGGTTCATTAGTAAAATGACTTTTCCTTATTCTTTTCTTTTCTCCAATGCCACTTGAAATGGGATACACCATCAGTTCTTCCTTATTTAGGGGAACAAATCTATGATATTTCTGAGTTCCAGGAATAGCCCTACTATCCTTGAATCGATGTTCCAACCGTTCTTCTGCATCTTTCAAATCAGCTGTAGTTACAAAGAAAAAATTTATCTTCTTGCTCAAGTTTTCTTCACAAAAACATGTGTTCTGGTGTAAGAATTTGCCTCTCTGTAGTTCTCTGCAAACTGGCATGAGCAGTAGCTCTTTTCACTGTTCCTCCAATCCTATCACATGCATTTTTGCCATGGGATGTAGCAAAGAAGTGCCATTCACAAGACAGACCAAAATCCTCTTCATGGTAACAGAGATTTGTGAAGTTGTATCTGTTCTTATATTGGCCAGCACATCCATCTGAGAAATAGTGCACCTTCTTCAATTGTGGGCATCTGAATTTAACATATGTCATAAGTTTCAATATGAATGAGTAAACCATTATAGTGTTGTGTTTAGTGATGCAGATAAGAAACAGACACTAAAATGGCTAAGTTCCTGGTCTGCAGATGATCTATAATAGATGACAAAAGGGTGAACTGTACACTGTGAATTGTCCCAGTGAAACCCTTGGGCAGCATCCTGGACAATGAAAGAATAATTCTCAGAGAAATCACCTACTATAACTACCTCGCTCTGAGGTGGTAGTGTTTCTTTCAACTGCTTGAAGTACTGTGATTGTTGCTGAGCAACAAAGTGATGACGAACCATGCGGGATATTTCATGCTTAGGGATGATAAGTATTCATGAAGTGGCTCCACCTTATCAACCATTGTACAACGGTCAACAGTCACCCATTGCTTGTAAGATATTTCATTTGGAGCTGATTTCACACTGTCAAGTAACTCAAGAAAATCCAGGACACCCTCTTCTCTTGGGCAATCATTGCAAAGTTGCATCATGCAAGTCTCTCTTTCTGTACTGCAGACACTGTAATCCATAAGATCCTTGTATGAAAGACCTTTTCTCCCAATGCAGCCAGCTGCAATTTTGGATTTTGATGGTATGTGCAGACACAGACAGAATGAGTCCCACCACTACCGGCAAGCACACAATATGATGGCCGTAATTTTGCAAATGTGGAAAATCCTATTTTGGGATTCTTTTCATCATTTTTATATAGTTCAAACATCTCTCTTAAATTCCCGAGGACCAATCGTTTTTGCACCTTCATTGCACCTTCAGCACTGATAACTTTCACGCAATCCTTTTGGCCAGGACACATACGACTAACCTCTTCTGACTCATAGAATCTTCTAACTATATCTTTGTGTTCTTCAGATATCACTTTTCCTTTGCTCATTAGTGGAATCTTCGGAAGGATTCCATGTTCTGATTTAAGTGAACAGCTTCTTTTCACCATGTATGTTGTAGTTTGAAAGAAACTAGCTGTTTTTTCAATTGTGTATGGTGAGTGTCTCAATATTTGTAGTTTGTGATGGTGACATTTGCTCTCTAGGAATGACTGTTTCAATTCATTCATTAATTTGTCTAGATGTTTTTCAGATTTAGTTTCAGGTTTTGAAGTATCACTTACCTCCTCGGTAATTTGAACACCATAACTGAGTTCTAGCCTCTCCTTCAGGTGTTTCTGAGCAGATGATAGCTTACCACGAGCCTTGCGCTTTTTCTGGCTTAATGACAGCCCTTCTGAAAAGAACAGAAAAAAAGGTTTCACACACCTGAATATTAGTAATTAATATTAATTATAGTACCTTAAATGCTATATAATTGGCTATATAGTAGATCAAACAGACCTTGTAGTAAAGTATAAGTTATTATATTAATTTATTACTTACTTTTTTTAACTGGTGTTTGGTCCAGAAATGCTAGAACTGGTTCAACTGAAGTTGAAGGATTTTCCTTTATCAAGCAATCACTGTCATTGTCCAGATCTTGAATTGAAGAGATGTTACTCAAGCCACTGATAGTAGATGATTCATTTGAATCCTGCTCAGACTCGTTGTTTTCAGTGGTACTAAGTATAGTGGGGTTTTTCATTTTCAGTGTCCAGCAGTTCACACACAACAATGAGTCTTTTTTCACTCTTCCAGCACATTTTTCAAGAAGTACATCAGTCACTTTTCTAAGATTGATTGTTATGCGTTTCTTGTGTTTTTGAATAGGGTCCTGGCAGTATTTCAAGTGCAGAACCATCATTGTATTTTGATCTGTAAAGATATAGGATTTACAATTAGGTAATATATATTTTTTAGAAAATATATAGCTATACACACTTAATATTTTAGGCCTTGATAGTCTCTGAGGCTCATTAAAACACCATACCCACCAGCCACCCACAGTGCTGGCTGGAACTGTACTAACCTGTAGACAAGGAATTTTGCAACTATCTGTGTTGATTCTGCACTTAGACAAGTAGCAACATGTTTCAACAGGTTTGTTTAGGCTACATGTGAGCTTAGTCTTCCCCTTTCACTATTATAACTATTATTGCCAGTGTAGATTAGCAGTGAAATACAATTTTTATTAAATTCTTGGAGCTTGAGGTCAAATTGATAGCTAAGATATAAAAATTCCTTGAAATGACAAGCAATTTATAAATATGGTGTTCACTTATAAGTTAGTTACATGAAAAGTACCAACATAAACAAACTTTTTATGATTGTTTCTATTAGTCAAGAACTCTGACTTTATTTTTTATATCTATAAAAAATGTAATTTTAATTTCTATAGGTCAAATTATGAGCTTAAGTATGAAAAAATAGGTAGAATGACGCACAACTTATGAATATGGTGTTCACTTATATGTTAGTTACATGAAAAATACTAACATAAACAAACTTTTTTTGCTGATTCTAATAGCCAATGCCTATGCCTTCATTTTTTACGTTTAAAAAAAAATTCTCATTTGATACCCCAGAGGTCAAATCGTGACCTCAAATTTTGGTTATAATGTAACTTTTTTATTTTTTAACCTAGAGTTCTAAAACGGGCATATTTGGATTCCTTGTCGTTTTCTGATTCTAAATATATATACTTTTATATAATTATGACAATTATTACCCAAGTTATGGCTCGCCAAATGTTAGTAACCTCGCGAGTGACCTCAAATTGCCCGAGGTCATATCTCTTGAACCGTTGGTCGGATTGACCTTATAATTTCAGAAATGGATTCAGGGCTCACAAACTCCCTATAAACCAAATTTCAGCAAAATATGAGAGATGAGGGTGTTAATTTCAATTTTTTTTGGTTGATCTGACAGAGAATGACCTGGCTTTTAAAGAAATTATTTTCGTAACTCCATTTTTTGAATGACGTCATCATAAGTATATCTATTTGCGTGGAAAAAAACAAAAAATAAGGTATCATATTTTCCGTTTCCTTCATCAGTTGATTTTCCAATATGGCGTGTAGAGGATGTGAAATATATTTCGATATTATTATGGAAATTAACAATAGTGATAATTCTGCTGTAAAAATTTTGTTAAACATGGTGGTACAGTCGTATTTTAAATGCAGTGTGTGGATCTTTATGATTCCATTGATATTAGGGTTAGGTTAGGTTAGGTAGGTTCTCTAGCAATTTGGATACTGGAATGCATTTTTCTAGTAGTATGGAAAAACTATACGCGCTCACAACATGGTATCATATGTGGTACATTTATTTCATAATTAAATATAAATTATTAATTAATTGAATTAAATATCTATACAAAATTGCCTCAGGATTGGCGACATAGCCTATTGGGAATGAAATAATTGAATTGCCATACGTACAAAGAACCTGTATGTATGAATCAGCCTCACATAGCAATAAGAAAACCCAATTTATTGTTTAGTCTACCAAAGGAGTAGACCAAACAAAAATTTTGCTAGTTCGGCAAATAATACACCAGAACCAAGGAATGGCTCTCAGGGCTATTTATGTTACAGCGAAGCTTTAAACGCGGAGGATGTCTTTGTCCCCCCTAGAGTCCTGAGTGAATTCCTTATAATATAAAACCTAGTGACTATAAAAGGATAGGCCTATTCCTTCAGGGGTTTATATAGTGACTGCCTATATTAATTACCTTAAGTAAATTCGCCGCATAACTCCATCGTGGCGACCCTACACCAAAAATGATCGTAACGCCCTACATCAAAGCAAAACAAAGACCCAGCAAAAATAAGGTGAGGCAATTTCAGTTTTCATTAACATAAGGATTCCCAACTCCCAACGCTAGAATTACCGTAATTACTTAAATATAAAACGGTCCTTTAAAGACCTACATATTTATAACTCTCTAACGATAAAGCATAGGGCTTTTGTCGGTAACCCTCCACTGAAGTCTGTTGAAAATTTCCAACGGATGAGGGCACAGGCAATCAACCCATAGCCCTATATAGTTTTTTCACAAGTAGTATTTGATGTGCAATGTTAAAATCTGGCCTTCATTTTATGGGGAAATGAACCAAAATATGTTAAAACTTTGAAGTCTCATAACTTTTGATTGGTTCATTTCCACATAAAATGAAGGCCAGATTTGAACAAAGCACATCATACACTACTAGGAAAATGTATTTTGGCATCAAAATTGGGTGGAGGCCATAATATCCATATTTACCAAAATATTTGCCAATTTCATACCCCTATACACTTGTTCTGTAATTTTGATGCAGACTGAATGATACCAATCATCACAACTCTCACATGCTACAGCCTTATCCCCTTCCCTAACTTCCTCTTTACAAACCTTAAAGTCACAATCTAAAGTCACCTTAAATACTATTCTTTAACTGGGTTAAAAGATCTATGGTCAAGTTAGGCTATCCCCAAGATAGAATGAGCTATTGCGGCCCTAGACTAATCAACCAAAATGTTGGGTTTGCACCGAATGAACGCCCAAGATCTCTCTAAATACTAAGTTAAATTAAGTTTAAAGCTTAGAAATTAGAGCTATTTGTACTTTAATAACATCAACAGAGTAAAATCTACAAAATTAATTATATAATCCTTTAACAATTTGTACAAAAAACTTGGAGCACAAGAGAACATTGCCACTTCCACTGCCAACTAGCAGTAAATAGTTGTATGTTAATTCGCTGACTTGGATTGACGTTTTGTAATTAATATAATAATTTATATTTATTATTATAAAATATAGCTCATGAATTGGATAACCTCTATAGGCCCAAGCGTCTTCATATTTTCCAAATGAAAGGTAATGTAATATAGCTTGGGTTCTTTCATCTTTGTACAATAGGCCTAGATAGTGGTAGGATTTTTATTTTGGATGTGTATAACCTTCAAAAGCACTAGTGCTAGTGATTTTGAGTTATCCTCCTGCTTCTTATGTTCTAGTGAAACCTAGATTGATTGATCTGCTTTCGGAGTTATATCATGTGCTTGGGTATTAGCACTCCCTACTGAAATAATTTATTTACCATTATTACATTAATGTAACTTTCCAACGAAACACTGGCGGTACTGACGTCACACCACTCCTGGGAAGATTTTATTGCATTTGTTCAAGCAGCTTATTAGTAAGGCTTATCCGTTCGTGTTCTTATTTAAATTGGAAAAATATGCAAAATGAAAATGCTAAACAAAACAAAACATCTTTATTGCGGATCATTCACAATCCATAGCCACTTAACCTAACATACAAGTACAATCTTATGTATCATACACTGAACTTAATACAAAAATAAGGCCAACATAACCACTTAACCAACATACGAATACAAAAATAAGAGCAGCATAGCCATTTAACCTAACACACAAATACAATCTTATTATAACACTTAACTTAATATATATATAATGTTTGCTACATTACATAAATAAGGTACTGTATTGTAAACCAGCAGTTGTCTGAACCAGGACTACCATATAGGTGAGAGGTACACAGTCTCTGAAGACAGGACATTGCACAATAACACATTAGAGCTGTTTTGGCCCCTAGTAATGAAATTATATATATTCTTCCGGATTAACATTTTGCTGGTAGGTAGGTTACGCGTAGTAAACATAAAACTGGCACTGCACCATTTTGGTTCCCTACATAGCATACGGAAAATATTATTATCAGGTCAACCCATAAGTAATGTCGTTTTTTACGATAGATTAAGTTTAAACTAGTCCTACTCGGTTTAAGCATAACTTTTCCGAAGGTTATATCTAAGAGGAGATCTATCGTGTTTCGCTACATACTTTACAGACCTTGACCAGTGAAGACGTGTGTTTTGCTTCATGTGAACCTGTCATAAACATGGCGGTATCAGAAGATCATATCAGGCATATAATTCTTTACGAGTTCAAAAAAGGGAATAGTGCTACTGAAGCAACGCGAAACATTCAGGAAGTTTATGGCAACGATATTCTGCATGTGAGGAAATGTCAAAGATGGTTTCAAAAGTTTAGGAATGGTGACTGCTGTTTGACAGATGCAGCACGCTCTGGACGCCCTGCTGAGTTTGATGATGACCTGCTGTTAGCCGCACTTGTAGAAGACTGTTCAACAACTGTCGAAGAATTGGCCCAGAAACTCAATTCATCCCGGTCCACCATCCATCGACATTTGCAACAGCTCGGGAAAGTGCCTAAGTTAGGAAAATGGGTGCCACATGAATTGTCGGTCGGCAATCTGAGGGTGCGGATAAACATTAGCACAGCTCTTCATTCCAGTGAACTCCAAGATCCGTTTTTGCACCGTTTAGTGACTGGTGATGAAAAGTGGATACTGTACCAGAATGTTAAGCGCCGTCGACAGTGGGTTTGTGCCGGAGAACCAGCGACACCACAGCCAAAACCAAATTTTCACCCTCGGAAGGTGTTGCTTAGTGTTTGGTGGGATAAAGGTGGTGTAATACACTTTGAAACCTTACCACACAACCAAACAATCACCGCTCAAGTCTACTGTCAACAACTGGATCGATTGAACACTGCACTAAAAGAAACGAGACCTTCTTTGGTTAATCGGAAAGGAATCGTGTTCCACCATGACAACGCACGTCCTCATACCGCTCGGATCACTTCTGTAAAAATTTAGGAGCTTGGGTGGGAAAACTTCCACATCCTCCATATTCTCCAGACCTTGCGCCTTCAGATTATCATCTCTTCAGGAGTCTGCAAAACTATCTTGACGAGAAACAGTATACTTCTTTAGATGACCTGCACACCAGTCTTTATACGTTTTTTGCCTCAAAACCGCCTGAATTTTATAAACATGGCATTGAAAAGCTTGTAGGACGTTGGCAGAGTGTCATTGATTCCGATGGAAAATATATACTAGATTAAAAGGTTTCAGCTGAGTTTTTTTTGTCCTTCAAATTCCGATCTAAAATACGACATTACTTATGGGATGACCTGATATAAGCAAAAGAAAGTTTATTCATAGCAGTCTTTGGTATAGTTCCACCACAGATGGGATGTATACAATGCAGTACAGTAAGTCCTAAAAAAATAAGTTTTAACTGGTTCTGAACACACCAAATTTCCTTACTAGCATGTTACCCTGTACATACAGCTTTTTACGTTGCCTCTCAATATGAAGTTCATCTCGCAGCTCGTGAGTAATTACATGACCTAAGTATTTACATGTGTCTTTGATAGGTAGTGTCTGACCATTCATTTAAAAAAAAAACACATGATACATGTTTCAGTAGATTACACTTAAAAATCAAAATACAATTCTTTGCCCCATTACAGGTGATGTCATTTTCCATACCATATTATCCACATATTTCTAATAGTACTCTCAGCCCATGGAGAGAGAGTGACAGAAGAACAAGGTCATCAGCATACATTAAATTATTAATTTTTTCCTTTCCAATGACACAGCCAGTACGTACAAAAAACTACGTTAGAAGTTTACTTGTACTTCATGTGTATACAACGTTATTATGCAACGTTGTATCAACGCTGCAAACCTGCAATATAACGTTTAAGTTTTACGTTGTGACTACAACAGTACAACGTCAGTATGAAAAAACTATATAGGGCTTGGGTTGATTGCCTGATACCCTCATTCGTTGGAAATTTCCAGCAGACTTCAGTGGAGAGTTAACGACAAAAGCCCTATGTTTTTTCGTATGGTGGCCCGTGTGGGGATCGAACCCAAGACCCCCGCGTTATGAGGCCCTTTGATGATCTGTTGGGCTATGGCCAAGGGTAGGCCATCAGCCGTTTGATGAATTTGTTGGGCTATGGCCAAGGTAGGCCAAGGCCCTTTGATGATCTGTTGGGCTATGGCCAAAGTAGGCCATCAGCCGTTTGATGAATTTGTTGGGCTATGGCCTAGGTAGGCCATCAGCCCTTTGATGATCTGTTGGGCTATGGCCAAGGGTAGGCCATCAGCCGTTTGATGAATGTGTTGGGCTATGGCCAAGGTAGGCCAAGGCCCTTTGATGATCTGTTGGGCTATGGCCAAAGTAGGCCATCAGCCGTTTGATGAATTTGTTGGGCTATGGCCTAGGTAGGCCATCAGCCCTTTGATGATCTGTTGGACTATGGCCAAAGTAGGCCATCAGCCGTTTGATGAATTTGTTGGGCTATGGCCAAAGTAGGCCAAGGCCCTTTGATGATCTGTTGGGCTATGGCCAAGGGTAGGCCATCAGCCGTTTGATGAATTTGTTGGGCTATGGCCAAGGTAGGCCAAGGCCCTTTGATGATCTGTTGGGCTATGTCCAAAGTAAGCCATCAGCCGTTTGATGAATTTGTTGGGCTATGGCCTAGGTAAGCCATCAGCCCTTTGATGATCTGTTGGGCTATGGCCAAAGTAGGCCATCAGCCGTTTGATGAATTTGTTGGGCTATGGCCAAAGTAGGCCAAGGCCCTTTGATGATCTGTTGGGCTATGGCCAAAGTAGGCCATCAGCCGTTTGATGAATTTGTTGGGCTATGGCCTAGGTAGGCCATCAGCCCTTTGGTGATCTGTTGGGCTATGGCCAAAGTAGGCCATCAGCCGTTTGATGAATTTGTTGGGCTATGGCCAAAGTAGGCCAAGGCCCTTTGATGATCTGTTGGGCTATGGCCAAGGGTAGGCCATCAGCCGTTTGATGAATTTGTTGGGCTATGGCCAAGGTAAGCCATAAAACCCTTTAGAGTAGTTTGTTTATATGTGCCACTGACATGACCAAGATTCAACCAGGATACAACGTCGTATTTACGTCGTGTGTTTGCTGGGATTCAAGTCTATTAATGAGTATATATTCAAACACCTTAGACATACTGTAATACTGGCCAAAGCTATTGGCCTATAATTATCTTTATTATTGATTTTACCCTTTTTATCTTTTAGTATTGGCACCAAAACAACGGATAAATTGTGTCTGGCAAAACACCATGTATCAGTAAACCTGTAAAGCACAAAGCTAACAGAGGCATTAATCTGTCGCTACTAAGCTTCAGGTGCTCAGCAGGAATACCATCAATACCACATGATTTGTTACAATCTAAACATTTTATGGCCTGTTTAGTCTCAAATACACTAACTCTTATATTTAGTCTATAGGTAGCCAGGGACGTAGCTAGCTCTTTTTAATGTGTAAGCACTGAGGAGGAGAAAATTAAATACAGATTCCTGGTCTCTGGTGCACTAAAAATTAGGAATTTAGGGTAGAAGTCAATGGTTATTCAATCAACTGAGATGAAGAATTCACTTTTATTCAGAGCACAGGATAGAAACACATAGTATTGGGACAAAGTAATGTAATGTTAATATTAATATAGTGTAGTAGAACTAACCATAATATTTTGTTTTTCAGGGCAAAGTCACCAGAATGATGCAAGACACGGCAGAATCCACGGTCTGCGTAATTTGTCACAAAGTCCTGTGTGACAAAGATGTTGTAAAGCTGAGAGAAAAAGGCTGTCATGGTATGAATACAGTAAATGAAAAGAGGGATAGTGATATCCGGGTCAGTGAAGGGCAGTATGTCCATGTGAAATGCAGAAGAACATGGATCAACCCAAACTATATTGCCAGTGTTAATCGAGACATAATTGCCTCTACTACTCAAAAAAGGCTGAAATCAGAGTGTGGAAAATTTGATTTTAGCAAAGATTGTCTCTTTTGTGGCCAACCATCAAAGTTTGATGGTAAAAAGATAGCATTTGATATTACTCTGTTTTGCTACAGCATGGCACAATCTTTATATCAAGACAGTCTACATTTACCTGCAAGAAATGGCAACTCTGGAGACGCCATCCACGTATATGTGATGCTTTCCAAAAAGGGCATCACGTGATCCGTTGCAGCAACTGGTTCTGGAGAGGTCTTTCCACTGATCTCATCACTGAACAAGTACCAAAGCTGGGCACAAACCGTTAATCCGTTAATCGTTAATTAACGAAGTTAACTTTTTCGTTAACGATTTAACTTTTAAGTTAACTTTGAAAATCATTATCGGACTAATTAACTTCCGTTACATTTAACTTCCGTTAACTCAAGTCCGTTAACCCAAAAAATTCATAAATAAACGTTTAAAAGTTTCTATTATTTTCAGTGCTGAGCAGGTGCGCAATTAATCCGCCACTGTTAATAGTGATGAACGAATTTCCATTTCCGCAGTGCAAAATCAGGCGATATATTTGTTTCCGTCGCCACAATTTGTGTCTTACCAAATATGGTAGTTATTTATGGCATTGGTTTGAGCAAAACATGGTCGACGGTAAAATCAGGCGGAAAGATTTGCCATTTGAGTTGAATGTTTCAACTTCTTTCAAGAAATATCACGAGCATTTTAAGGCACTTTCAATAATATATATGTAACAATTACAACAAATAACTACATTCGTTTCATTTGCAGTCTGTCTCTTGCGCAACATGTTTGTGCTAGTGAATATTTAAAATAATCGTTGTCAAGTAAGTCATGTATATTTATAATATGTCTGTGAGTACCTTATTAGTAGTCTCCTTGATACATTTCAAGAACCATAAAACTGATCAGGTAAGATTTCAATTCTCATGTCACTTTGATGACATAAATTAAGTCAATTGATGTCTTACAATGGGAGCGTTTTCACCTCATCTGGTTGGACAAGTATGACAACACCAAGGTCGCCAGGGTGAGGAAAAGCATGGAGGGTACAGTCGAGGAGGCCATGAAGCAGCAGTCCAACGAAGTGGGCAGCAACAGTGGAGGCAGCAACAACGAGGAGGAGGAGGATGACTTCTTCAGTGCTGTCATCCAGACAAAAGAGAGCAGCAGAAGCCACAGGTCACTGAAGGGCAAGGCCCAGAACTTGGTCATGATCTGGCTGGAGACTAACTCCAAGGACTTGCTGACAGATGCTGCCTTCTTGGGTGAGCAAGTGTTGGTGGACTTGTTCATCAAGTTCAACACAGCCATCCCCTCCAGTGCTGCAGTGGAGCGTTTGTTCTCTATGGGCAAGGACATCCTGAGGGCCAAGAGATCATCCCTGTCTGATGAAAACTTTGATATGCTAATTTTCATGAAGGGCAACATGCATCTCATGGACAAAATGGAGAACGAGAAGAAGAGGGAAAATTAAATTATATATATTGTGTTTTTCATTTTTTTATAATAAAAGTTAACGTTAACGGTTTATCGGTAACTTCCGTTACATGTTTAACGAATTAACGGATTAACGGTTAACGAAGTTAACTTTTTGGTTAACGGATTAGCGGTTAACGAAGTTAACTTTTTGGTTAACGGTGCCCACCACTGACAAGTACTTATGTGGAACATCAAATCTACTGGAGGTCTTACCAGAAGAAGAGGGATGTCAGAGTTTCAGAGGCTTTGCATCGAATCTATATCTGCCTGCACTGAAATCAATAATGCAATAGAGTAATTTACTGAACTGTCATGCCAAACCAGTGACTAACACAAATAGACATCTAATGCAAGGTAAGGTTATCAGCATTTAAATCATTCCATAGTTTCAATCTAATGAAAATGGGTAATTTTTGTGATGAAGACAATCTAAATTGAGATATAAAATGCTTTGATCTGTTTCTGGTTTGAGACGAGTGGAATTTCTTGATGAGTTACAAAATATCTTTTTAACCATTGTAAGTTAATGATTTTGTTCTTACACTTGTAAATAAAAATAAAATGTGCCAGTTTGATTACATCTTTCAGCTTTATTAGTTTTAGCTCTTTAAATAATGTACTAGAATGATCATGGAAATCGGTGTCAGATAATAATTACCTTATTGCATATTTTTGGATGACAAAGTTACTGTTTAAAGCGTTGTTAGCGGAGTTTCCTCAAACAAAGGTGCAGTATGTTATATAAGGAAAAACAAGAGTATAACACAGGGTTAATAAAGCATGTAAGGACTACATTTCTAAGTTTAAACATTATAGCAACGCTCCTTCAAATCTTTTGTGAGATATAATTTACATGATCACTCCATTGCAAATTCTTGTCTAGCATTACAAGAAATTTTGTTACAGTACTGTACACTCTTTTACAACGATTTTATCAACATTGCGTTCATGAAGCTACACATTTCTTTTATTCGTAAAAATCATGAACTTTGGTTTACTGGTATTTAGGAAGAGTTTATTGGTGGTCAACCATTTCATTACATTGATAAATTCTAAATTAAATATATTCTTAACTGAATTAACATCTTTGCAAGAAAAAGAAACAGGTGTATCATCTACAAACATTATGGAGTTATGTATGTCAGATGAGCGTGGAAGGTCGTTTATATACAATAAAAATAACAGTGGACCCAAAACTGAGCCCTGTTGTACATCATGTTTGACAAGCGTTTTAGTTGAGCAGACCTTATTTACTGATACAAAATGATATCTATTGGACAAATAACTTTTAAACCAATCACTGATTCAATACATGGAATATTATGAGTTAGAATTGTTACAAAGAATATGTCCCAGTAATTTAATTTCGTTTCGTTATGTAGATGATATTTTCTCATTTTGGCCTGACAACTGGAACAACTTTGATACTTTCTTTCAGTCATTAAATAATCTTGTTCCTTCTATTAAATTTAAATATGAATGGGAAAACGATAAATAATTACTTTTTTTCGATGTTTTGGTCATTAACAAAAATGGAAAGCCCAATTTCACTGTCTGTAGAAAACCCACTCCCTGCAATTTGTATATTCATTATCTTTCATATCATAATGATGGTGTTAAAAGTTCAATTATTTCTTCGATGTTTCTGAGAGCACTCAGTATTTGTAGCCCACATTTGCTGAACTCAGAAAATTCAAAGATTTGGAACATTTTTAAGGATTTAAAATATCCTGAGTGGTTTATCAGAAAGGCGTATTTTAAAGCAAGAAAATCTTTTTATGCCCCTCGGGAACCTTTATTTAACCAAAAACAATATTTGGGTTTGCCTTACATTTCTGGCTTAGAACGTGTAAAATCTTTGACGAAAGATTTTAGGTTTGATTTGACGTTCAAATATTCGTCTACTGTAAAAAGTAAATTGGTTATGATACAGAGCTGGGCACTTCCGCAAACACTTCCGCAAACCGCAAATTCCGCAATTGCGGAAGTATGTTTTTCGTTTGCGGATTTGCGTTTGCGGCAAAGTCATCGCAAATTAGTGAATTTGCGTTGCGGAACTAAGACCGCAAACGCAAATCTTTCCGCAAATTTCCCACGTGGCCACTGGCCAAGCCCGCTAGTGCTGTGACGCTGCTGTCACTGGCCGCCAACGTGTCTAAGTCTCAAAATTTATGAAATTCAAATGATTAAATTTATTATTTAATTTATTTACTATTTACTTGCAGGAGGTGTTTTTGTTCAATATAATATATCAATATATGTAGTATTTTTATTTCTTCTACAATAGTGATTTATTGTAATAAATTATTTAGCCTTGTTTTTAATAAAAACAAGGCTAAAACATTAAACATTAAAAAGATATAAAAACTTTTTATACCTCTTTAATGTTTTGGATACTTTTTATAGTTAAAATTGCGATTGCGGAATTTGCGGTTTGCGGAAGTGTTTGCGGAAGTGCCCAGCACTGTAAAATTGGAAATATGGTTTGCGTTTGCGGATTTGCGTTTGCGGCACCAAAAATGGCAAGCAGTTTGCGGATTTACGGTTGCGGAAGGTAAGGTTTGAGTTTGCGGATTTGCGATTGCGGAAGTGATTTTGAGTTTGCGGTGCCCAGCTCTGGTTATGAATAACTTTGTCAACAGGAGCAAGCTGGTGTCTACAGCATTCCCTGTAAAATTTGTGATTTAGTATATGTAGGAGAAGCTGGAAAAAATATTGAAACTCGTATTAAAGAACATAAATATGTCTTCAGATGTTGTAACACTAATAATGCAATTTTTTATCACGCCAGTCAAAATAATCATGCCATAGATTGAGAATCAAGTAAATTACTTTATAAATGTAATAATTATGTTAAAAGAAAAATAATAGAATCTGTATGTATAGAACAAGAAGATAATTTTAATTTGTGCGAAGGTACTTATAAGCTGGACCCTTTAATGATATTCTTGGTCAAAAAATCCTTTCCGGTGTCGGGTGAACGGGATCTAACCTAGGTATGAATTTCTTAATGGTCTCTGGTCTTCTAGAATGTTCTTTACCTTTCCTGGATTGTTTCCTTACTCACTTTTGTTCATTCGTTTTTCTGTATCTACCCGAAGATGATGCCAGTGGGTATCGAAACTGTTGTGAAAATAAACTCCGTCTGTTAGTATGGGTTTTATTGTCACATGTGTTAGTAATGAAAACCACAGTAATTTCAATATTTGTTTAAATTTATATAGATATTTTAAGAAACTTTTTGAATTTCACAAATAGTTCAAAATCCCCTATTTTCTATTTTTGTGGGCTGCTATGACGTCAAAGACCAGGAAACGTTGGATCAACCCTTTTTGTTGTGTTTATCATCAGCTGGTTCAGGATCCAATTAAACAAAGGAAGAAGAACAATGATAAAATTAGCATAGGTTTCAGCTTGAGAATAGGTAGACTTTGTTTAAGGTACATATAAATTAAGATGTTGAATATCTGTGTAAGAAATGTTCTCAATCACCAGCTTGCGCGGAATCTATGCAGAAAGATTAGTACTTCTAGTGTGAAATCTAGCGAAGCAGCGTAAGTTAAAAGCTTTTGTATTTTATAAAAGGGTTATTATTCGTTTTTTGACCCAGTCACACCCAGCTATAACAGCAATATATATTGAATAACCAATCAAAACTGAATAAGAAAATATATATATTATCTTGTGCAAATTTGTATAAAATGTGTTTTTTTATTAAAATATATTTCCTATTTTTGGTGTTTTTTCAATATATATATATATATATATTGACTATTTGGTGAATATTTCTTATTTTTGGTGAATCTGGCTACTTCTGCGTAATTCAATTTGTCCTGTTTTACAAATAAATCATTTTTAGCAATTGTTCTTCTGTTGAACTCTGTTCAGTTTTTTTTTTTTTGTGACTAAGTATCACGTGTCAGTTATGCATATTTGATTTTGAAGACATGATCTGCCATATTGCCCTTGATGAAGACAAGAGTTTAGACCTTTTTTTTTCAATCCCGGAATAATTAAGGGTACTTTTGCATTATCCTCCCAACACTAATTTTTTTTTATAATGGAAGGAAAATAAAGTACGTTAGCAAAACACTTTTAATTTTTAATTGTGAAAGGGCATGAAAGCAGTAATATCTCGCAACATCGCAAGGAATATTCTTGACCTAACCTAACTTGAAGCTGGCTAACGCCTGCGGTGGGTTGTTTTTAACCTAACCTAACCTAACCTAATCCCAATACTAATTTTTTTTATAATGGAAGGAAAATAAAGTACTTAACCAAAACCAAACCAACATTATATAAAAAAATTAGTGTTGGGAGGATAATGCAAAAGAACCTAATTAAGACATCCGTGATCTGCCCGAAATGCAATAGTGCTTATATTTTAAGAAAAGACCAGAAGGTCTTTAGGTGCTGTAAAAAAAAAAAACCTAAAAATAAACGTGTCATTTAAGGGCGGGTGAAATTTAGTGGACTACCCATGCAAGGTTGGCACATGTTATTACATTATCATTTGTATAATTTAGGGGTTTGGGGGTAGAGCCCCCGTAAAGATCACACATCACAAATTGATCGGTTCTAATATTTTGCAAATAGTTCAGTACGTGATACTGGTTAGGTCAACTGTATGCCCTTAATGATTGGTTAGGTTAAGTCATGATATTTTTGTTTAAATTCGTGTTTAAACAAAAATGACGAGTGCAAACTTTTCTGGTTAATTTTGAGGTGTTTTGTACGAAACTGCCATCCATTTCCTGTGCAAATGCGTAGTTTTCAAGATGACAATATCTCAAAAACTACGCATTTGCACAGGAAATGGATGGTAGATTCATGCAGAACACCTCAAAATTGACCAGAAAAGTTTGCTCTCATTATAAAAAGAGACTGGGTCAAAAAATGAATAATTACCTATAAAAGTTAGAGCCCATGGTATAAGAGGTCATATAGTTGACTGGATAGAGGAATGGCTAAGAGACAGAAAACAGTTCATCTAAATGGAAATAAGTCTACTTGGAGACCCGTATTGAGCGGAGTCCCACAGGGTCTGTGCTGGGACCTCTGCTTTTTGTTGTCTATATAAACGATCTAGAGAAGGGCCTATCATGTAAAACCTCAAAATTTGCTGATGAGACAAAATTAGGCCATAATGTTAAGTCAGTAGCAGGAGCAATGACACTACAAAAAGACTTAGAGTAACAGCCTGGGTAGATAAGTGGGAGATGAAATTTAATGTTGATAAGTGCAAGGTTATGCATATTGGGCCAAAAAAATCCAGAATTTGAATACAATATAAATGGAATTTGGATTAAAAATGATGATAAAGAGAAAGATGGGTGTCACTGTGACTAATGAACTTAAACCATCAAATCACTGTACAGTAATCAGAAATAAAGCAAATGCTAGACTCAATCTCATGCACATACATTGAATACAAATCACCCAATATTATAAAGCAACTATACATTTCATATGTGAGACCCCTCCTCAAATACTGCATTCAAGTTAATAGTCCCTATTTGATAAAAGATATTGAAAAACTGGAAAAAGTACAGAAATGAGTAACAAGAATGATCCCATCTCTAAGACAATTGACATATAAGGAAAGACTGGCGTATCTAAACATGTTCTCATTAAAAAGGAGGTGGTTAAGGGGTGATATGATTAGTGATGTGAGTCGTTTTTTATTGTGTCGTTTTTTTTTGTTTTTTTGTCGTTTTTTTTGTTTAAAACGAAGGTAGTCTGTTTTTTTTATTTTTTTTGTTTTTTATTGTCTTAAAACTTATTCCATATTTTTTTCCTTTAATCTAATAAGTATATTAGTATTACCTATAATTTACTATACTACCATGCTTATACGGTTATACCTAGTATATATACTATATAGTCATCTTTTAGAAAAATTGAATCACGCAAAAAGTATATAATAGAAAGGAAAAACAAACCCTCATTTTTTATATATATATATATTTTTTAACTAGAACATAAAACATTCTTCCTCGTTTCAAACAATATACATAATTGTGATTGGCAAGAGTACCAGTATATATATTCCAGATAGAAAAGGAAAATATTCACCTTTTTTTGAACCTTTTTGTTAACCTACATTTCCATGGAAGAATCATCACTAGATTGGGTAGAGCATATATGCTAGTTTCAATATCACAGGTACTGGTATAATATCCAGAATACTGGTATAAAATAATAGATATAATTGTGATTGGCAAGAATACCAGTGTGTGTGTATATATATATATATATATATATATATATATATATATATATATATATATTCCAAATAGAAAAATAAAAAAAATATAAATATTCATCTCTTTCTTTAACCTTTGTGTTAACCTAATGCTGTTTAACTTTCATTATCTGGTTCTATTTCCATTGAAGAATCATTATCACTAGATTGATTAAAGCAAATAGTTTCAATATCACAGGTACTGGTATTTATTGCAGATTTGGATGTTGACGAAGCCAATGTAGCACCATGTTTTACTTCACTTTCTTGGAATTTTGCATTTTGGGATATAAATACTAGCTTTGCTGCTCTGTCTGTGCTTAATTGGTTTCTTTTGGCTGTATGGATATTACTGTATGTGCTAAATGATCTCGGAGGTAATGAAAGGGCGAAATAGAGGTGTATGAGTTTGTGTAGGTATATATGTGAGTATGCATGCGTATGTATCTGGAATTCTGGATGTATGCATGTGTATGGGGTATACAATAGATATAAATGTGTATATAAGTATTTATGTATATATTGGTATATATGTATATGGGTGTATGTGTATGTATATATATATGGATGGTCTCGTGGGGGGGGGGGAATATGTCATCGCGGGTCTAAAGGATAGTTAAGTGGGAGATTCAAAATCCGAGGCATGGATGGGAGAGTCCTGGGAAGGTTGGACAATGGGCAGTCAGCTCCCAGCCAGTGTTCTCGCAAGTTTAATGGATCTCAAGATACAAGACTTTCAGTGCAAGAAAGAGGCCAGTTTTTTCTGTAAATAGGCTGAAAAGGACATTCTATACTGGTACCATATGGCCTATTTTATTATTTATTTATTTATTTTATAATATCATTGCAAAAGTATACCTTATAATTAAATTGGCAATATCTATATTAATTATTAAAAAAAAACGACAAAAAAACGACAAAAAAACAACAAAAAACAAAAAAAACGTTTTTTTTACATCACTAGATATGATAGAGGTGTATAAAATGATAAAAGGGTTGGATGAGATAGATTTTGAGAAGGGTTGGATAAGATAGATTTTGAGTCTCTCTTCATTAAAGATCACAATAACCAGACTAGAGGTCATAGTATGAAATTATTTAAGCCAAGATATAGAACAAATTTAAGAAAACAGTTTTATAAACAGAGTAATTAAGTTTTGGAACAATCTGACAAAAGAAGTGGTGACTTCAGATAGACTTGATTCTTTCAAAAGAAGGTTGGATAGTTTGATGTCTGCAAGGGACATCTGGTGATGGTGTTTAAGCCCATTTTTATTGCATGAATGGTAGTAGTTTATTTCATATATATTATGTGCATTTGGGTGATAGATCCCGCAGCTCAACACAGGTGTTGTGGGATAGGGATATAGGGAGGCAGTATCTTGGGTTAGAGGATACTCTCTATCCTTACACACCCCATTTAGAGAGATTCTTCTGCCGAGCGGTGCCCCCCATAGTACTGTGAGGTATTGAAAAACTCATGATCTTCACTTGCCCCACAAACACCTTTAAATGGGAGACCCAAAATGGGTGCACACACATTTCAACATTACTGTACAGTCTTTACAGCCACACCTATACTTTTCCTCCTAAGTATATATATTGTAATGTATATGGTTATAAATTGTGACTTGGTCCACAATTGATATGGACCGTGACTTATTTTTGGTTGGGAAGGTACTGGTATTGATGGGTACTATAATGAAATTGACTGGATTCTTTGGGTCTGATATATTTGCATGTCAGTTATAAATAGATATAGAGTGTAACATATTTGTGGATAGTAGCTTATTATGACTGATCCTCTGGATCCAGAGATTCTTTCATTAGTTTTAAATTGATAATTCATTAGTTTTGTAAAAATTGGTTGTTGCCAATGTACAGGTAGTTTTTACATAGTGGAGCCACCTCAATGGGCCGAAGTGGCCCCTAGTGTGCCCACTATAAAAATTTCTTACGTTCTTATGTCTGGGAAATTAGAGAGAATGGTAATCATTCTGTAGCAACTAGTAAAAGGTGGTAAACATGGTAAAAATTTTTATCGTGAGCACACAAGGAGCCCTTCGGCCCATCTGGGTGGCTCTTGTTAATATAAACAAACCACAAATACAGTTGCATGCAAAATTAAGATACAATTGATCTCTGCAACTTGCAGATTGTCACACATCTATTAGCTGTACATAACTTTAAATCTTTGGAACCTGTAGATCATTCTTCAATACCACTACTTACTAATTTTAAACAACATATGATTAGCTCATTTCAAGATGTTTTGGTAATTTTTTGATAGTTGCTGGACAGCATTTTTAAAGTTTTTTTTCTTGGCAATCCATACTTTAGATAATTCTAAGAAACTTTTCTTCTATGAGTTTCCTCAACAGACGACTGATTACTGATATATCCATAGATAAAATTGATATATATCCAAGAATTTTTCAAAGTCCAAAACTGTCTTCTCTGTGTCTTTTTGGGACACACTCATTCGTTTGTTTATGCATTTCTCAAGGGAATGTAACTGCGCTGTGCCACTGATTTTAATTTAATAGCTCACTTTAGCCATGGCATCAGTGCTTCGAGGCTGTACTCAGGGCTGTGGAGTCGGTAGACCAAGCCTCCGACTCCTAGAATTTTAGAAGGGCCGACTCCGACTCCTGCCTCTAAATAATAATATAAAATATACTTTGATTATATTAACCCAGAATGGCATTTCATCACTACCAAGTGAATCATCGGCTACTTTTTAAGCTCAATTTCTCTAAATTTAAGTCTTAATGGTTGTAGCTATGCCATTATGGCATTTTTATTTAATGAAAAAAAAATTATTAAACCAAAAACATTACTAAGTCTACATTAACGAAAGTAAAAATCTACTATTGTATAACTTTATATATATATACAGTATATATATATATACATATATATATACAGTATATATATATTTTTTTTTTTTTTTAGTTCAGGAAGAACCGATTCGCCTCTATTTAAAAGGGCATATCTCAGCGGAAAAACAAAGAAAAAGTGAGAGGAAAGACAGAGGAAAAAGAAAGGGTAGAGGGGACAGTCGAAGTGGAAAAAGACCAAGGATGACACGGACTGCAGGGTCGAGCCCCATCATCCTTGGGTGCTAGGGCCGGGAGGGCGCACATGAAACCTCCAGGAACAAGCACGTACAAACGAGCACTCAAGAGCACGAGCTTAGAACCCCCTTGCGGGGATACAGCATATATATATATATATATATATATATATATATATATATGATGAATAAAACCACGAAGGAAAAAAGAAACACAAATGGGTGCTCAAGCGCTTTCGTCTAATGACATCATCAGGAACACTGGAGTGAAAGGACAGATCAAGGCAATATATAGGTTACAAAAATACATAACATATTTATATATATATAATATATATATATATATAGTAAGCATAGAAAAAAATTGTGGGAGGAGCCAACATTTATATGGTCACAAAAGAATAAAGAAATAAATATAAATATAAATTGAGAAAAAATTAATTACAAAATAGTGCCTTAGTGATATATATGTCACAGCCTAAATAATCATAAAGAAATAAACAGGCAAATAAAAAAACCACAAAATATATACATACATATATATATATATATAAAAAGACACTTTTAGCACTTTGGCCGACCTTCAATATAAATTCAAATGGCTTGTTTATGGAACAGGTCACAAAAGAATAAAGAAATAAATATAAATATTGTAAGTGGAGTCTACCAATTCAAGCTCAAAAGGGAAGTTTTACAATCAATTTAATAGATGAAGGCAAATTGATATATATGTCACAAAAAAAAAAGAAATAAACCAAAAAAAAAAAAATTAATAAAAAATAATAATAATAAATTGAAAGATAAATTTTAAGAGAGGCACACCAATTTATAAGGGAAAAATTACCACATATGCATATTATAGTCACAAACGAATAAAAAAGTACAAGTAAATATAAATTGGAAAACAAAATGATGCCTAGATGATATATAAAGAACAATAAAATATATATACAACATATATATACGGTATATATACGAAATATAAACGCAATATATACAGAATATATATATATATATATATGCATAAGGGAAAAAATTACCAAATTTGTTTTTAAAATTAGTCTGAAAAAATGGTAGGTCGCAAAAGAATAAAGAAATAAAAATAAATATAAATTGAAAAAATTACAAATAATACACGTACACATGTATACCCGCATAACCCAATATATATACATATACACCCATATATACAAACACACACACACACACACACATATATATATATACACATACAAGCTTGACATTCGCGAAATGAGAAATCATCCCGCAGAACCTTTGTGAGGTTGTAAGGTAAGGTAAGGTACATATATATATATATATATATATATATTATATATATATATATATACATTTAACTGCATACATACATACATATACACACATATACATACAAACACATTTAACTGCAATGACCACACACATACTCACATACACATACATACATACACATACACGCATACAGCAAAAAATTGAAAAATAAAATTGTAAGGGAAACAAAAGACAAAAACAAATTTTTTACCAAAGATTTAACAACCTGCCCTTTTTGTTTAAATCTTATATATATATATAATATATTATATATATATGTATGTATATATATTTGTGGTTTTTTTATTGCCTGTTTATTTCTTTATGATTATTTAGGCTGTGACATATATATCACTAAGGCACTATTTTGTAATTAATTTTTTCTCAATTTATATTTATATTTATTTTTATTTCTTTATTCTGTGTGACCATATAAATGTTGGCTCCTCCCACAATTTTTTTCTATGCTTACTATATATATGTATATATATGAATATGTATGTATGTATGTTTATTTTTGTAACCTATATATTGCCTTGATCTGTCCTTTCACTCCAGTGTTCCTGAGGATGTCATTAGATGAAAGCGCTTGAGCACCCATTTGTGTTTCTTTTTCCTTCGTGGTTTTATTCATCATAAATACTTTTCACGTGTCACTTTCGTGAAATAATTTTTCATATATATATATATATATATATATATATATATATATATATATATATATATATATATATATATATATATATATATATATATCCCCCTCCCCGCGGTGGTCTTTCTTGGGTGGATCGTCCGCGGGCTCCTGCCTCCATGTGGCGAGGGGGGTCAGCCGTGGCTGGGGGGCCTGCCAGGTCCCCCGCCCGGTTGCGAAGTGGACTTTTAGCATACCCTGCTATCCTACAGCCCCCTCTTTCCTGTCTTCCCCTCTTTACCCTCTTCCTTGCCCCCTCTGTTTTTTCTGCTTTCTCTGTTCACTTCACGCGCCCCATGGGCTGCCGGGGCTGGTCACTGGGGGTCTCGCTCCCATGGCTGGGGCCGGACTAAGTTGGCTGGTAGGGTGCGCAGGCCTGGGACCCTGGGGGGCCTTGGTCTTTGCTGCTGGCGGGGGAGAACTTTCGATGCTGCAAGGGCCCCTTTTGAAACGGGGGTACCTACATGGGACGAGGCACCCACCCCCCGCCGGCGTGCGCTTGGTCCCCTTGGGCCCCAGGTAATCGGTTCCCTGCGGCCCCGGGCGCGAAACAATAAATTTTTTTTTTTGGAAACACTTACAAATCTAATGGACCTCGTTGACGACCCGGCTTGTGCATCTGACCTCCCTCTGACTACCTCTTTGGACCTTGGGTCTGGTAAGGGCAGTCGGCAGCCCTCGCCCACCCCATCTGCTCTTCTTGCCGACACCTCCTCCCTCTCTTCCCCAGGCTCGTGGCGCCGCTGCCTGACCACCGCCAGTGGCGGATGGACCTGCAGTGGACCCCCCGACCCCTGGATCCCCCCATATTCCACGTCCCGATAGGGACCCACCTGCTTTTTTGCCCTCAGGTGGGAAGCCCGCAGCCCCGGTCGGGCCTCATCGCCCCCGGCCCCCTCGGCCCCTGGGGGACATGGGACCCGACGTCGCCGTCCGCCTTTCTCGTCTCCCCGTCCCCTCGAAGTACCGGTGGTGTTTGGCCCGACGTCTTCGCTCGGCCTTAGGATGGTGGACAAGTTCCTCGTCCTCCGCCCCTCCTCCTCCAAGCCCCTCCCCACTAACCATGAACGCCTCTTTCGAGCGATCCATGGGGTGACGGGGACGGCTCCTTTTGACCTTCGGCCTCAGAGGGATGGCTCCATTCTGATAAGGTCGCGTTCCTCTGTCGAAACCTCCTGGGCTGCGGGATTGCGGTGTCCCCCCCACCCCCGCCTCAATCAGTGCCAGGGCACAATTTACGCTGCTCGTCTTCTACCCATCCCGGTGGAAGACCTCCAGATTGACCTCGCCTCCCAGGGTGTTGTGAGGGTGTACCACTTTCCCGACAGATCGCGATCCCCAACCGCCCCTTCTCCTCGCCTGCTCCTCACTTTCGACTCACTGGTGCCCCCGTTTCGGTATTCTGGGGCTTTGGTGAGAGACGAGCGTGCGAATTCTCAGTACGACCATACGTGCCAGATCCTACGCGCTGTTTTCAGTGCAATAGGTTTGGCACGTGAGCAGCTCCTGCCGTCAGCTGGCCCCGTTGTGTGTCCGTTACGGCGGCCCTCCCCACCCCTTGCCCTGTACTGCTCCGCCTTCCTGCACCAACTGCCATGGACCACACCCTGCTTCATCCCGCTCTTGCCCGTCCTTCCTCTTGAAAGGGAGGTTCGGGCCCTCTGTTCATCAGAGTTTCTCAGCGCTCGGGAGGCGGGACTGGTTGCGTGGCTGCGAGGCCCGGCGTGGTGCCTCGTACGCCGAGGTTCTCCGTTCCCGGACCCCGTCCTCACCGGCGGTTCCCAAACGCGCCTCCACCCACCGTGTCCGCTACTCCCAGTCCATCCTCTGCCGCCCAGCGGACTCCTACCGCGGCTCCCTGTACTACCAGCGCGTCCCACGTGCTCCCCCCGCGAACGCCGATGCTTCGTCGGCAACCCCCACTGTCCCTTCTACGCCCTCTCCACCGGCGCCTTCGGCCACCCCCATTCCGGATCGTGACCCGCGTCACCCATGCGGGCCGCACGACGGGGGGGTAGGGGCCGCAAGCGCGCGCCAGTGGTGACCCGAAAGGTTCGAAGCCATAAGCCTCGCATCACCTTCCTCTCCAAACACAAACGCCCCTTTCGCCCTACCGCCCCGGTGTCCTCACCATCCCCACTGCGCAACCGTTATGCACGCTCCCCCTGAGGTCCCCGACGGCCCTCGTGGTGGGGGCTGAGATACACCCTCTCCGGCCCGGTGGATGGACCCACTGGATGGGAACTCGCCCGCCTGGTCGGGGTGGGGGGACGTGCACGCCCCCGCGCTTGACCGCCCCATCTCCTCGACCTGCCAATGCCTCTGGGTGAGGTATTATTTCCACTCCCCCTCGTAGTCCTGCCTCCCCCGCACTCCGGTGAAGGGAGGGGCATTCTGGATACCTCTCACATCCCCTTCTCTGCATCGCTCTCCCCCGGACGTCCGGGAGACTCCTCTTCTGGAGGACTTGCCGGCGTCTGGTTCCACATCGCCCCCTCGTCGGGTGACCCTTCCTTCGCCCTCGTTCGGCGTCCCTCGCTGAACTCCGGGCTTTCCGATTCCCTCTTTAATCTCGGGCCGCCCGATCGGCCCACCCACCCCAACCATCCTTTATGCTGACTTTCCTACCCTCCCTATATCTCGCTCCTGCAGTGGAACATCCGCGGGCTCCTGGTAGGCCTCGAGAGTCTCTCCTCTTCCTGGCCTCCAGGTGTCCGGCGTGTTTCTGCCTTCAGGAGACGATTCTGGGATCCCGTTCCCTCCCTCGAGTGTCCTGGTTACTGCAGGCTCCCTTCCCCGCCTCTTGATGGGGCGGGGAGGGGGGGCGCCGCGGTCTTCCTGCACCGCTCCGTCCCTTTCCGCCCCCTCCCGCTCCGTACAGTCCTGCAAGCTGTGGCCGTGCGCCTTTCCTTGGGGCGCCAGCTCACGGTCTGCTCTCTTTACCTCCCCTAACGTACGCCCTCCACCCGATTCTCTCTGTGACCTAATTCTTCAGCTTCCCTGCCCATTCCTGATTCTCGAGGACTTCAACAGTCGGGACCCGGCCTGGGGGGACGTTTGCTCCACCTTTCTCTCCGAGACCCTTCTCTCCCTTATGGACGAGCTCGAGTTCACCTTTCTGAACGAAGGCTCCCCAACCTGCCTTCACTCGGCCCATGACAGTTTCACCTGTATTGACCTTTCCCTGGTTTCCCTCAAAATCGTGATGGAGTTCACCTGGGAGGTCCTGCCAGATTCTTCCGGCAGTGACCATTTCCCAGTGTGTCTTACCCCGACCCGTCTCCTCCCCCCCACCTCTGTTCGCCCGAGCAGACTGGGCCTCATACGCGAGGGGCACGGCGATCTCGCCATCAATTCCTGCCTTTCCCTCCGTCAGTGAGGCCCTCGCCTTCCTCGAGAGTAAGATACTCTCGGCTGCCGCCAGTTGCATCCCCCGTACCTCTGGCTCCCCCCAGGCCGCGAAGCGTCCCATGGTGGACCCCAGAGTGCTCCCATGCCGTTCAGGAGCGGCGCCGTGCCGGCCGCCGCTTCCACCGACCCGCCAGCTGGAGCACAAGATCGAGTTTCAGTGCCTGAAGGCAGTGGCCCGTCGGGTCCTGAAACTGGCCCGGCGTACCTCCTGGCGGAGTTACGTGTCCGGGATCTCCTCCACGACTGCCCCCTCGACTGTTTGGCGCAAGGTGCGTAGCTTTGAGGGGACCCGTGTCCCCCCTCGACCCCCAGTGCTTCGGGTCGGGGACGACGAGTTCGTCTCCGATCCGGAGGCCGTCGCGAACGCACTCGCGGCGCACTTCGCAGCCATCTCCAGTTCCGATTCCCCCCATTCCCGCCGCGACCCACCGGATTTTCCACCTCATAGGGATGACCCCTATAATCACCTCTTCCGCATGACGGAGCTTCGGGAGGCCCTCCGCACCCGGCCCCAATAATATCCCCTATGACTTGTTACGGCACCTCCACCCCTCTGCTCTCAGCTTTGTACTGGACCTCTATAACCGGATTTGGTTGGAGGGTTCATTCCCGGACCGGTGGCGTGAGTCCATCGTCGTCCCCATCCCGAAGCCCGATAAAGACCCCTCACTCCCGTCGAATTATCGCCCCATTTCCCTGACATGCTGCGCCTGCAAGGTTATGGAGGCGATGGTCGCCTCGCGGCTCTCTTTTACTCTGGAGGCGAGTGACCAATACCCTGCTACCCAGCCTGGTTTCCGGCGCTTCCGGTCTACCACCGACCCCCTCCTCCTTAGCCACGACGTGCAGGAGGCTTTCTCCCAGCGTCACTTTGTACTCGCCATCTTTTTCGACCTCCAGAAGGCCTACGATACTACTCGGCGGAGCGCGGTCTTTGACTGCTTACGCTCCCTGGGTTTCGTAGGCTTTCTCCCCTCCTTTATTTATAACTTCTTGTCCGCCCGTTCTTTCCGCATCCGCATCGGTTCTACCCTCTCTGACCGCTTTCCGTTGGAGGAGGGTGTCCCTCAGGGTAGTGTCCTTAGCATCCTGTGTTTATCACTAGTGATGAACACAGTCGCTACGGTCCTGCCTACTTCCGTTCGTAGCTCCCTCTATGCCGATGACCTGGCTATCTATTGCTCTGGCCGCCTCCCATCTTTGGCTGAACGTCGACTCCAGCTAGCCATCAACGCGGTGGTTCGCTGGGCGTCCTCAGTTGGCTATGCTTTCTCACCCTCTAAGTCTTCCAGTATGCTTTTCCGTCCTCGGCGCCTCCGTCTGTCGCATACCTTCGCCCTTACCCTTGCCGGCACTCCTCGTCCCATCCGTTCGATTCCTGGGTATGACCCTCGACGAATTTTTCGGTTGGGTTCCACACCTTAGGCGGTTGGTGCAATCATCTCGCCGCACCCTCTCCCTTTTGAGTCACCTGTCCCACATGACTTGGGGGGCGGACAGGCGTACTCTGCTGCGCCTGTACACCTCCCTGGTGCAATCCCGCATCGACTACGGCTGTGTGGTCTACAGCTCCGCCTCCTCTCCGGCACTCCGTATGCTGGATCCTCTTCTCCACCGTGGCCTTCGCCTGGCGTCGGGTGCCTTCCGCTCGTCCCCTGTCGCTAGTCTTCAGGTGGACTGCGGACACCCCCCCCCCTGCCCCTTCGCCGGGGCCTTCTCATGGCGAAGTGTTACCTTCGCATCTCCGCCTCCCGCGGTCCCTACTCTTCTCCGCGATCTCCCAGGCGCTACCCCGGCCTGACACGTGGCATTTCGCTGCCTCCCTGGCCGACGTCTTTTCGTCCCTGGGGATCCCCCCACCATCTATTCTGCCGTTCTCCTTCGACCTGTCGCCCCCCTGGCTGACCACCCCTATCTGCCGCTGCCAGGCGCTCCGTGGCCTGCGTAAGGAGTCTCCTCCTACCGTCCTCCGGTCTTCTTTTCTGGCCCATCTTCCCGTACACTCGGACGATGTTTTCGTCTACACCGACGGCTCGCGCTCCCCTGCAGGTGTCGCGGCCGCCGTCTTCTCTCCGTCGCTGTCATCTACCTCCCGGGGTATCCCCCTGCCGGTTCAGGCCTCCATCTCTTCCACGGAGCTCTTTGCCCTTCTGGAAGCCCTCCGTCTGGTATCGGGTTTTTCGCGGTCTTCCTGTACCATCTTTTCGGACTCGCTGAGCGCCCTTCAAGCGCTCGAGCGCTATAATTCCCCGGACCCCCTCGTACGCATTATTCAACAGGAGTACCATGTCCTGCACACCATTCACCGGATCCGGGTCACCTTCTGCTGGGTTCCTGCCCATGTCGGTTTTCCGGTAATGAGGCGGCTGACCGCACAGCCCGGTCCGCCGCCTCGATGCCTCCCCTCCCCCGCCCGCTCCCCTTCTCTGACTATGTGCAGGTCTTTCGGTCCCTCTACGACCGCATATGGCAGCAGTCCTGGGACGATGTCACCGGAAATAAACTCTGGTCCATCCGCCCCCGCCTGTCATATTGGGCGTCCTCTTTCCACCGCTCCCGACACAAAGAGGTCGTCCTTGCGCGGCTTCGCATCGGCCATACGCGCCTCACGCACGGCTATCTTATGTCCCGGCAGGAGGCTCCTTGTTGCGCCTCCTGCCAGTTGCCCCTCACTGTCTTTCACATCCTTGTGGAATGCCCCACCCTGTCGTCAGTACGTCGTCGCGCCTTCCCGTTCCTCTCTGATTTCCCCCTCCCCAATCGTTTACGTCTTATGCTCACTGAGAGCCCTCTCTTCTCGCTTGACCATCTTTTCCTTTTTCTCCCAATCTCGCCTCCTCTCTGAGCTTTAGGTGACTTCTCACCCGTCGTCCGGGTCCTCCCACTTCTAGTGCCTTTCCCCCGTCTCCGTTTCTCTTTCTCATATTCTGCTTCGCCATGATATCCGCTAGCGTATAGCGGGAAATGGCGGTAAACGCCCCAATACAAAAAATATATATAATATGTGTGTGTGTGTGTGTAATTTATTTGCTAAGATCAAAGTGAAAACTTAAATAGCTGCATGACAAAAAAATAATAATAAAATTCCATTACACAAATAAATATAGCTAATCAAAACATGTTGGTACATGTTGACAACCAAAATGCATTGAGCAATTGTAAATTAAAAGCTATTAAGGTTTTAATAAGTATACAAAGCCTAATATATGATACTCAAAAATCAAAACCCTTTAGCATAAACAATGGAAGGCCTAAAAAATTAAATTATTTAATGGTTCTGAGGAATAATATTGCTTCAGCAAGATCTTCTTTCATGGAAGCCCTGAGATCTGATTTGATTAATTTCAGAGCAGAAAACAGTCTTTCCACACTGACCTGAGTGGGAGGAATGGCTGTTAAGTACTGTCATAGCTGCATCTCTTGTCACTTCAGGGTAGATTGGGATAAGTTCTTGCAATGGTATTTTACATGAACGATCATATTTCTCTATCTGTTTAATTGCTGTATAGAATTCTTGTTTGAATTTCTCTAACTTTACATCTAAAGGTTCCTTTTTATCCATTCGCATTCATTTTGCCTTTGCTTGTTCCATCTTATCTAAATACTTTTCAAAATCTAATTCATCATTGGAAGAGGATGACTGAGATTCAATTTCAATATCGATATTTTGAATATCTTGACTTTGTCATTCTGAGTTTTCTGTCAGTAGCCCTTTCATCTTTTGTAAGGTCACAGAGGGTTTTCCTTGATTTATGAATTTGTTCTTCATTCAACAAAATTTGGTTCTTTGGATCTACAAAGACTGAGGCTAGCAAGATCTCATTATCTAGCAGCTGAGCTTCCCTTTTCTTCATTGAAGACACAATTCCATCTGCTATTCGTCTCTTTGGGATAGTCGAAATATTAAATTTTTCCACTCCCACAGGAACGTCCCTGCCGTTAAATCTTCTGCTTGTAACTTTTTTGTGGCTGCATATGGGTAAGCAAGGAGAGATTCTAATTGTGAGACATCCTTCCATAGGCTTTCAGTCAGTGAAACTAGGATTAGCTATATCTTCTAGAAAAGATCTTAATTCGAGCAACCTCTTAACCATAAAGTATGTACTTCCCCAGCATGTTGCTTGGTCAACAATAGCTCCTTTTCCTGCTTGCCTCTGCAGTATTGCATCAATCTTAGGGGTTCTTGCTGCTATGGCTACTTGTCTCAACTTGCTTATCAGAGTTGCTGTATGGGGCTCCTTTAAGCCATCTCTTATAGCTAGTTGTAAGGTGTGGACTGCGCAACGCATGTGTTGGATTAGGCAAAGTTTTGATGCCTCTTCAACAACATCATCTAAAGCTTCATCTGGGTGTTCTGTTCCTGCCATTTCGTAGTCTGGTGCAGACAATCCAGACATTTCTTCTTTTTTAGTGACATTTTCTTCAGATTCATTCATCTTTTCGATTGTCTTAATCATGTTTGATGCATTGTCAGTAACAATGCAGAGAATCTGCTCTTTCTTTATTTCAAATTCTTTCAAGACATCTTCTACCAAGTGCTGGAGATAACTACTGTCATGATGCGCTTTGGTGTCCTTCACTGCCAGTGTCTTAGTTACAATTTCACTGTTATCATTGACAAATCTTGCATTGATAGCAAAATAGTTAACTCTGTGTCGAGTAGCTGCATCCATTTTTAGGAACATGAACCGCCCCTTAAGAGTTTTTCGCAACTCTTCTTTTTTACTCATGGCCTCATCAACTATGAGTTTTCTGATGCTTTGTCTCTCTAAAGAAACTCCAAGCTTCTTAGCGATTTCTCCATTAAGCCACAGAAAGGGTAGTTGTGAAAATAAAGTTAGAGCCACACCATTTTCTACAACTAATTCAATGAGATGCTTCTTAAATTTTTCTGTAGTCATCGTTATAATGATTTTATCTGTAGTGAAGAATCTTGTGAGTGAGGCTTGTCCTTCAGTAGATGTTCTTTTTGCTGACGCTGAAGTACTTGGCCTTGATACCGCTGCTTTTACTGTACATGCCTTATCTTTTTCATTAACAATATCTAAGATTTTTGGGTGGAAACGCTGTAAATGTCTCTTTAAATTTGAAGCTCTTGGAGCATTCCTATCGAAACCACTGAAAGTACTTATCTTTTTTTCACAGAGTTTTTCATTATCACCACTATCATCTTCATCTTCAACCACACATTGACACACAAAATGTTTTTCATCTGTGGTTATGGTAAAGTATTCAAAAACACTAGATTTAACCGGAGTGTTCTTAGCCATTTTATAAGGGGCTTTTGAAAATAAAAATTTAGAATTAGCTTACACAGAATGTATTCAAATACAGTGGACCCCCTAGTTACGAGGGGTTCGACTAACGAAATTTCGACATACGAGGCCACCTCAATGTTAAAATCTGGTTTGATTTCTGAGAAAATTTGCGACCTACGAGTGGCAAGCGAGAACACATTCGGTGTTGTTCTAGCGCCGGGCATCTCATCACCTCTCTTCAGAGGCACTGTCTGACATAGTTAAGGCATGGGACCGTGTCAGGGAACTGGTAACCAAGCACCCTGACATAGAAATGACTGAGAAGAACTGCTGCAGCTTTGAGGACTCTGTCATGAAGTATTTCCGGACACTTCAGAGAAAAAGGAAGAAGCAGGCAACCCTTGACCAGTTTGTCGTTAAGAGGCCAGTGCCACAAAACTCTTCCTCTCACCCTTCAACTTCTGGCACTGCTGCAACGGAGTCACTGCCTGACATTATCATGTCGGATGACTCCCCCTCTAAGCAGTGACCCGTCCCTGCTGTTTCCAACCTGACCTCAGATGACGACTATGCATGGATTTGGATTTTCGACACAGATTTTTACTTAGTACCGTACACCAACTTTAACTCAAGGTAGGGTAAGTACTGCACACAAATTATTTTATTAATTTTTATTAACTATATACACTGTACTGTACACATATTATGCATTTTATTAATTTTTATTAAATATACATACAGTATATGCATATTTATTAAGAAATAGGGAGGAAATTTGGATTTGGAACGGATTAGGCCATTTACATGTTAAACACGGTCCGACATACGAAATTTTCTACTAACGAGCGTTTGACTGGAATGGATTGTCCTCGTAACTCGGGGGTCCACTGTATAAATTTCTGAAAAGAAAATCGATAGTAATTAGTGATATGCAGGAAAAGCTCCTAGAAAGATCATGATGTAGGGGAATCATCATAAAATAACTATAATGCAAGATAGGAGGTTAAAGCTCCTATTAGGAGCTTTAACCTGAACCAATATAAAGTACATCATAAAAAAAAAGGAGTCGGAGTTGGTCCATTTTTACTGACTCCGACTCCTCTAGCAATGAATTTACTTCCGACTCTCCGACTCCACAGCCCTGATACGCATCATGTGATGCATGTTGTAGTATGACTCAGACTGTGTCCAAAGATGGTTACCACTTGTTGATATTTTATTTTGTTCTCTCCATATTTACTGTTTTGTCACATTTTGTGCATTTGAATAATGGCTATTATTGAAGAACAACATGTGTGCATAAAATTTTGCATTAAGCTGGGCAATACTGCTTCTGAAACCCAGGCCATACTGAACACAGCATTTGGCAATGATGCCTTAAGTCAAACAACCACTTTTGAGTGGCACAAGCACTTTAAGAAAGGCTGAACATTGACAGAGGATGATGCAAGGGTGGGATGACCTTCCACTTCAAGAACTGATGACATTTTTGCTTATGTTCACGAAATGATTCGAGGGAACCATAGACTGACAGTCAGGGAAGTTGCAGATGAAATGGACATTTTGATACGATCATGCCACACAATACTCAAAGAATTTGGGGATGCATCGTGTGTCGGCCAAATTTGTACCATGACTCTTGAATGCTGAGCAGAAAGAATGTGTTGTTGTGTGTCAAGACCACCTACACTGTGCCAATCTTGATGAAAATTTTCTCAGAAACATCATTACAGGTGATGATGCCAGTGTACAGTAGCACCACTTGTGTGCCACTTTTAATAAAAGTTTGAAATTTTGAGGTGCAATATTCTCATGTGGTGATCCCTGCTACTTTATTGGCAATATGAAGTTTTAACCCATTCTGAAAATATTTCACCCTGGATCAGGGGCATTGAAATTTTGACCCCAGCCTGGTATGATGACAGACCAATTTTTCGTATGTATTTGACCATAAAATCTTTATTTATTAACTGATTTGAATGATTCTTATGTTAATTGATTCAGAATTTAAAATTCTTTAGTTATTAATGTTATTGTACTTATTAATATTAATTGTTATTAGTAGTTAACAATGTTATTAATGCATTTTAATTATTAATATTTTGCATTTCTTTTCAGATCTTTTATTGTACTTCTTTTCAGACTATGGATAATAATGCTTATTCACTAAGGTGAAGTGAAGTAAATGTCAGTGATGATTCCAGTGATCTTATTATTGGAAAACTTTTGACTGACACAAAAACTGGTAAAGGCAGTGTGTTGCCATCCAATGGTGATGTGTTAAAGTATTTTATTAAACTAGAGGAGAATACCAAAATGCTTCTCAGGATGAAGTGATTGCAATTGCTTCAAGGAAAGTGAAGGTTGTCTGGGATATGGCAAGCATTCCTACAAAAAATGTAATAAAGAATCCTCTGCCTAAAGCCAAACTCAAAAATTTGATAAAAGAGCGTTCTTCACTAGCTTGTAATAGAGGTAAACCTAATTTTGAACAAAAACAAAGACTTTCTAAGGAAGTTAGAGGAATTATTTGATATTGCGGCTAGTGACACCTTAGATAAGATAAAAAAAGACAAGGTTAAAGATGAAAATAAAAAAAATGATAGACATAACATTTCTCGAAGATCAAAGGACAGAGAGAAGATATTGTCTGGGAAATGTTGACAAAAGTTACAAGAAAAAAGTAGTGAAAAACATAACATGAAAGGAAAGCTACAAAAAATTTGAGAGAAGAAAAAGAAAGGACACTGCAGAAATTCCAAGCACTTGAAACGCCATCAAAAGCCAATTCTTCTTCATCGATGTCCAGCAGTGACAACGATAACAATGACTAATTCACTGTTCCTAAAAACACACCCAAAAGACAGAATTTTTCATTCCAAAAATGAATCCTCCATGGCAGATTGCCTTAACATCTCTTTGGGACAGAGGACAGCAATGATGGCAGCAGTAGCCTCTGCTTGTGGAATGGATCTAAGCAAGCTGGCCTTATCTAGAAGTTCTGCCAAGTGTACAGCAGAGATGGTTTGAGATCAAGCATAAAGACCAGTAAAAGAATGGGAGAAACACAAGGACTATATTCGCTTAGCTTCTTACGTGTGAGACATGAAGGTAACAAATGATACGGCTGAAAGTGGGGGTGAGACTTATTGAAGATTATGCTAAGAGCCTCACCATTAATGAACAGAAACACCATTTCCTCCTTCAACTTGTTGAAAATGAAAGATGCCTTCTTCCAGACATCTACAAGAAGAGCAGTTTGTGAAACTACTTTAAAAAATAAAAGGTGTGTTCTATATACTGTTTCATGCATTAAAATATTTTCAGTATTTAATCTGGGTTAATATTATGTATTATTATTAACAATTTCTCCTTTTTTCAGGGTCTTTGACGGCAATAAACTGGCAAAGAGGGTTCAAAGGAATGTTTTTTATATTACTTCTGTATGCTTTAAAAAAAAAAATGGGGTTTTGATCATGTTATTGACAATTTTGATTTTTCATTCCATTTCTGTGAAAGGCTTATTTCAACTTTGACACATTCAAAATTGTTTCCACCCATGAGAATAAGCCTATTTCTTATTTTTATGCTTTTCAGATGGGCCCATTGCCGCGAAGCTGATCTGGGATGATGCTTCAGGGTGG
Organism: Bathynomus jamesi; assembly: GCA_023014485.1. Lineage (NCBI taxonomy): Eukaryota > Metazoa > Arthropoda > Malacostraca > Isopoda > Cirolanidae > Bathynomus > Bathynomus jamesi. Next base: position 785,757 of record JAJOZX010000008.1, on the reverse strand, counting down.
CGGTCACACCCACAATGCCTCATGTATTGCACCAAATTTGTCTAGTTTTTATAGATTAGCTACCTGAGTTTTCGACCAAACACTTACAGTAAAAACTACTGTTTTGGTATGATAAAGAAAGTATTTCCAATTCTGCATCAATTGACACCAGAATCATTCGAATCGGTTAATAAATAAAGATTTTATGGCCAAATACATTTGAAAAATTGGTCTGATGACGTCACAGGCTGGGGTCAAAATTTCAATGCCCCTGATCCAGGGCCAAATATTTTCAGAATGGGTTAAAACTTCATATTCGTCAATAAAGTAGCAGAGATCACCACATGAGAATATTGCACCTCAAAATTTCAAACATTTATTAAAAGTGGCACACTCTAGTGTACAGGTATGATGTTGAAACAAAATGGTAGTCATCACAATAGGAGTTTGCAACATCCTTGAGACTGAAAAAAGCATGGCAAGTTTGATCAAATGTGAAGGCAATGCTAGTCATTTTATTTAATTACTACAGACTCGTTCATTACGAATTTGTCTCTAGAGGTCAAACAGTTAACCAACAGTGCAAGGAGCAGTAAGGAGAAAATGGCCTGAAAGTTGGAATGCAGGAATGTGGATGTTGCACCATGACAATGCACCTGCACACAACAGCATTGTCAATTCAGCAGTACCTGGTGAAGCACAACATTGTAGTTCATTCCCCAGCCCCCATATTCTCCAGATCTGCCCCTGGAAAACTTTTTTCTTTTCCCCAAACCTAAATTTGCATTGAAAGGTTGAATATTTCAGTGTGGAAGAAATTATTCAAAATGCAACAAATAAACTGAAGGTGGTCAGGAATACAGCCTACCACGAACGCTTTCAAATTTTAAGTGGAAATGCCATTGGGAATGATGTATAGCTGCACAAGGAGAGAGTACTTTGAAGAGGACATCAATAATTAGATTGTAAGTGTTACCAGAAAGTTTTTATGGGATCAGTCCAGGAACATTTTGAACTCACCTCGTATACACTATATTAAATACATAACTTAAAAGTATTTTAAATATATTAGAAGTATTTCTCCATGACTGAGAAACATTCTAGCCAATCAGCATGCCACTTTCTTGATTGGGAAAATGGTGGTAGCACAGGTTGAATTAATGAAAACACTTCTTATAATGAAATGTGTTTTTGATAGAGAGGTCTTTCAAATTGTCCATTGTCAAAGGTATTTAGTAAAGAGAGGTTTCATTATAGTGGAGTGTCATTGAGAGGTTTTACTATACTCTTTCCAAGACAGCTTCTAAGAGGTTAGGTGTGTTGTATTGACAATGTAGTTTCTTCACCTGCACTCACTTGCTCTCTGTACAGGAGTGTTGTCCATCCCTGTATAGAATATGCTTCTCATGTGTGGGATGGCTCAACCCACACAGCTCTACTTCACTGGGTGGAATTTGAAGGCTTTTCATTTCAATTTCCCACCTCTTACTGACTATCTTCAATCCCTCTCTCTATCACTATTATAACAGATACTGCTCTTCTGAACTTTAAACTGCGTGCAGTACCTACCTGACTTTCAACTCATTCTTTTTCTGTTCGACTCTCTAATGCAAGGGTTAACTGGTATTTTCATTTACTCAACCAGTCAATTTTGGAATAATCTTTGTCAATATCTCTCTCCCCCTGTCAATGACCTCCAGTTTTTCAAATGCAGTGTCCAGGTATCTTGAAAGGTGCCATTTTCAATACAAAAAATGAATATAAAGGGTAAAAATTAAGAATGATTGATTGAAATCACCGGGAGACAAGAGTTAGCTAACCACTCAACCCCATGCACACAGCTGGACTGCTGATGGGTGACTCAGCTGGGTTTTGAATGAGTTCTGACCACATTTAGTTTAAATTTGGCTTGTTAAACTGCATCTTAGCAGGGTGAACCACTGCTCCTGGGGTTTGGTAGGGATATGTATACTGCATCTTGGTGAATTTGCATCTGAAGACAATATGAAGATTTTCTGTATATCCAGAGAGAAAGAAAAGCCTAAAAATATTGTTTGACAGTAATATGTAGACTAAAGTGTAATTTCTTTCAATATTTCAGATGGGTATACAGAAGAGGACCATTGCCTAATCCTCCCTATGTTGAAAGAGCAGCAGATGCTGTTGGAATAATTATGTGGTATTGGATAATCTATCATTGTCTAACTCAGTTTGACCATATTACAGTGAGTATCATATAAGAAGGTTTACACATTATATAATAGCCCTATAAAATGTGAAGTCCTTGGGCTTAGCATATAGGATTTGTTAATTTACTTGAGTAGCGAGACATTTGTATTTTTTCCATCCTTGTTAGATACTCTGTAAAGCCAACCTTCAGGCAAGGTCATGAAATTATAATGTACAATCTGTAGCAATATCCATTTCATTTTGGTTTAATTCATGTTAATGCAAAACTAGGTTTAGCCTGAATAGTTTTGAAGAAACACGGAGTCTTCTCAGAACAAAGCTTTAGCTAGAGTAGCCTAGGTTTAGGTTTGGTTATTGAGTGTAGACTTTGTATAGTATGAGGTGAGAATGGTTTTGCACACAATTGTACTACAGTTGACTCTTGACTTATCCACATGTTAACTGTGTGCACAACTATGATGTCACACATTAACTATCCACACAACTATGATGTCATATGTTAGTTATCTGCACAACTGACATCACACATTAGTTATCTGCATAAAATTGGCTGTATGACAGCCATCATATCATGTACTGCTAATGTTTTTATAATTGTATAATTGTTTTCATTTTCTGTAATTATTTTGCTGTTTTTATTTATGGACTATTATATATTGTACTTTATATTGTATATTTATTTGTTTATATTTCTGTAAGTGAATGTCAAGTATCTGCATTTTTTTAACTATCCACATGCCTCTAGGAATGGACATGTGTGAATAGTAGAGTATACATTAGGGTTATGACTTTAATATTTTGTCATAAATATTGTTTCCTGTATCATCAATTGATGAACTTTTGCTTGAAAACAATAAAAAAGGGCCTAATTCTTCAGAATTAAAAAAAATGTCACCCCGAAAGCAAATATAGTATATTAGTATATTCGAGACAGCTGCATTGCACCATTCTAGATTGGTTACCTAGTATTTTCTTGAATATTCCGGAATATACCGAAAAGACTAAATACTCTGGAAAATCACTGGAACAGAGACCCATCTGCAATAGCTATACCAAGGAGCAACCAATGTGCGGAACGTGCCATTAAGGTGATGCAAGAACTTTACGTAAACTGTAAAAATAAAGACAACCTTAATCACAGGTTTATTTTAAGCAATAAGTAAAACAATTAAAACAATAATAGAGTAAATGTATAATATTGTATTTGTATAATTAATATGTATTGTATAGGTATAATGTTGTATAATATAATAATGTTTATGTATAATAATTGGGAAATAAACATGCAAATTTCTATTTATTATTTTATTAATTTTCTTTTTTATTTTGGGGTGAAGTTTTTTCAAAATATATCGAAAAAACTGTTATTTTCATTGTCAGGGGGCAAAAGTTCATCGATTTATGATACAGGAACATGGTTATAAAAATGTCATAACCCTAGTATACATACTGTACTTCCTACTCAAACTATTTCTTACAAATGGAGGTGTAGGGTTTGGTAATAGTTCTACTGACTATAACGTAGAGGTTGTAGTTGAAAGAAAATTTGTTGCACATTTTTTATCTTAAGTAAAGTTTATTTTTTAGCAACTTTGAAAATAGTTTGAAACTCGTAAGCATCCCAACATCAATTAGCTTTTCCTTCATTGTTGTAATTTTTGACTTATCGAAACAAACACTTTCTTATTGTCCACTGGAACTTTATTCATTGTTTCTTTAAAGTACCTCCTTAATTGACTCTCTTCCACAGGGCGAGTTTCCTTACCCTAATCCATCTCAATGGACAAATGAAGAATTAGGGATCCCACCAGATAGTGAAGAGTGATGGTTCAGCGATGAATTTAATCATCATTGTCAAATATATATAGCTGTTTATAAAATGTATAGTAGTTTTAGTGCGATATATATATATATATATAATAGTAATAAATATCTAAAAATTTCTTTTCTGTTGTTAGGCCAAGGAGAGTGAATATTTTTTTTATGAAATAAATGCAATTTTACAATTTTTATTGTTGAAATAATTTGAACATAAAATGAATAATTGTGGAATTGAACTATTTATTTTACTTAATTTAACTGTTAAGCTTCAGGCTTTACTGGGCTAAAAGTTAAAGTAGTTTTCTTATAATCACAATAATATTTTTAGGATTCTAATTGTAGTAAATCTATATCTAACAGAATCTACTTCCCAAGTTGTTTGTAAGAAATATTTTCTTGCAGAAATATAGTATAGTTTCAATGAAACTCCGAACCAGTAGATTCATATGAACAAAAATGGTGGTATCACACGGACATATAATTATCTAAGAACCCATTCTCCATGGAGTGGGCACGATGCTTGAACTTGGAACAGGAAAACTTATCATTTACATATAAGAATACAAAGGGATCACCCCAACTTGAGATGCGTTGTGGGTCAACTTCTAGTGGTACGTCAAGTGATAGCAATGTCTTCATTTACGCATTTTGCAAACTGCTTCCATTTCTCTGTTTCTCATTAACTCTTGTGTTACACTTGCATATCAGCTGCACATTCTTAAACTACCATGTTTTCTGACATTTCTTCTACAACCATTCAAACAATTCTGTTTCCACATTTAGTAATTTACATTATAGCTATCAATTGCAGCTGACTTTCTTTAACTTATATATTGCTTATTCAGTTTATTTCTTTCACAGTTGCTTCCTGTTTATCTACCTCACTTACCAGCTCACTAAAATATTTTCATCTGCTCATCTTAACACCAGTGGTTCTCAATTAGTTTTGAACATTACCACATTCTGAAAAAGTTTAAAGTCCTCATTACCCTGGACTGCTGTTCAAAAAGGAGCAGCTACAAATTGATTTTTTTTTTAATCTGGGAAAGAGGAAGAAACTGCAACATTGGCGAACAGCAATTCATGGGCAAAGTGACACTTCCTGTTGATTATCTAATGCTAATCCAAGCGTGGCTACAGCTTCGTGAGTACACATCTGATGTTTCCTGGCTGCAGCCTGTTTCTCTGTTTGTTTACTTTTCACACACAACTGAGCAGAAAATCCTGCCTCGCGCAGGTAAGTGGTGGCAAACGGGAGCAAAATCTTCGTCGCGGTCAAACTGGCCATAGAGTATTTTCCCGAGTATTCACTTTCAAAGCTGATCTGGAGAAGCTTGTCGGTCTTCATTTCGATGATTTCCTCCGCCAAACCAGGTGGCTCTTCTGGAACGTTTTCGATTGTGCATTTGACGAAAGGGCCAAGAACCCAATAGTATGGAGTCAGGTCCACGTCGGAAAAGTATTGGGACATTCGCTCTCGAAGACTGATAAAGTGGTCAAGCATTGGGCGCTTGACATCTTTTAAGATTAACAAATTGGCGGTAAATTTGAATTGTTCGTTTGCTCGCTGGCTTTCGGATTTTCGATACATTCGTATTTTTAAATTTCGAATTTTTTAATTCGACTCTATTACCTCCTTGTTATCCCCGAAAAATGTAAAATTACCCCCACAGCGGTAATTTACCTCTAATTGGGAACCACTATCTTGCACTAATACCGTCATTCTTATCTTTCATATCAGCCATTCCACCAGAATGACCATATGCGCTTCCTCCCTACTTTACAGAATAAGTTTCTATTCTGCATATATTGCTCATCAATCTTCCTTCCCAATTCTTCATCTACTATTTGCTTTTCTTTACCACTCTTTTAACATTCTTCATGAAATCCCTTGTGTATCATTTATTACTGTTAGGCTCCGTCTCTATTTTTTTATTTTTTTCATCGCATTCTTCACTTCACCATCCCACTATGCAATCGCCTTTCTCTTCACATCATTTCGTAAACACCCATATACCATTGGTTCCAATAGTACGGGATACACTGGTCCGCAAGATAGGTGTGTTCCTGTGAATCCCAACTGTTGGAACCGATGGTAGCTCAGATGCTGTTTTCACCAATCATTCCTTATACACGTTCCACATATTCTGTACTACTCATTTGTTCATCTGTTTCTAAAAATTTCTTGTATTCTTGCATATTTTGTTAGCGCATATGAACTCGGCCTTGTTATTTTTTGTCTGTCGTTCAAACATAGCCATATAGTCTGACAAACTTCACTGAAGCCTCAAAAAGCTTTTGTCATACATCCTTCAGCGTGTCTTTATTCGTTAACAATCTGTCAGATATGAGAGCAGAACTGTCTGCCTCCTCTGTCTGTACCATCTGCACTTATGGGTTGCTTTGTGTTTGTAACAAAGGCCTCCTTACACACAATTCTTTTATTCTATCGACATTGTCATGGCAAACAGAGTATGTTTCCCAATTACCTTTGCCTCAAGCTTGCTTATTTTCTCACTCGGGTCACCCATTGGTCATTTTATTCATTGTATACATATTCTCATGCTTTTGACTACATCACCTCGCACGTCCAAAATTCTTCTCTCTCTTACATGCCTACAATCTGCTTACACCCTGTTAAATTTAGCTTACAAACGTCTATCATTAATAACTTTGCTCCCTCCTCTGTTCATGCCACTCGTTCTTTTATTAGGAAAGCAACACCTTTTGCATATTTTGAAATTTATCCAATCCATCAGTTATTTTTTTAAAGTTCACTAATGAATTAGCCGAGAATTTGTTATATTTGTTAGTATTTAGATAGTGAAGCTATTTGACTACATGTATTAAAGGTTTGTAAATGTTACATGATTAAGCAACTTAATGGGTAATGGGCAAATTTCTTGTTGGTCGTCTTTGTTGTCTATGAAGTAAGGAGTGGAATTTTTAAAAAGACACTCATGGCCAATGCTAAAGAATTTCACGAGTATTATTAGGAAAAAATAGTTTGTATTTGAAAATTTGGCTTTACCATAAATACGTTGGGTTAATTCTTCTGAAATACGAGAGAATGTTTCGACAAATGTATTTCCTGTGTTTGGTCTACAGAAAACATACTTATAACATCTTTAATCATACGACTGTAATCTGCTATGCCATTTCGTAGTTTTGGAAGTAGTGGAGGCATGAACTTGTATTGTTTTACAGTATGGTATATTCATATAGATTATTGTTTTCTACTAAGCTTTTGTACACTATTAAATGGTGTTTATAATTCGACAATGAAAAAATATCAAACTCCCGATACACACAGTTAACTTGTTAAGAGTTCATATTCTGCATGATTTCCTTCTTTCTGATCATAGACTATTAGAACTATTAATTAATTTTACCAATTTATGTGCAACACGACATAAGAACTCAATAGGTAAGAATAATCGCGTCGATTGGTCTGTTAATATGTAAGTGAATAGAATGCAAAGACAGAAAAGGTCACCTCTTTAATAATTTAGAAATTTTGCATCTTGCCTCTAGTAATCTTTGCTCAAATGATTCTCACTGTAAACTCAGAGAGGTATTATAGTAAGATAGTATCCCTGTTAAGAGAAGCAGGAAGCCCCCTGATTAAATCTTGCAACTATCATACTAAGATTATTCCTGGATGGAATGATTTTATTGCGCCCCTGAAGAGGGAATCGAAAGACCCAGATTAGAACCAGTATACATGAATATGTGTAGAAGTAGGGGTCAATATAAGGCGGCCATAAGGCGATGTAAACAGGAAGTCTGTTCGAGCATCAAAAGCCTGTGAAGCTCTCATAAATAACGATAATAAATTTTGGAAATTTGTTAAGAATCAAACGCGTGTCAAAAGTGTCCTCCCTCCGACAATCGATGCGGTGTCTGGGGAGGATGAAATTGCAAAGTTGTGGAAAAAACACTACTCTAACATTCTTAACAGTATGAGTAGGGATAATCTTAAGATAGATTGCAGTGAAACGCCTGTGGGAGAGAGAAGGGAAAATACTTTGAGATTGGTTCCTGAAGTAAAGAGGTTATTAGAGTTAAAGACTGGTTCGTCGTCAGGGGTAGATGACCTGTCGAATGAGCTCTTAAAATATGCCAATGACGTAGTATGTCTGCATATATCATTGCTCCTATCAGCCATGCTTGCTCATAGCTATATCCCAGCAGAGTTCATGAAGGTATATATCTTGCCCCTGGTCAAAAAATAAGTATGGAGACATTCTGTCCAGCAATAATTACAGGCCTATTGCTGTCGCTTCCTGCTTCTCGAAACTACTAGAAAAACACACTCACTCCGATTAAATGATTACCTATGGACATCTAATCAGTTTGGTTTTAAAAGGTCGCACTCGACTAACCTGTGTATTTACAGTATGTACTTAAAGAAACCATATCTAAATACATTGACAGTAATTCAACTATTTATAGCGGTTTCCTAGATATAAGTAAGGGATATGATAGTGAACCACAATATTTTATTTAAAAAACTAGAAGAAAGGAAAGTTCCCATGTACATATTAAATTTATTGAAATTTTGGTATTCCCACCAATCTTTTACCGTTTGGTGGGGCAATGTACTGTACTATCCGAATGTTTTGGCTCCTCTTATGGGGTGAGACAAGGCGCCTTGCTCTCCCCTATGCTGTTTAATGTGTATATTGACGGATTAATTGCTTCACTTAATGAGGCAACAGTGGGATGATGTATAGATAACACAAGGATAAGTAACTTAGTTTATGCCGATGATATGGTGTTAATAAGCCCCCTCTGTTAAAGGTCTGGATCGGCTACTAAAAGTCTGCAAAGTGTATTCGCTGAAACATATTCTTTTTAATGTTACAAAAACTAAGGTTATGCAATTTCATCGGAAAAGCTATAATCAGCCAGCTGACATTAGGTTTAAAATGAGAGGTGAAGTAATTGAGAAAGTACAAGAGTTTAAGTATTTGGGTCAAACTATTACCAGCTCGTTGAGTGATGACTCGGATATAAGAAAACAATCCCGAAGACTTTGTGCTAAAGCGAATATGACTATAAGGAACTTTCGGTTTTGTACAAGTGAAGCTGAAGACTCTCGTAGTTTCTGCAGTAATATATACGGACAGGAACTCTGGGTGAATTATAAAAAAGGTTCTGGCAGAACTCTAAATTTGCTGTACAACAGGTCTTTTAGACTTACATAAATTACCCCCGAGGTGCTCAGCTTCACAAATGTTTGCTACCCGTAATGTCCCGAGTTTCCCAGAGGTAACAAGACGTGCTCAATACAGTCTAATGCAAAGAATTAAAAAATTAACCAACCCGATTATCCAAGCTATCCATGAGTCCTGCCGTTTATCCTTTAAGCTATGGACTTCTTAATACAAAAACGTCTGTCTGTAGCTCCACTTAACTTCGACATTACTGTATTATTTCTAATCAATTGTATATATTTTTATCTTTAGTATGTGAACTGTCATTGTATTAATAATATTTATCATATGGACTATAGTCTGTCAAACCTTTTCATTTCATTTTCATTTTATCACTTGAGCTCAACTGCATACAAGAATTTTTGGCAGAAGTAACTGTTGCCGATGGAAATAAGAACAGTTGACATAATTGCCGCAGCTCGAGCACAGTTAATAAAAGCATTTATGATGTGAAAGGGAAGACTCTTCACAAATCCAATACGTTTTAATTTTTTTCAGATTTCTTCTGCAACTACAATTCATAATATATGCCTCGTTACGTACAGACGAATCCTAAAACAGTTTTGGGACGCCCTTAGGCAGTAATTCTGTGATTTCCCATGGAATGATTACTACTTCCGGGACCCTTCCAAGTGTGCTGACCGCATCACTCGGGTGATTCTCTCGGGCATGGAGGCATACATTCCATATTCTATTCCTACTGCAAAAAAATCCTTGATTTAACTTTACGTGTTATAATGCTATCCCCAACAGAGAGGAGTCTTTCAGAAGGTACAGTCGTCATCCAACTCCTAACTCTCATTCGGCTTATATTCCTGCCCAGAATCGTGCAAAATCTGTTCTTCGACTTGCCAAAAATTCCTTCATCCGACAAAAGTGTGAAAACCTATCCAATTCTAATTATTCTCGCTCTTTCTGGCATCTAGCTAAGAACCTCTTCAACAACTTTACTTCCTCTTCTTTCCCTCCTCTTTTTCCATTCTGACGGCACAGTTGCCGTCTCTTCTCCTGAACTCTGTTCAAACTTTCTCTTCCAACTTAACCCTGGACGATTCCGGTGCTGTTCCTCCATCTTCTCCTCCCTCTGACTTTATTATGTCTGAAATTAGAATCTCTTCCAAAGATGTTCTTTCTGCCCTATCTGGGATCAACTCTAGGAAGGCGTACAGTCCTGATGGTATGCCTTCTGTTCTTAAGAAATGTGCTTATGTGTTGACACCCTGCCTAGGCAAATTCTTTCGTCTTTGTCTCTCATCTGGTACTTTTCCTTCCTGCTGGAAGTTCGCTTTCATTCAGCGTGTCCCAAAGAAGGGTGACCTCTCTCAACCCTCCAACTATCGTCCAATTGCTTTGATTTCTTGCTTTTCTAAAGTGTTTGAATCCACCCTTAATAGGAAGATTCTTAAACACCTCTCTTTTAACACACTTCTTTCAGATCGTCAGTATGAGTTCCGCAAGGGACATGCGACTGGCGATCTTCTTGCTCTCTGACTTGATCCTCCTCCTCCTCCTCTCGAGATTTCGGTGAAACTTTTGCTATTGCGTTAGAGAGATCAAAAGCTTTTGGTAGTCTCACACAAATCTTTAATTTCGAAACTGCCGTCCCTCAGTTTCTATCCTTCTATCTGTGCCTTCATTTCTAATTTTCTTTCTGGCCGATATATAGCTGCGGTTGTAGATGGCCACTGTTCTCCTAAAGCTATCAACAGTGGTGATCCTCAGGGTTCTGTCCTGTCACCCACTTTTTTCCTTTTATTTATTAATGATCTTTTAAGTCGCACTTCCAGTCCTATTCACTCCTATGCCGATGATTCTACTCTTCACTTCTCCATCCTCTTCCCAAAGCGTCCCTCTCAACAGTCATTCCATTATTTGCGTGGAACACCTGACTTCTGATCTTTTTGCTATCTCTAATTGTGGCAGAGAAAACCTTGTGGCTTTCAGTGCCTCAAAAACTCAGTTCCTCCATTTGTTTACTCGTCACAATCTTCTACACGACTATCCCCTTACCTTCAACAATACACAACTCGATCCTTCCTCTTCTCTTAACATTCTTAGCGTTTCCTTTTCTCGTGATCTTTCTTGGAAAGATCCAAGAAAGATCACATATACTCTCTTTCTAAAACAGCTTCTAAGAGGTTAGGTGTGCTGTACCGGCTCCGCAGTTTTTCATCCCTACTCAGTTGCTATCTCTCTACAGGAGTCTTGTCCGCCCCTGTATGGAGTATACTTCTCATGTATGCGGTGGCTCAATCCACACAGCCGTACTTGACCGGGTGGAATCGAAGGCTTTTCGTCTCATCAATTCCCCGCGTCCTACTGACTGTCTTCAATCCCTCTTTCTTCGCCGCAGTGTTCCCTCTCTCTCTCTTTACTATCGCTATTTTAGCGGACACTGCTCTTCTGAACTCTAACTGCGTGCCTCCTCCTTTAAGGAGAGCACGCAGCACTAGACTTTCGACACTTTCTCATTCATTTCCTGTCGAACTCTCTAACGAAAGGGTTAATCGGTATTTCATTCTTTCATCTACTCAACCAGTGAACTCTGGAACAATCTTCGTCAATTCATCTTTTCCCCACTGTCTATGACCTCCAATCTTTCAAACGCAGTGTCTAAGCATCTGGAAAACCCCGGACCTTGATTTTGGCTCTCTTCTTCTATGGGTGGGGCGCTTTTGCGCCCTTGGGCCCCTCCTAACCACATAAAAAAACTGGGCGGTTTTATTTCCTATTGATTCTGGCAAAAAATTTCTTCAGCATTATGATACTTCAATTTTCGACTTCACTGCGTGTTTCCGACCTGGACCTGCTTATATATAATGATAAATGGGAAACAATCTTTAGCCTACATATAAACGCGCACGGCAGAAATTTCATGAACGCTGCATTTCCGAATTATAAAAGGTCCTTTAAACTAAAATACCCTAACACTAAAATATGTTCATATTAACCCATTAGTGCCCATTGGTAGAGTTTCCTTCCAACAGAGTTGTTTGTTTTGTCAGTAGGAAATTATACTAATGACCACTAATGGGTTAATATATGAAATAATAAAATTTCGAACTATGCTATTTAAAACACTTTTATTTCCTTCCAGACACGGAATGGCTGGAAAGTCGCGCACCATCGGGTAAGTTACAGTAAATATTTTGAACAGATGATGGTGGTTTACCCTCCGTTTCAACATCTAAGCTCGTATGACGGAAGGGGACCTTCATCCTTACGTGGGATCCGAAATACGGATCGCTATATGATCTGGACGCGGAGGACAGTCTCCATCCAGCTACTATCCGAACCCAATGTTGCTTAACTTTGCTGATCGATAGGAAGCTGCTACAACGTAGCCCTTTCGAACTGGTGGCCATAAACTTGAAACCACGTCCAGCCTAAGTGTTCTTGAGACAAAAAAAGCCATAAAATTAATCTTAATTTTTACATAAATATTATGACTTGGGCTGTTTTCCGCAAGTGATTAAAATAAATTTCAAATGGTTTGTGAACGTCTTTTATATACGAAACCGTAACCATGTAACACGGGTTTCCAAGTGTATCCCTTATTTACAACTAAAAGCTTGGCCCAAAATGTCGTAATTTGTAGGAAATGTGAAATCCAGTCTAATTTGTATAAAGAAAACTGAAAATTCATTTTTTTTAAAATAATAAATGTATTTTTATTACTAAATTCAAATGATGAATTTTGAACTGTCAGTATGTGGCTCCATAATCTGAAATGGCACCTTCTCGAGTGAAAATGAAAAATGATTCAAATGATGCCCACTTGATCGATTTTTAACTTCTCTTTCAGTTTCCGATGAAACTTACCGTTGATGTCATGAACTGTTCCGTTTGCGCACCCACGCTCTACAACGGGTAAAATGCGATATATCACAAGAACCAACTGTACAAGGCATCTTTCACGATCAGAAAAAATCCTGACATGTGATATTTTGTTTTGTAAACTTTAACATAGTCTTTGCAAGTAAAATTGGCTGGTGCAATAAGTTTTTGCCGTCATTTTCTTCCAGTACGAGGGAAAAAAAAAAAAAAAAAAAAAAAAATATATATATATATAACCTTTGGTTAGCTTCCGCCCGAATTGTTCATTCTGACGAAGGTCAAGCTTTTCACTCCACCTTAGACCTACAGTTTAACGTGGAATCCGAACCACGCCCCATCAGCAGCTCGCGTCTTAACCACTAGGCCACCTAGGGTACCCATTTATCTACCAACCACTTTCTTTATTGTGTGGAAGGATGAACAGTAGGGTGGCCCACTTTTCAATTTTTTTTTAAAAGTATAGGTTATCGTAGTTTTTCCCATTATTTGGCACTATACTAGCACATTGGTACCATTTTTACAAAAATTGATCAATATTTAGGGGTCTCGCATCGACCTTGAAATTACGAGGTTTTTTTTAAATGCGTACTTTTTAACGTTTTACTGAATCAAGATAAATCATTAAGTAGGGATGTTTTCTGAATCCTCTTGATGAGAGAAGTCGTTTGGTGTGCCTTCCAATGTCATACGACGAACGGTTTAAAAGTTGTGCCTGTATACAGGTAATACCAATGTGCTAGTATAGTGCCAAATAATGGGAAAAACCACGATCACCTATACTTTTCAAAAAAATCAGCAAATAGCAGACAAATAAGGAAGAAAGAAACAATAACTTAAACAATCACTTTTGCATTGTATTGACCACTATCACACGTCACTGGCTGCAACGTTGTCCCTCTGTGCTATGTCATCGTGGCGAGTGATGACTTCTTGAAGTCGCCGAGCTGTTTCCGGTTCTTTTCCACCACTTGCAGAAGATCCTGCAGCTGTGCCTCGTCCTTTGTGACCGTGTTCGCATAGTCTTGTATCAGTTGGACTCCTCTTTCAGCGACGTCATTGGTGACCTGGAGATTAGAGATCACATCCTTCAGACGACAAAAGTCCTCGTTCTCGTCCCACTTATCAGTTGGCAGGGTGAGCCACGAAGACCCATACATCTTCAGACCTGCAAATAAGAACCAGGAGGACTCGTCGATCAGGTCGGGGAGTATAGTCATCTCGTCGACTGAGACGTTCTCGTATGTGAAGTCTTTGGGTACAGGGAGGTGGGACAGCTTCTCTGCCATCTGTTGCTTCACAGTGCCATCCACCTTGTTGCTGCATAGAGCGAAGATGACGGTCTGAGGCCTCAGATACCAGAAGTGCCGTCTCATCACTGCCAGTGACGTTTCTGCCACCTCGCGGTCCACTGCCCTATACCTCAGAAAACGCTGGTATAGTACCAGGTTTCTTTCGAAATGCTGAACTGATTGAGGTCTGCTGGTGGATCCGCCGAACGTGTGATAGCAGCCACAATGCTTACTATCTATGTAGAGAATGGAAAGTGGAAAGGAAACTGTCAAGAATACATGTGGGTTACGGGACACTTTAAAACTGACGCTATCGATGAATACTATACACAATACGCACCTGATTATTGGACATGCGGAAACGATCAGCCACTTCCATGACAGCAGGTGCATTAAGGATGCGGCGAGGAAGATTGACAGACACACTTGGCTCTTTCGGCAGGGGGAACGCTAGTTCTGTCTCCGACTCTCCTGACATGCCAGTATCATCATTCTCCATGGCCTCATCTCCGGTTTCGTATGCACACTTTGAGGTTTGCGGCTCCTGGCGAGGACGTTTTCTTCCTTCCTGTAGCTTTCTTTTTACAGGGAAAACTTTATCGTTCCCGCTCATCGTTGCCACCCGAGGACCACGTTGATTGAGGTAGAAGTCAATGTCTTCTTTCTTGTCCTTGTCGGACAGCAGTCAATTCTTCTTTATATCTTCGACAGCGTCAGATGCTCCGATATCCCACAGCTTGTCCACACTGTCCGAAAACTTCTGCCGTTTTCCTCCGGCGTCAGTTTCTCGTTTTCTGCTCTTTTGGAGTAAGTGCCACTCTTTCCACAATGCCTCTAGCTTCCGTTCGCAGTTGAGCTTTGTGAATGTTTTAATGCGGGCCATGTTCCAAAACTTTAAGACGTTGTTTACGGTTTCTTTGAATGCGTCTTTCCTGTTAGCAGTGTACTGGATAACACTGAAGAAGTATTGCAAAACCTGCCGTGTTGTTGGCAATTTGCTACCACTGATGGAGACGACGGTTGGCCAACTAAAAAAATTTCCGAGGCCGATCTTAGAGAAGGTAGCGATGTTATTTTCGCCTTTCCTTTTGATGACTCTCTATTTGTAGCTTCAAGAGTTCTTCCAGTTATGGTTGCCATCGATTTGTCCATGACAAAGGATGAGGAACTCAGACAGAATTTCAAAATGTTATGATCTGCAAAAAAAGAAATAGGTTAGGTACCTGGCACAGGCATAGTGCATTTTCTAATTACCTATATACATTATACATTCCGCCCGGGTATGGTGACTCATTTTTTTGAAAAGTATAGGTGATCGTGGTTTTTCCCATTATTTGGCACTATACTAGCACATTGGTATTACCTGTATACAGGCACAACCTTTAAACCGTTAGTCGTATGAAATTGGCAGGCACACCAAACGACTTCTCTCATTAAGAGGATTCAGAAAACATCCCTACTTAATGATTTATCTTGATTCAGTAAAAAGTTAAAAGTACGCATTTAAAAAAAAAACTAGTAATTTCAAGGTCGATGCGAGACCCCTAAATATTGATCAATTTTTGTAAAAATGGTACCAATGTGCTAGTATAGTGCCAAATAATGGGAAAAACCACGATCACCTATACTTTTAAAAAAAAATTGAAAAGTGGGCCACCCTAATGAACAGCTGGGTTTTGCTGCGCGCCGGCTGCCGTCGGATCTCGAACCCAGGGCCGATGGATTCGTAGTCAGCGACGCTAACCACTACACCACCGATATATATATATACATATATATATATATACACATACACACACAGGGTGTCCCAAAAGTCCCTATCTATTTTGTTGAAATAGGCTGAATTTCAAATAAATGTCACACTGACCTGAATACAGATGTATTTCTATACAAATTACAAGTATTACACCATTAAAATCTTTAATTAGTAGTTTCCACATGTGCTCTATCTGTATCTCTGCAAATCTCAAAGTGGTCAGCTGCATTGCGGAACACATTTCCGAGCATTTGAGAGGTTATTTTCTCAACTGCTTGCCTAATGCGATCTCGCAGATCTGGTAAATCTCGAATATTTCTGCGATAGACCTCTGATTTAGCCACTCATTAATCGCGTGGGGTCAATATGACTCGACGCAATTTAAGAAAATGTTATATCTTTCCACGCGACTAATAACGGGTTAATGAAATCCCAAGCAAAGAAATCCAATGGGGTCAAATCCGGAGATCGCGCTGCCCAGGGCCTATTTCCCCCACGTCCAATCCAACGATTTGGAAAATGCTCGTTTAGGTATGTCTGAACAATTCTGGCATAATGACATGGTGCCCCATCCTGCTGAAAGACTACATTGTCGAGAATGCCATCTTCAAGAAGTTGAGGTTCTAGAAAACTTTGAAGCATATCAAAGTAAACAGGCCCTGTCACTGTAGCCTCTGCAAAGAAAAAGGGCCCGTAAATCTTAGACCTCGTCATTCCAAGCCACACGTTGACTTTAGGTGAGTTTCTTTCCCATTCAGTGAACTCAGTTGGCTTTTCATTAGCCCAGGTGCGACAATTATGTCGATTGATTTTATTACAGGTGTGAAAAGTCGCCTCATCGCTAAACAAAATGTGGTCCATTAAATTGTTATTTTGGATTTGTTCGACCAGTTCCGCACACATTGCTGCTCTTTTTGGAAAATTCCTCGTGTAAGCTGTGTAACAGCTGAATGTGATAACCTTCTTCAGCGTCGAACGCAAGATTCTGTGAACAGTTGTTTTGGATATGGTCAATCTGTGGGATGCTTGGCGAACTCACATTCTTTGATCGTCTTCGAACATTATGCGAACAGATTCAATGTTTTGTTGTACTGTTCTTGGGCGTCCACTTCTTCCTTCATCATGCACAGATCCAGTCCTTTTGAATTTGTTCACCAATTCACGAGTTGCTTTATCTCTCGGTCCAGGCTTATGAAACCTTCTTGAGAATCGGTCTCTAATTTCACAACATTTCATTCCTCTGATGCGACATGTTACTATCATAACGCGTTCATACACATCCATCACCAATGATATGGATCTGAAAAAATTAATTAAAAATTTAAAAATAATTAAAATAGAAATCTAATGCATGTATTTGTCTAGAAAGGTGCATGCAATCATGTCATTAAAACATTCATTTGAAATTCAGCCTATTTCAACAAAATAGATAGGGACTTTTGGGACCCATAGATGGAATATCATGGATGAACACGCATATCCCAGGTTATACTGTAACTTTAATCTAGTCGTACTCAAAGGGTGTTGTGTTCCAATCCAGGTTGGGGTATTTTCGCATTAAGCAATATTAGGCATCAATATGCATCATATGCACGACTTTGCTTAATGCGAAAATACCCCAACCTGGATTCGAACCCAACACCCTTTGAGTACGACGAGATTAAAGTTACAGTATAACCTGGGATATGCGTGTTCATCCATGATATTCCATCTCGTGTACGGAAAATTCCCAGTCGGAATATTGCCAGGCGGAAAATTGCCAGTGGGGAAAATTGCCAGTGAGAATATTGACAGGCGGAAAATTGCCAGTGACAAAAATATGTAAAAATTTAGAAAGTAAGAAATAAAGTAATTGAGAAAATTTTTTTTTATCTCTCTTTTGCATTCCAGTGGAAAAAGCATCAGTGTTATAATTAATGTTATTATTAATTATAACATTGTTTGTTTCTGGAATAGTATTTACTATTTACTATTTACTAATAGATCAACTGTACGCCCTTGATAATTGGTTAGGTTAAGTCGTGATATTTTCGTTAGTTTTAACGAAAATATTCTGTCAAAACTCAGATGGTAGACCGCATACTTAACCAGCACCCTTTAATCACTAAAATATGAGGGAAGAAGATAAATTGACATTTCTTCGATCTATTGCTTATAATCTTCATACTTTTTGAGGCTTTCCTTTCCTTAACAAGTTTTAGCATTTTAAAATTTTAAATAATAATATTTTAATAAATAAATCCTTTTTTGTGAATTTTATTTTTTTTCTCACTGGCAATATTCCGGCTGGCAATATTCTCACTGGCAATTTTCCCCACTGGCAATTTTCCGGCTGGAAATTTTCCGCCTGGCAATGTTCCTACTTCCAATGTTCCTACTTCCATTCCATCTATGGGTCCCCAGTTTTACACTAGAGATGTGTATGAAATGCTGTCATTTTATCGATTGCAGGGGGTTAGTACGGAAAATACCTCTTGAGGCGAAAGCGTTATTTGTTTCCTAAAGTGTTGAAATATCCTCCAAGATAAAATTGTGCCGGTTTTCAATTTTGCGAGACATAAACACTTGACCTAATTTTTTAAGATTACTAAGAATGTGCTTTTTTAAATTGATTGTATATGAAACGTAATTAATGTTTAATTTATCATTCATTCATCCATTTACTCCGAAACGTATTATCAAGTATAAATCATTAATGGGATTTTAATTATTAATAATTAAACGACAAAATTAGAGTCAGATGTTTCAATAAGAAATTCATTATAGCTTGGTTGTCAGGGGACCAAGACTTTTCAACCAGCTTCCAAAAGACCTTAGAAATATTACAGGGGTCAAAGTTGAAGTCTTCAAAAGAAGACTAGATGCCTGGTCCAGGATGGTACCAGATGACCCGGGTGTACCTGGCTATGTGCGCTGGAGAGCGCAAGAACGCAACTCCCTCTTCTATCAAGCCAGGCCTAGAGGCGGGGCCACAAGCTTGACCTTCGTGTGAAGAGAGACCAACACACGGAACTTCAAAGAGGTATATATATATATATATATATAATATATATATATATATATAGTGCGTTCGAAAAGTCTCTCCGCAGTGGTATGTTAAACGCATAGGAAATTGAAAAACTACAATGCTTTCATTCAACCATGATTTAGTGATTTTATTACATAACCTTTTGATTTTAGAGCATGTGTTGAAAGTGTTTTCCACCATTTTGCAGGCACAGAGCAACTCGTCTACACTTGTCAAACACTTTTGACAATAAACACGTTGATTGCGGAGAAACTTTTCGAACGCACTGTGTATATATATATATATATATATATATATATATATATATATATATGATACACACAGACCGTGCATGGAACAAGGAACTCTTCTGGGATAATTAAACCCTAGATCCATGTCCCAAAGCTGGATCCTGTCTGCTTTACAGATAGCTGGTGAGGGAAGCTATATTTATGGAACCTCTTTGCGAGAGACCCGTTGCCCACGTCGGGCTAGCATCATGAAAAAGGAAAACTATGGTATTTGTCATTTAGTCATTTACCATTACTTATTCGGACTATAGTGGATTTAATTTTCCCAGAAGAGTTCCTTGTTCCATGCACGGTCTGTGTGTATCATAAAAAACTCAGGGAACCATTCTGAGTTCATTCCCATATATATATATATATATATATATACAGTAAACTCCGTAGAATCCGGTACTCTTTTGGATTTGCATGTGCCGGATTTTAAAATATGCCGTGTTTTCGAGAGGTCATTTTATAATAATAAAGTAGAGGGTAAACAAAAAATGACCATGAACTTACTGTTTTATTAATCCAAAGATCGTAGTTATAAGTGCCAATGGGCGAGTAATGTGTTACAGAATATCATTGTCAATAAACGTAATTAAGGAATTTTATTTATTTGAAAATTGTATTCTAAACGTAGTCTAAAAACATTGTTGTTGCTACGTCGGCAGAATGGGCCCAGAAATAGCAACACCTTCTGACCTTTTTAAAGCAAACCACTCGAATAAAACTTGATAAAGTTGATCTAATTTATGTTTCTGCAATAATTTCCGTTCACAAATGGATTTATTAATCTCTGAAGCAGCGTGACTTGTTATTATTTTTATTTATTATTTTAAAATTAGTGATTTCAAAATGTGCCGGATTTTGAAGTGCCGAATTTTCAAGAGTCTACTGTGTGTGTATATATATATTATATATATATACACACACACACTTTGTGTGTGAGTTCGAACGACGGTTCAGGATCGACCTGCGGTCGACCCCTTTGCAGCATCCCGCCTCATTTGTGGGATTTGGTGAAGGAGGGAATTGCTGTCTGATCTCCTCCTGCCCTCGTAGC
This sequence comes from Bathynomus jamesi, assembly GCA_023014485.1. Classification (NCBI taxonomy): domain Eukaryota; kingdom Metazoa; phylum Arthropoda; class Malacostraca; order Isopoda; family Cirolanidae; genus Bathynomus; species Bathynomus jamesi. The sequence continues at coordinate 765,306 of JAJOZX010000008.1, read as the reverse complement.
AGCCACACATGGCTGGTCAGGGACTTTGCGCAGGAATCTGTCCAGCTGGTTCTTGAAGTTATTCAGGTCGGTGTGCTGGAGATTCCTTACTTCTCTCGGTAGGGCATTGAAAAGCTTTGGGCCTCGTATTCTGAGGAAATTTTCCATCGTTTTCATGGCCCCCTGTCCCACAGCAGCTGGAACTGTACAAAATCTACTTTTCTCATTCCAGTTGTTTCTATTTAATTTCTAAGGTTAGGGACAAAGCCCTCACGTATTTTCCATATGTAAAGGGTGTCCCAGAAGTCTTGGAGGGATTTTATTTGGCTATAACTTTTTCTTTTTTTATTAATTTATTTATTTTTATTTTTCAATTAAAGTACCCTTGCTGCGATTAATGAAAATGGAATCCTGGACAGTGCACCAAAGCGTGGCTATTGTGGAACTTTATTTGACAAACAACTCTTCCATCGTTGCCGCTCAAAGAGCGTTTAGATTAAAATTCAACACACGTTCTGCTCCTTCTGAATGAGCTATTCGACAGTACGTCGTTAAATTTCGTATGGGAAAGGGTCAGGGAGACGAACTACGGACTGGGCGTCCTCGGGCAAGCCGAAGTCCAACTCGGGTTGAGATGGTTCGTGAAAGCGTTGAGGAAAATCCACATCAGTCCGACGAAGCAGCCAGGAATTAAACATTTCAAGAAGTTCCTTACATCGAACTTTAAGGGAGGATAGCAATCTTTACCCGTACAAAATTCAAATTGCTCAAGAAATCAAACCACAAGATCATCAGAGTAGGCTAATGCGATTTTAGATTTACGCAATGAAAATGAAGATTTTCACCAGATATTAAATTTACAACCAATAAAAAAAATACATGAAAAAGTGAAAAAAATAAACAAAAAAAATAAATGAATAAAGTTGCACATCGTCCGGCTATAAAAGGATACATTTCAGGTGAAAACGATATCAGTGATAGTATATGTGTCACACTATTTAGTTCCCAAAGTAGTATGACCGCAAAATGTTCGAGTGTATATGCAATTGCAATGTTGATCAGTTATTGCAAGGTGCCAGCCCCTCCCCCCTAGGGTTGGGGGTAATGGGGGAGAGGGTTGGGGGTAGTGGGGAGGGGTAGTGGGGATAATGGGGAAGGTGGTTATGCAACAAGGGGGTGGGGTTAGCCCCCAAGTTGCATAAAAGGGGATGAGGGGGTTTGGGGGGGGAGAGGAAAAATGACCTCCCCCCTCGCCACAAGCAGTGAGCCGAAGGCTCTGCTTATTTGTAATTAAAATCGCAATAAATATATTTTCAAGTGTTACAAACCTTTTTTATTTGATCCCTAAACAAAAAAGTTATAGCCAAATAAAACCTCTCCAAGACTTCTGGGACACCCGTTACATTATTGTGTAGCGCTCTCGCCTTCTTTCGAGAGTGTAGAGTTTCAGGAATTGTAGTCGAGACCAGAAGTCTTCACCTTCCGTTTCTTCTATCTTAGACATAAAAGTCCTTTGTATAGCTTCAATGTTCGCACTGTCTCGTTTTCTGTATGGGCTTGTGAGTACTGAGCAATACTCAGTTATTGGTAGGACTAGGCTCTTCCATAATTTGAGCATGATGTTTGCTTTTCTGCTGCGGAAGCTCCTCCAGATGATTCCCATTATTTTTCTAGCCATTGTAATTTTGATGTAGTGCTCTCTGACTTCTGCATCCGTCGACATTATTACTGCCAGATCCCTTACTTGTAGATTTTGTGTTATCTTTTTGTCTTGCAGAGTTTTTTACCTTTTATTCAGCAGCTCCTTGTTATTACCATATCTTAGAAGTTGAACTTCATATTGTTGTCTTCTGCCCACTGGAATAATGTTTCAATGTTTTGTAATTTTCTTATGTCACCTTCGTTCAATATTTCCTTACATATCTTTGTGTCATCTGCGAAACATGATACAATGCTGTCCTTAATATCTGCATCAATATCTGCAATCATTATTATGAACAGCAAGGGAGCTAATACTGTCCCTTGTGGGACAGAGCTCACGACTTCCAAGACTTCCGATTTAACTCTGTTTACCACCACTCTTTGTGTTCTTTGCGTCAAGAAATTAAATATCCAACTTCCTAGCTTTCCAGTAATTCCTGTATTCTTAAGTTTGTGTGCTATGATTCCATGGTCACATTTATCGAAAGCTTTAGCAAAGTCCGTATATATTACATCTATGTTTTGTCCTCGACACAATGTTTCCAATATTTTCTCCAGGTGTTTCTAGTAGCTGTGACAGGCATGATCTTCCAGCCCTGAAGCCATGTTGATTTGGGTTGTATAAATCTTTTTCTTGTAGGTAGTGGGTAGTTTTGCCTCTAATTACACTGGCCAACAAAATGAAACTTTTTTTTCTCATCACAAACATGATCACACTTTTCTTAATGCATTTGTCGCGCTGATTCCGAATCTGATTTTATTTTTCTTCTAGCACGTATAGTTATATAGATACATCATATACTTTATTCAATGTACTTATAAATAAAGAATATATACATTATTTTATTAAAAGCGCTGTGAGTGTGATTTCCTTTTGTAAATTTGGCCTGGATTGTCACGATACAGCATCCAACAATGGTCCGCCATCATGCTTTCATTCCAATATCCTTGGTAGCGCTTCTCCATCATCTGAATATCTTGATGGAAGCGCTCTCCTTGCTCGTCACTCACTGCACCAAGGTTTTCAGGAAAGAAATCTAAGTGGGAATGCAGGAAGTGAATTGTTAACGACATTCGACACTCCATTTCTTTGAAGGCATCAAGGAGGTTCTTGACTCCATCCTTATACGCAGGTGACTTGTTGCTTCCAAGAAAGTTTTCACATATCCATTTGAACGCCAGCCAAGCCTTCAATTCCAGCGGACTTAGGACTTTTTCAAATTCAGTGTCATTCAAAACCTCCCTTATTTGTGGCCCAACAAAAATTCCTTCCTTCAATTTTGCTGCAGTAACCTTCGGAAATTTCCTTGAAAGATATTGGAACCCTTCAGAATTGACTTTACCCATTGCTTTAACAAAATTCTTCATTAAACCAAGTTTAATGTGAAGAGGTGGCAGATAGATCTTTTGGGGATCCACTAAAGGGACAGACTGGACAATGGACATTGCTTATCCCTGGGACATATGTATACCTAAGTGGCCAGTCACTTTTGGTGTAATGTTCTATAGTGGCGCGACTGTCCCACAGGCAAAGGAAACAACAAAATTTTGTGAATCCTGACTGCATACCCATAAGCATTCCTATAACTTTTAGATCTCCACAAACATTCCATTGATGACTGTCGTATTTGATTGCCTTCAGTAGTATATTCATATTGTCATATGTCTCTTTTAGATGGACGGAATGGGCAATGGGGATGGATGGCATTATATTACCATTATGCAAAAAAACTGCTTTCAGGGGTCATTCTTACATTGTCGAGGCATGTTGACTGACCTGAGCAAACTATAGATTAAAAAAAAATGTACACCAACTTGACACAACAAGTTCTTGGACTGGACTGATCTTTTGACACACAAAGCACGGCGTTGTTGCCTGAATCACAATGCTGCTAGACGTAAAAGCTCACACCTGAAATACATAAGATGTATAATTAAGATAATTGAAATCAATAAGATGAATAAACTAAAAAAACACAATAAAATAAACACAATCAAATGTTGAAATATTAGTATTTTGCCTATTTAAAATGGTTAAATCTGTGTAGTTATATATATGCCTTCATCTTGAAAACTATACGTGCTAGAAAAATTCTGAATGCAGTTTTGGAATCAGCGTGAAAAATGCTATCCAGCCACCACAAATTTTACTCTGATGAAAAATCTTTGTTGACCAGTGTTATACGTTCAAAGCACTTTATAAGGTGTGAGGTGAGAGCCACTGATCGATAATTCTTGGGCATTGCTCTGTTACCACCTTTAGATAGTAAGTATAGCGGTTTGGCAATACTCTCTTTACATTTCTTCAGAAACGTGGCACTCCATGTGTCTAGCCCTGGCGCTGAGTTGTCTCATATCTGTGATAAAGCCTTAATTACATCTCCTTCCGTGAACTTGAAGTCCATTAATAGGTTTGTGCCGGAATTTGTCCTTGGTTGATTTGTATCTAAGTCGAAAAATTCGCCTGGGTTTTCCACTTCCATCTCGGACTTAGGGGTGCCAGTGGCGTACATAAGGGGGGGCCATATGGGGCCTAGGCCCCCATTGTAAAAATTATTACTACTCTCATTAAAGATATTTGAAAAAGAAATTTTCAAAAATCGATAACTTTGCAACATTCACCAAAAAAAATCTTGATGTCATATGGAATTTCAGTTTTTTCATGGTTACCAGGACATGTTATTAACTCAAAATCAATTTTGGCTGGCTTAGGAACGTTTATATATGCCTTTATACGTACGATTAATTTGTGCAAATTTAATTCTTTGGCCATAAATTGGAAATAAAATACAACTGAAGCTTTCCAAGATGCAATTAATTTTGATTCCAAATCAATCATCATCAAGTTTGAGCTGACACACACACACACACACACACACACAATATATATATCTATATATATTGCGTGTGTGTGTGTGTGTGTGTGTGCCCCCATTTAAGAAATGATGTGTACGCCCCTGAGGGGTGCTAAACACAGTTAAATTCAAAGGTGGGCAGTTGCGGCGCAACTTGCGGCGCAACATTTTTGGTTGCGCTTGCGCTTGCGGCGCAACTTTTTGAAAAGGGTTGCGCTTGCGCGTGCGGCGCAACTATTTCAGCAGAGTTGCGGTTGCGGCTGCGGCGCTACAAAAATCGTTGCGCGTGCCCACCACTGCAGATATACGTTAAATGCAAAGGTGGGCAGTTGCGCCGCAAAAAGTTGCGGCGCAACATTTTTGGTTGCGCTTGCGCTTGCGGCGCAACTTTTTGAAAAGGGTTGCGCTTGCGCGTGCGGCGCAACTATTTCAGCAGAGTTGCGGTTGCGGTTGCGGCGCTACAAAAATCGTTGCGCCTGCCCACCACTGGTTAAATTGTTCCCTAAGCAGTTCGCTTATTTTTTTAGGGTCATTTGTGTATTTGGACTTGCCGTCTATCAACGGACCAATACTCTCCTTACACTGCATTTTCCTTTTCGCAAACGTATAGAAGTATTTTGAATTATTTTTTGTTTTCTGCTACCTTGTTTTCCTCCTCGTTTGTCTTATGTATGAATGTTTGCTTTAGGTCCATTTCTATTTCGCCAAGTTTCCTCTCTAGTTTGAGTCCCTTTGCATCAGTTCTGCATCTGTGGAGATGCTGTACGGTTCGTCTTCGTTTCCTGAATAGTGTCCTAATTTTCCTCTCGAGCTTGCTACGTTTTCTTCTTTGTCTCTCTGTAATATGTTTCAGTATTATAGGTCTGGTTTTAGTCTCTATTATACATAGTATTTCTTGTGGAGTCTTCTCGTGAAGTAGCAATTCCCAGTTTAATTCCTTTAAATCTTTATTTACGTTTTCCCAATTTACTTTCTTTGAATTTATGTTTAAGCCTTCAAATATTCCTCCTGACTCTTTAGGATACGTTTTTGGACCTCTGGGTGCTAACTTCAATTGTATATCGATGAGGTTATTATGGTCAGAGAACTTTGTGTGCGTTACTTTTTTATTTATTATTATCTCGTTATTTGTGAAGCTTAAATCCAAAACGTTCTCTTTTCTTGTGGCTTCACAGATTTCCTGGATAAGGGCGTAATGTTCCATAGTATCTAATAGCATTGTTGCTTGGGTTCTACCATCTTTTGTAATGTTGCCATAAAACTTCTCGAGATATATAACTTGGTCATTTTTCTTCCATGTTATGAATGAGAAATTAAAATCTCCGAAAATTAAAATATTTGTTGCTGGAGTTTCAAGTAATTTTAATATGTTTCCTATTTCATTTGTAGCCAATTTGAATTAACTTTTTGTGGTGTTTGGTGGTCTGTAGATGTTCATAATGGTTAGGTTCAGTTCTTTTACTTCTAATATAATAACTTCGACTGTGCTGTTTGATTTGTTATGTGTATGTGTTTTTCACGTAGATGCAAAACCCTCCCCCTCGTCTAGCCATATATATATATGGTGTACTTAATGTCCTTTCCCGATTATAAACTTTAATAATTAAATGAAATCCAAAAAAGACACAATAATGCTTTGTTTTGCATGTTGTTGCATAACACATCAAGTTTTTTTCTTATCAATGTTTGGCGTGGATTAACGCATGATAAGGTGATAACCCATTCTTCTTTGCCGAAAAGAATGTTTCGGCACAAATGTACCTAGACACGCTCGAGTTCTTTGTAGCACCCCTAGTTGGAAGACCTTCAACCATCCATCATTTTACGGAAATGGGGTTTGTTCGTGCGTGAGTTCTTGAACGCCACTTTTCCCGGAAGATGGAGTGGGCGTGACGGGCCGGTGCCATGGCCTCCACGATACCCCAGTATCACGCTCCTGGACTTCTTTCTGCGGGGGATACGTAAAAGATTATGCGTACCATACTCCCGTTGCTGACATTGACACTCTTCGTGCGAGGATTTGCGATGCCATCAACAGTGTCACGAGAGATGTGCTAGCGAACGTATGGTGTGAACTTGAATTTCGTTTGGATGTGCTCCATGTAACTAATGGCGCACATGTTGAGATTTAATGAGAAACAATAAACTTGATGTGTTATGCAATAACACCTAAAACAAAACATTACTCTGTCTTCTTTCGATTTCATATAATTAAAGTTTATAATCGCGAAAGGACTTTGAGTACACCCTATATATATATATATATATATCGATGATTCCTCATTTCACGAGTGTCAAGTTTGTTGTCCCTCCTCTCGAGTTAGCCTGATGAAGCAGAGAGTTGGTTTCTTGTACTCTCCATCTCACATAACCAGGTACCGGCTCATCTGGGGTTGTTCTGAGCCAGGCGTCTAACCACGCGTGTTTCTTAGTTCCTTGGGCAGCTGGTTAAACAGTCTTGGTCCTCTCACAACAAAGCTATTTTTCTTCAGGGAAATATATAGTATAATAATTGATAGGTTTGTTTCTAGGAAACCTTGAACGTATAATAAGAGAGAGAGAGAGAGAGAGAGAGAGAGAGAGAGAGAGAGAGAGAGAGAGAGAGAGAGAGAGAGAGTGTGTGTTACAAGGAAAAGAAGTACCTCAAAAGGCCTTGCGGCCCATACCGAGGAGGTACCAATGGCAACGGGTGCCAGGGAAAATTTTGTACACACTCAAATAGTGTGCAAGATTTGGTCTAACCTTTTCTTGAACTGATCCACAGAGGAACTGTTCACAACTTCCGAAGGTAACCTGTTCCATGTGTCACAGATCTTATACGTAAAGTAATTCCCACACACACTAGTCCTAAACCTTTTCAAATCCAACTTCCAACCATTGTTACGAGTTGGGTTATCATTTAAACTAAACATACTTCTAAAATCGACATCGTTGAACCCGCGTAAGAGCTTGAAAACCTCGATCAGTTGACCGCGCAGCCTCCGAGTTTCAAGCGAAAACAAGTTCAGGGCGCGTAACCGTCGATTGTAACCCATCATGTAGGGTTGCCAGACGTCCTTTATTTCAAAGGACAGTCCCTTATTTCGATATCTTGTCCTTGTCCTTTATTGAAGCGTCAAAGGACGGCATATGTCCTTTATTTCTATTTTTATGTCTATTTCAAAATCATAAATAATAAATCCTTTAAGAAATTTATTATAATTACATAGGTATTTTTTTGCGTTTTGTTCCTTGACAGAGTAGGTAACCATTATCATTGCATCGTTAAGGCTTAATAAGTTAATAACAGTGTAGGCTCATTGATTTCTATGTAGCCGCAATAGATAATTCTGTGAGCTCTACTGCAATAAGCGGAGTGCCCCCAAAATGTGTACGACAACTTATTTTTCCATACGCTGCGTCGCTGAAAGATACAGTAGTGGTACTGCTCTCGTCTATATTCAAGAACATTTTAAATATAGTAAAAATCAAAGATGTTGAAATAAATATTTATCCTATAACATTTAAAAAAAATTTTGGGAGCATCATTCTCTCTCTCTCTCTCTCTCTCTCTCTCTCTCTCTATATATATATATATATATAAATTTGAGAATCTGGGAGTGGCAGCTTGAAAACGTTTTGAGTGTCCTTTAATCCGGTCATCAAAATCTGGCAACCCTACGGCCATATGCCTAACGGAAGGGATTAACTTTGTGGCCCTCGCCTGCACTCGCTCCAGCCTCTCAATATCTTTCCTGAGGGTGGGCGACCAGAACTGCACAGCATACTCCAGGTGCGGCCGAACAAGGGAATTGTACAGTGAGAGCACAATCTCCTTGTTCCGAAACTGAAATTGCCTCCTGATATAACCCAATAGTTTCTGGGCTTTCTTTTCCACCTCTACACACTGTTTCGTAAACTTAAAGTCGCTGCTAATTAGCACACCCAAGTCCTTTTCTAAATCAGTCACCTCGATATTACTGCCCAACATCGAGTAGTCCGACTTGGGATTGGCGTAGCCAATGTGCATCACTTTGCATTTACCCAAGTTAAACGGCATTTGCCATTTTTCGGACCACTCTCCTATCCTACCTAGGTCCGCACGCAGTTCCTCGATCGCTTCGGGCGTCCCAACATTGGCCCCAAGCTTGGTGTCATCAGCGAATTTGGCGATCCGACTGACGATGCCACCGTCGATATCATTTATGTAAATGATAAACAGAGAGAGAGAGAGAGAGAGAGAGAGAGAGAGAGAGAGAGAGAGAGAGAGAGAGAGAGAGAGAGAGAGAGAGAGAGAGAGAGAGAGACTCTCACAATTTTCACGTAAACTATTATACAGTATATTAAATGCAATATAACCCGCAAGGAAAATGAAAAGCAATTTTGAGCGCTTTCTCTTCTTTGAGAAGGTCTTGCAAGATACGAAAACGTTCGGAATTGTTTTTATTTTCTTTCAGGGTTGTACACACTAGTGATGTAGGTCACATCCGCATCCGCATCCGCATCCGCGGAACATCCGCACATTTTCTCGCATTCGCATCCGCATCCGCACTTTGGACTGCGGATGTCGTGCGGATGTGGACCGTTGAGATAAAACGTCATTAATAAGCGGAAATTATCAAATTCTACTATATTAATAGAACTAGTTCATTGTGCGCAAAAGTGATGCAAGCGTCAAGACGAGAGGCTGTTCTTGTATAAAGTTACTCTCTTGCAACCTACTTAGATCCACGTTACAAAGCTAAGTTATTTTCACCTAGTACATTAGAACGAGTTAAATCATCACTTGGCAAAGCAGTTGAAGAGCTTCAATCTCTTGAATCTGTCGCTTCGCCACCCACCAAAAGAATAAAAGTTTCAGTGACAGAACCAACACCTTCAACGAGCAAATCTATCACAGAATCTCTCTCTCAGTTTCTTGAGTCAAGCAGCGATGACGAGACCTACGCGATGTCAAAAGATGTAGTAAAAATGATCGAGAGCTATCACCAAGAAAAACGCCTGGCTGCATGTGACAATCCTATTAGTTGGTGGAAAAATACGCAGAATATCTATCCATACTTGAGTAAACTTGCAAGGAAACATTTAGCCTGTCCTCCAACAAACGTACCAAGCGAGAGATTATTTAGCAGTGCTGGATTAATATATGATGAAAAGAGAAACAGACTGGCAGCAGAAAAGCATAACCTTCCTATAATTAAGTTTGAATATTAAACGATGAACATCTTAGTTTACTTTATTTTAATTACTCATTTATAAATATGCCTAATAAAACTTTAAACTTAATATAAATAGTTATCAAGCTAATTAAAGATCTCTTTCTATAAGGGTGGAGGTTGGGGAAAGAGGTCGGTGGGGTGCATTTGAGTTGGGTTCACGTCCCGCATCCTGGTAACACAATTATGGTTTCTAATTGTGGCTGAAACTCGACAAAATAACGAATTTATTTGCAGACGAATTCACTAATTGATTTCTATATTAGTTAGATGCTTGATATTATTTTATATGTTCAGAGAAAAGTACAGCAATTATTGTACAATTAATCAATTATACTACATTATAGCTACAGCTCTCTCTATATAATAACTTATTATATACGTTAAACACAACAAATCTCGAATATATCCTAAAAAATAGCGAAAATGTAGACATCCGCATCCGCATCCGCGGATGTCGAAATCAAACATCCGCATTCACATCCGCATCCGCGGATGTGAAAAAAATGACATCCGCTACATCACTAGTACACACACACACGTGTGTGTGTATATATATATATATATATATATATATATATATATATATATACTGTATATATATATATATATATATATATATATATATGAATAGAAACGACATAAGTGTTAAGGAACGCCCTCTCAGGGCATTGGTTTCTGCCCTATGTGGGAGAATTTCGATTTGTGATTGAGTGAGGTCCGTAGCATAATGGTAGAGCGTCCAACCGGCAATTGGAAGGCCCTGGGTTCGATTCCTGGGCGGTTCGCCTCATTTTTCATTATTCGTTATCTCTCCTCCTCGTGTGCAGAAGCGTTCCTTAACACTTATGTCGTTTCTATTCATTTATATACTGCGCGGTCATTGCAGTTATATGCATATATATATATATATACTGTATATATATATATATATATACACACACACACACGAGTGAATATAATGTTATGTGACCTTTATTAACTTTATTAAGTGAAGAATATTGAGTTGTGATTGATCAGTTATTATCAATACTTTAATTAAATGAAATGTATCATTCTATTATTTAGTTCTTAGGATAATTAATCATTCAGGAGAGTCAAACTGGCACAGTGCTCAGGCTAACTAATGCGGCCCATTGCGCTAACTCCTCAATTATTTATCATTACCAGCATCATCGGGATTCGGACCCCCAACTTCAGTATCTTCACTTCGCTTATGGAGAAACGGTGTTGCCCATTGAGATACGGACGCTGGCTATCTAATTCTTATAGTTCTTTAGATCTCTGACAGTTTTATCGAAGAAGCGTATATATATACTATATACCTTCAGTTGAAGGCCCCTTACACTGCTTCTGGTCTGTTCTGGCTCAGGTGACTCTGGGGCACAAGCACCCCGACGTCGTGTGGAAATGAACTTCTTGAATGGTACAAACTTTCATATATTTAGTGAAGCTAATGAGCTCCACATCCTTCATACACGAATAATTGAGGAGTGTATGTTTAAATATAAATAAGGGTATGGCATTTTGGCTTCCAAATCCCTCAGAGGATCACCTTGAGAAAGTTTTACATCTGAAAGTAACTCGAATGAACGCCACCTTCCGTAGCTCAGTGGTAACACAGTTTCCCTTCAAGCGAAGTGAAGACACTGAGGTCGGAGGTTCGAACTTCGATGATATTGGTAGTAATAATACGGGAGTTAGAGTATAATGGGTCGTGTTGGTTGGCTTGAGCGATGTGCCAGTTTCTGACTCTCCTTAGTGATTATTATTTAACTCGGATGAACATTCATTCTGTTTCCATATTACAGAAAATTTATTAGAATCAGGGAGAACATCATTAGAACTCGGCTGTCCGCAAATATGGACTAATGTTGGTCATCTGCTAATTGAATTTTGACGCTAAACAAGATTGAGAAAATAAGAAAAATTGAGTAAGTCGTAATCGGATAAAGTCAGCGAGACACGTGACAGAGACGGAACAATCCATTGTATTTCAAAGAAACTGTTCAAAGAATCCGTGAATAATCTTTTGATGAACTATGTTAAAATGAAAGAACTTAAAATCCTTCTTTCAGCCAATACACTCTGACGAACGTAACTCTTCAGTTTATCTTTATTATGAATGTTGAATTATCTCGTTAAGATGTCGCCTTGAGACTTAAAGGGTGCATCGGTAATCGCATTTTGTTCAAAGAACAAAACAATTACGATTGAAGCTAAGCTAACTTTAATTTTCTCTTATAATGTATAGTAATTCGTAATGTAATTTCTATTGGATACCGCGCGCTTCGCATCTCATTAAAATACGAAAAGTATTGTCGTTATAAGCATATATAGAATATATCTTAATATTTAAATTAATTAAATCTGTCGATGCTTGTATATAATTTGAAGAGTACTTTCACTTAGACCTTGTTGTGCCATCATAAACAGGTAACGGATATGAGGTTTCTGCTCATCCGAGTGTATGCGTATCTGAGTTTCATAATAATAATAATAATAATTAATTATAATTAGTCAGGAAGGCCAGTAGAAACTGGCACAACTCTTAGGCCGATTAATGCGGTCGCTTGTTCTAATTCTTACGTTATTACCAGCATCATCGAGGCTCCAATCCTGTTTCGTGCTTACTTTTCTGTTTGTTTTCTTTTCTGTATTCTTCTTCTTTTTCTACTCATATTCTTCAGCTTCAGAGAGTAACTATATTATAACTCAAATTTAAACTTTTCTTTTTAATAAAATTTACAAAATCTATAAAAACGTTTTGTTTACAAAATTCTAATTTTACAATAATTCCATACAATAATCTAAGATGAATCGTAAATAGTTTACGATAAAACTTATTTTCTCTGAAAGTTCTTTGGAGGAACAGTAAAATTATAGAGTGAACTTATATATATATATATGTTACGGCCTTTCTGCGAAATCGGCCTTTTTGAAAAAAAAAGGCCGCTTTAGGTTAACTGAATGCCCGGTTAAGGTCAACTGCCCGCCTTTGACGATTGGTGAGGTTAAGTCGTGATATTTTCGTTGTTTAACGAAAATATCACGACTTAACCCTTTTGCAAAACGGCCGATTTCGCAAAAAGGCCATAACATACATACGAGTATATTGCTTTTTTCTGGAAAGAAAGGTTCCGGAACTCTGCTATAAACTTCTACAACATTTGCCATTTGTTATCCCATCCCACCTCGTGACCATCCAATCCCCTCCTCCCCTCCGAAAACAAAGCGTCTTTCCTATTCCTAAAATTTTGTCAGGTAACCAAAATGAAAAAAAATCAAATCGGAATGAAAATAAAAAATATGAAATTTTATTATACATCTTGAAAGTATAAGGTACCGGAACGCCGTTCCGGACACACACACACACACACACACATATATATATATATATATATATATATATATATATATTATATATATATTTAGGGCGGGTCGATTTTCTAAATGTTTTGAAATCGCAAGGTGATAAGTGCCAGTAGTTAGGTTTAGTTTGAGAATGAACCCAAAATTTTTTTTAGAGCAAACGGATAAGGGCCTGCTTGCGGATTTGCAATTAAAGTTTGTTATGGTTTTTGACCCAATTTTCGTCATTCACGATAGGTAAACTCGTCATTTTTGAAGACATAATTTAACTAATTATATATGTAGCAACTCAATATCTTTTCTATCCCAAGAGGAGACAATGCCTATGTATATCATGTGTTTTAAGTGTAAATGATAAAATTTCGTTGAAAAACATGCATTTTTGCTAATTTATTCACATATTTTGGCTACAAAACTTGAAAAAATACTTTCAAAAGGTGATAAATCCAAAAAAATCACATGTTCTCATGTAAAAAGAAAAACTATTCATATAAATCATCATAAGATTGAGAATAATGTCCTTTTGATATAAATGCAGGACGCATCTTCCTGCTCAGTACTTTAGTAAGAATACATCTGTAACGAGTTTCGAACCCGTACACGGTATGGGAAGCCTCTGTCACTAATTTCACACTCCTCTCAACACTCTGAGAGTGAGAAGGCAAGTCTGGAATGTCTGGCTTAGTGTTAATGTCCATGAATGACTGGATTGATTTCTTCATCAGATAGGTGCTGTGTGGTAGGTGGTTCCATGACATCAGGGTCAGTGAGGTCGATGAGCTCATGCCAGTGATTTGCATTCCAATTCACCTGAGGAATTTTCTTCCCTGCTTCCTGGTTGCTCTCCATTCTATAAATAAAAAATGAAAATGAAAATATAAATGAAAATATAAATAAAAATATAAATATAAGTGAAAAATAGTACTCAAATATTGCCGTTTCAATAATACAAACAAATTACCCACTTAAAGTGACAATTATAATATTTTTTCCATATTTTTTGGAGAATAACTCAGCTTTGGCAAAATAAAAAAAATAAAATAATTACAAGAAGCGCAAAATTTACTTGTGTCTGAGAGTGAGTATAGTCTGAAGCCCAAGATTCCTGATTCTGTCTTCATCATCTTTCACCATGGCATAGAGGATGTTCTCAGGTCGGAGGCAGGAAACATTACCCTGGATGTTCTGCTTTACAATGCGTTTCACATCATCAAATGGAATCAGCCTCAGTCGGCTGATAGCAGAGAAGAGGATGCGAGGAGAATCATGCAGCTTAGAGGATGCCTTTATCTCAAACCATGCAGGAGCATAAACTCGAACAATGTAATGGACCAACTTTTTCAAATTCAGGTTTGGTCTGTTGTCTCTTGTGTACAAACAAAGAAGTCGTATGGCAAGAATTAACCATCTTGCATGGTTAAGTGGACCAATCTTCCAAGCAGCCCATCTGTCATCTACTCTTCCTGATCCGATCCCTCTGCAATACTCATACAGAAGCCTTTGATCATGACTGAGGTCTTTCAGTACTTCCTCTGGAATGTACCCTTCAATGATTGGAGTTTCCACAGCTTCAAACTGTACCTGAGGTTCATCCTGGATATCTTCTGCACACCTTTGCCCAAGGGGCCCGCTGAAACTTCTTGGGCCAGTTGTCACTCCATCCATTTTTTTGGAAAGAGCTTTTAGTGGGAGTTCATTCTGATGCAGTGCGCAACCAATAGTTTCTCCAAGTTTTACCACTAAACCACTCTTCCAGCCAGTGTTGGTTGCGGTATTATCAAGAAGAATGGCTCGGATACTTTCAAGGCTATTATATTCTTCAAGAACACTGAATGTCTCCTGAGCAAGGACTTCACCAGTGGCGCCTATAACAGGAATTGTTCTGTGGGTCAAGTAGGCGCCAGGAGATTTTCCATCTTCATAGGTGAAGGTGAGGTGATGTTCTGCGTCAACACACTTTCTGAGAACAGTTTCCCCTTCAGGTGTCTCTATTTCTTTGTAAGTCATGGTATTCTCGTCAACCTTCCCATCCACACCAACACAAATGAGCTGTGTCTTTTTCTCTGATTCCACACCCTCACTAACTATCCTAATTTGGGCTTTGGCCCTGTCTAATTTGCACTTGTCAATCATGATGTGATTGATGTCAACTTCAGGTCTCAGTAGGTATTTGATGTCATGGAGCAAGGCATTCCCAAGAGCTGCGCCCAGATTTGATGAACATTCACCTCTGACAAGTTCCATAGCATATCTGGGAAACTTTAAAAGGCTGTAGTCTCTGAAGGCCTCTTCCTCGGCTGCCATTCATCTTCTCTTTCCTGAAAATAAATAGAAAATATTAATGCGTTTTCTGTTTATTTATTTATTTATTTATTTAATTTATTTAGTTTTATTTATTTATTTATTTATTTAATTTATTTATTTATTTATTTATTTATAATTATATATAATTAATATAAATAAAAGGAAACTAACCTCGCCACCAGATGAACTGCTTGTAAGTCCAGGCAACTCTGTAGGCTGTATGAAAGATCCTACGAGCTCAACTTCCTCCTGAGGTAGTACATGTTGCTGTCCTTGTTTGGCCTTCCTGTCTCTTTTGGCAGCAGCTGTGTCCACTGAAGACAGCTGGTATGCACTCTTAGGACCTGTTTTGGATCGCTGATCACGAAGGTATGCTCTTTCTTCAAGTGGCACCTTTGCATTTCGAAGGCAAACACAGATGATGTGTTCTTGTGTACACTTGTCTTTCTTACAGTATACTCTTGAATCACTGCAAGGCAAAATATCCAAAGAACAGGAACAGGCAGAAGTATCAAAAAGTTTGTCCAAGTTAGCATCCAGATTTCGCTTGACACTTGCCTTAGCATGCTTGTGATTAATGTCTTTTACAAGAGTGAGTAGGTCTTTAACCTTTCTGTCAATGGATTTGTCATTAATCAAAGGCAGCCTTGGATTCACTGAAGACCAAATGGATTTTAAATCCTTGCTAACTTGCTGCACTAAGGTTCAAAAATCTGCGCCAGGGTTAGCATGATTAAGGTCTTAATAGTATTGAATCAGCTGCCTGTAAGTGCTTGGTTCGGTCATTAATAATTCACAAGGACCACCTCCATACTTTTCTTCACTTTTCTTTCGGGTCAGGTGTCTTGTTTTCGCTTTTGGCATTATTTACACCGGAAAATCTGAAACAATGAAAAGTGTTAATGCGAATAGCAATATGTAAGAAATAAGCGTGAACGGTCACAGGAAATATAATGTTTTACCATTAATTTTTAATAAAGATGCATAATTAATAATTATATAAAAATACGAGCAAAACGTTGATATTTATGCTTATAGAAACAAGTTCATAATTTTGGGTTTGCTTTGTTTTGGCTGCGCGTATGCCGCATACGGGATTTTACGCATGAAGCGACAACAGAAAAAATTAAAAAATTAAAAGCTAAATTCGCATTCTGATCTTTTATCAAAATGCATTTCTTTGTGATTTTCACATTTCATAGATGAAACGACAACTACTGGATGTTTATTCGCTTTCTGGTACCAACTTCGACCACCCCTAATAATTATATATATATTATATATATATATATATATATATATATATATATATTGAAAGGAGGGGCGACAAGCTTGACCTTCGTGAAATGAGGAATCATCACGCGGAACCTTTAAACGGTTGAAAGGAAAGATATATGCGCCTAAGTGGTGTAATGGTTACATCGCTGACTACGAATCCATCGGCACTGAGTTCGAGACCCGGTGACGACAGCCGGCGCGCAGCAAAACCCAGTTGTTCATCTTTCCACACAAAGAAAGTGGTTGGTAGATAAATGGGTAGCCTAGTGGTTAAGACGCTGGGCTGCTGGTGGGGCGTGATTCGGATTCCACGTTAAACTGTAGGTCTAAGGTGGAGTGAAAAGCTTGACCTTCGTCAGAATGAACAATTCGGGCGGAAGCTAACCAAAGGTGTGTATATATGAGATTGAATTCAGAATGGTCCCCTGAGATTTTTTCATGATACACACAGACCGTGCGTGGAACAAGGAACTCTTTTGGGAAAATTAAATCCACCATCGTCCGAATAAGTAATGGTAAATGACAAACACGATAGTTTTTTTCATGATGTTAGCCCGACGTGGGCAACGGGTCACTCGCAAAGATATACAGTAGTAGGCTAGGTGTTGATGTAACCAAAGCTGGGCACTTGCGGTATTTTTTGCGGTACTGCGGTACTACCGCACTACCAAACCGGTACCGCATAACGCAGTACCGCAAAGGATCGCTGAAAGTACAGCAGTACCGCTACCGCATTCAAATTTCCCGCGGTACTTTCCGCGGTACCGACAAACACGACTTTTCAAAAAATTAACACTTTTTTTGAAGTAAACCTTATTACAGGAGTACAGTAAGACGAATGCTGCGTGTGTTGCATCAGCCTAACTCTAGACACGTTAAGTTTTCGTTCAGAACATGTTAAGTTGCCATCCTATCACAACGCCTCAGTGCAGTGCTTGCTTTTGAGCCGGTTGCACGTGTGTTACATTTCTGTGACAAAGATCGATTTTTAGCCATTATGGCAGAAAGTTCAGGTGCGAAATCGCCGATATGCAATTTCTGAAAATATGTGCTATTACTTGTGTTGTTCTTGTGTGCAGTACCGCAGTACCGCAGTACCGCGGAACGCACCAGGGGGACCTGAAAAAGTACCGCAGTACCGCGTAACGCACTGGGCATGCTGAGGTACCGCAGTACCGCGTAACGCACCCCCAAATTTTGGTACCGCGCCCACCACTGGATGTAACCCCTAGATCCTGTCCCAAAGCTGGATCCTATCTGTTTTGCAGGTAGCTGGTGAGTGAAGCTATACAGTATTTTTGGGACGTCTTTGCGAGTGACCCGTTGCCCACGTCGGGCTAACATCATAAAAAAAAAAACTATAGTGTTTGTCATTTACCATTACTGATTCGGATTATAGTGGATTTAATTTTCCCAAAAGAGTTCCTTGTTACATGCACGGTCTGTGTGTATCATATATATATATATATATATATATATATATATATATATATATATATATATATATAACTGCAAAGAACACGCAGTATAAATAACGTAAAGAACGACGCTTGAATAGGAGATATTCCGCGCAAGACGAGAGAGAGAGAACGAAACAAATGAAAAATGAGGTAACCACCCGGAGTATGTAGAAGAATTACGGCATTTGGAAGCGTGAGGCCCATGGGTGTAATGGTATCGCATCTGACCGGCAATCGAAGATCCCGGGTTCGATTCCCGGGTGGTTACCTCATTTTTTCATTTGTTTCGTTCTCTCTCTCTCGTCTTGCGCGGAATATCTCTCTATACAAGCGTCGTTTCTTTACGTTATTTATACTGCGTGTTCTTTGCAGTTAAATGTATATAATGTTACGGCATGCGGGAGGTGCCCCCTTGGGGCATTGGTTTCTGCGAGTATGTAGAAGAATTACGGCATTGGAAGAGTGAGGCCCATGGTGTAATGGTATCGCATCTGACCGCAATCGGAAGATCCCGGGTTCGATTCCCGGGTGGTTACCTCATTTTTTCATTTGTTTCGTTCTCTCTCTCTCGTCTTGCGCGGAATATCTCCTATACAAGCGTCGTTCTTTACGTTATTTATACTGCGTGTTCTTTGCAGTTAAATGTATATAATGTTACGGCATGCGGGAGGTGCCCCCTTGGGGCATTGGTTTCTGCGAGTATGTAGAAGAATTACGGCATTTGGAAGAGTGAGGCCCATGTGTAATGGTATCGCATCTGACCGGCAATCGGAAGATCCCGGGTTCGATTCCCGGGTGGTTA
The DNA here is from genome assembly GCA_023014485.1 of Bathynomus jamesi. Taxonomy (NCBI): domain Eukaryota; kingdom Metazoa; phylum Arthropoda; class Malacostraca; order Isopoda; family Cirolanidae; genus Bathynomus; species Bathynomus jamesi. Next base: position 746,360 of record JAJOZX010000008.1, on the reverse strand, counting down.
CCTCATTTTTTCATTTGTTTCGTTCTCTCTCTCTCGTCTTGCGCGGAATATCTCCTATACAAGCGTCGTTCTTTACGTTATTTATACTGCGTGTTCTTTGCAGTTAAATGTATATAATGTTACGGCATGCGGGAGGTGCCCCTTGGGGCATTGGTTTCTGCGAGTATGTAGAAGAATTACGGCATTTGGAAGCGTGAGGCCCATGGTGTAATGGTATCGCATCTGACCGGCAATCGGAAGATCCCGGGTTCGATTCCCGGGTGGTTACCTCATTTTTTCATTTGTTTCGTTCTCTCTCTCTCGTCTTGCGCGGAATATCTCCTATACAAGCGTCGTTCTTTACGTTATTTATACTGCGTGTTCTTTGCAGTTAAATGTATATAATGTTACGGCATGCGAGAGGTGCCCCCTTGGGGCATTGGTTTCTGCGAGTATGTAGAAGAATTACGGCATTTGGAAGAGTGAGGCCCATGGTGTAATGGTATCGCATCTGACCGGCAATCGGAAGATCCCGGGTTCGATTCCCGGGTGGTTACCTCATTTTTTCATTTGTTTCGTTCCTCTCTCTCGTCTTGCGCGGAATATCTCCTATACAAGCGTCGTTCTTTACGTTATTTATACTGCGTGTTCTTTGCAGTTAAATGTATATAATGTTACGGCATGCGGGAGGTGCCCCCTTGGGGCATTGGTTTCTGCGAGTATGTAGAAGAATTACGGCATTTGGAAGAGTGAGGCCCATGGTGTAATGGTATCGCATCTGACCGGCAATCGGAAGATCCCGGGTTCGATTCCCGGGTGGTTACCTCATTTTTTCATTTGTTTCGTTCTCTCTCTCTCGTCTTGCGCGGAATATCTCCTATACAAGCGTCGTTCTTTACGTTATTTATACTGCGTGTTCTTTGCAGTTAAATGTATATAATGTTACGGCATGCGGGAGGTGCCCCCTTGGGGCATTGGTTTCTGCGAGTATGTAGAAGAATTACGGCATTTGGAAGAGTGAGGTCCATGGTGTAATGGTATCGCATCTGACCGGCAATCGGAAGATCCCGGGTTCGATTCCCGGGTGGTTACCTTATTTTTTCATTTGTTTCGTTCTCTCTCTCTCGTCTTGCGCGGAATATCTCCTATACAAGCGTCGTTCTTTAAGTTATATATATATATATATATATATATATATATCAGGCATGGAGTAATTGTAAATGATTGTAATTAGTTACATTTTTTCATGTAATTGGTAAGTAATTGTAAATGACTACCTAAAATGTAATTATAAATGTAATTAATTACATTCGGAAACCAAGGTAATTGATACAATTACAGTTAATTACTTTCAATTACATTGTTTTTGTCGGCCTCTGAAGCAGATTGAAAGCTGTACAATATTTTAATAAAAAAAAAATTGTCAAGCCTATTTTTTTAAAGTTGAAAGTTGAAATGTCAGGTTTGGTTGCAAACATGTTCAGACTAGGGTTTCTCCTTATATGCAGCTTTATTTATCCCGGGAAATCCCGGGAATTCCCGGAAAAATTAAGCCAATTCCCGGGATCCCGGGAAATCCAGGAAATGGTTGTATATTTAAGAGAACGGTAATTTTTTTTATTGTTCAGTGATAAAATACCCTTTTACAATTGGGATAACTAATTACTTATGCCTAGATGACCACTTTTGCATTGTAATACTTGAATTGAGTTTACCAATCAGTGGTAGCTATTTGTTATTTATTAAACATAATATTTATCATGCTATTCATCTACAGGGGACAAATAAAAGGCTAAAATATTATATTCCTTTAATTATAATTAAGTGCATTTGCAAATAAAAAAGGAAAAAGAAAAAAAACTTCATTTAAAAAAATAATTTATACCTTTTATCTCAACATATTTTATCTTAAAATATTTAGCCAATCAAAAAATAATAATAAAATAAACTTCATTAGAAAAAATAATTTCATTTTTTTATCTTAAAATATATTATCTTAAAATATTTATCTTAAAATATTTAAAGAGTTAATCAACATTTTTAAAATAGCTTCTTAAAAAACAAACAATCGATACTTCTATCACTAAGACGAGTTCTCAACTTGGTGATAAATAAACCTGCTGCAGAAAAGGCTCTTTCTGATTCAACAGAGGTTGGCGGAATGGTTTTCAGTGCATCAAATAAATTCATGATGTTTGAAGTTCTGTTCCCTATTGTCTCGAATAACTGCAGTTCTTGCTTCAAATGCTTGCTTAAACCTTTACTGTCCAAAAGGACAAATTTACAACCTTTCAAATACACGCATTCATAACTTAACCCTACAAAATATTTGGGCAGTAAAGGGTTAAACTCTGAGCAAGATGAGTTGCCTGCGATCGTTAGATAATATACTGAGACTCGGTTCCTCGTATTATACACAGCGCTAGCGACATTCCCTCGGCCAGTTTTTGGCATACGGACCCACTTTTAGATTGCTCTAAGTTGCTAATGCTAGTAGGTGTTCATTTAAGAAAGCAGAAAAGTAGAATAAAGTGTGGTAAATATTATGCAGTTTTCTTTAATTCTACCCAAGAGCCTTCTAATAACAAAAGAAAAAACAAATAAATCAATAAAAAATAAATTAAGTCATTTTAAAATCCCGGATTTCCCGGGATATTTGTCCAATTCCCGGGATTTCCAAATCCAATAAAAACAGCCGGGATCCCGGGAAAGAAACCCTAGTTAGACGTGTTTAAAACACGTCACGAGACCAGACGCTATAGCAGTAACTGCACAGGCAGATGTTTCTAAATGTTTCTAACTAAAATGCTAGTTTTTGCCCTTATTATTTTGGTAAAATAAATGCCAGTTCTTTTGTCTTATATTAGTATTTTTTTTGAGTGCCTTATCTTTGGTTTCATTAGACCATATCACATACATATTGTATATCGAAATCCAATGTCCAATTGTCCATAGCAATAAATGCTTGATGAAAAATACAGTTCCGTGCAATGTTAAAAATGAGTACATTTTATTGACCTAATATTATTTAATTTTCATTGAAGATGATGGCCAAAACTGAAAATGGAATTGAAATACGTAGGTAGAAAAGCATGACATAAATCAAATAGTGTGTATTCATGAAAATAATGCAATTCTTTGTAAATGTAATTGGAATTGTAATTAAGGATTTCACCATCTACAGTAATTGCAACTGTAATTGAGAATATGTCAAGTAATTGCCTCATGCCTGATATATATATATATATATCAATGTTTGATATATATATATATATATATATATATATATATATATATCAATGCTTGATATTGCCTCGGTGGTGTAGTGGTTAGCGTCGCTGGCTACAAATTCATCGGCACCGGGATTGAGACCCGATGACGGCAGGCAGCGCGCTGTAAAACCCACCTGTTCATGCCTCCACACGATAAAAAAAAATTGGTTGACAGCTAAATGGATACCCTGGGTAGCCTAGTGGCTAAGACGCTGGGCTGCTGGTTGGGGCGTGGTTCGGATTCCACGTTAAACTGTGGGTCTAAGGTGGAGTGACAAGCTTGACCTTTGTCATATATATATATATACACACACACACACACACACACACACACACACACACACAGACTGAAGTAAAACATGTAGCACAAAGGAGCTCTCGTCTCTGTGTCCCCGAGCTACGCCTGAAGAATACGCACTAGCTCAGCCAGGAAACCAAAAATTTTTTCTTCATGTGTAGCTTTTGTTAAAAGAAGATGCGCTCAAAAGCTACACTTAAACGGACGTTGTTTGGTTTCTGAATGGTCTAGTGCAGGGGTTCCCAAATATGGGTACCCGGCATCCTACTTTGGAACTAATTTTCCCATGGAAAAGTATTCTCAAAAGACGGTGTAGCGGCTACACTGTCTTTTGAACAATTTTGAGTAGGGGGGGCGGGAGGTACGGGACATTTGCCGAAGCGATCGAGGGGGTACGCAACCGAAAAAAAGGTTGGGAACTCCTGGTCTAGTGGATAACGTATACTGGCGACTAGGGGCGTACCGAAGGTGGGGGCGACAGAGGCGGTCGCCCCACCCCTCTTGGGCCTTATATAGGTGACTATTGATGTGCTTATCTCTATAACTATGTACTAAAGTTTGTACATTCAGTTACAGAGATAAGCAGGTTTTGTTTTAGTTTGTATATTTTATAATAAAAATACATTTTAATTATCACGAATTTATTCTATATACATTAATATAAAATATTAATACTAAACCTGTCATCCCAGGCCAGTGTTGCCAGTTAAAAAATTGAAAACCCGCCAAATCATGCTTAAAAACCAACCCAAAAACAGCCAAACCAAGCTTTCATACTATATATATATATATATATATATATATATATATATATATATATATATATATATAATAATAGCATTAAACCTGCTTCGTATATATATATATATATATATACACACACACACACACACAGACACACCTTTGTTTTAGTTACTCACAATTAGTCTTAAAACTCTCAGTTGTATTGTCTTGTGCACAATGAAAGCTCAAAAATATTTCAGTATTCTCTAGTTAAGTCTTCTCTGTACACACATAATAATTTACTGTAACTATCATTTTTGACTCAGTATTTTTCGCATGAAAAATGTGTGGTAAATCTATTCATTAATCTAATTTAGTTTACACCTGCTGTAAATAAAGCTTTGTTAATACATGAATATTGGCTCCAGTAAATGTTTATGTATATATGTTACAGTCAAAGTGTGTAACCAGCCATTTCGCGTAATGACTGAAACTTTTGATCATTTTGCGAAATGGCTGTTCACTTGGTCATTTCGCGAAATTACTAAAATCTTCAGCCATTACGCGAAATGGCTGAAATTCCACCTTGGTCATTTCGTACAAGATCATTTGCCCGGTTAGGTCAACTGTATGCCTTCGACAATTGGTTAGGTTAAGTTGTGTTATTTTCGCTAGTTTTAACGAAAATAACACGACTTAACCTAACCAATTGTCAAGGGGATACAGTTGACCAAACCGGGCCTTTAATGGCGGACATCGGAATAACATTGAAGGCCCGGTTAGTATTTGAAAACCTCTATATTGAAAATTCAGATTCAAATGTTCAAATTCATGACAAAAGTCATTTTAGCCATTTCACGAAATGACCAAGGTGGAATTTCAGCCATTTCGCGTAATGGCTGATGATTTTAGTAATCTCGCGAAATGACCAAGTGAAACAGCCATTTCGCGAAATGACCAAGTGAAACAGCCATTTCGCGAAATTACTAAAAGTTTCAGCCATTACGCGAAATGGCTGGTTACACACTTTGACTGTAACATATACATACTCGTATGGTATATACACCTTTGTTTTAGTTACTCACACGCCTGCCCCGCTTGACCAAATCCTGGGTACGCCGCGGCCCCTGCTGGGGACGTGGTTCGACGACACAGGGACAAAACCTACTTTGTGTTGCACACTTTATTTCACTCTCCGTAGAAAATCAGTCTACGATTATTGTACTTTACACACACACACTATATATATATATATATATATATATATATATATATATATATATATAAATGAACAATGAATAATCAATATTCATTTTTACATAAGAGCCAAAATCGCTTAACGCGAGTTTGGATAAAATTTTTATTTGTTGCTTTCTATTTTTGTTTCAGTGTCACATTCATGTTCTTTCTTGACCGCTATCCTTTATTAAGTTTATTACTTATTTATTCATCTACCTATTGTCCACTTATACCCCATCAACCTATCAGTCCATATTTACTCGTGTCTATATTACGCACACCACCTATTGTGTTACGTACCAATATGTGTACAAAACTTTAGGCATTCGTACCTGTTCGTTCAAAGTCGTGCAAATACGTTCGCATGTATTATTTTTTATTATTTTTTTTAATTGCGTTCACCCCTCGCAAGATATTCATAAATGTTTATGCAAGTGGTCAAATTCCGCTAAACCCAGCAAAATCGAACGCTTCTAAGATAAAAACCTCCGCTCGCTCTGATTCGAATTTATAGATTATTATGTGATATATATATATATATATATATATATATATATATATATATATATATATATATATATATATACCGTATGTGCCCATGTACTTTATGTTGTACTAATAGCCATATATAAATATAAAAACACTGTAAGAATTGTAAGTGACTAATGTACTTAATGACGTAATGTACTTTAATGAAACTGTAATTAACGATAATAATTTAATATAATGTAATTAATGTACTTTAATGACGATAATTAATGATAATAAGCGAATGTGAATTGGTTGGTGATTGTAATCATAATTGTAATAAACCAAAATTACGACGTACTCGGTGATGTACTTAGATTGTACTAAATGTCCGACACGACATTATGTCGCCATTTAGGAATGTACACTTGGCGATATTATTATTTTTTTTCCGTTGGGATAAATTTTGATGTGCTTTCTACTTTGCCAAATAATTGTTGACTTGCTCTTTTTTAAAATTTCTTAATCATTTTTAGATTTAGCGTAATAATGAATTCTGAGAAACTCTTTGCAATGTTCATATTTTGTATACATTCTCTCTTCGTTATAAAAGACGAAGTCATGTCTTGCCTAAGCATTTAATTGTAAATATTAAACCTTTAAACTTTACTCATATGCATATTTTAGTGTAAAGATGCATAGTTCAATTTCCACTTTTAGTTAACTTGGCAGATCATGATAAAATCAGATCTGAAAATACGCGGTTTAAGATAAAAATATGGCTTCATCTTCAAATATCTTGTTTATTCATTTAAACATTACCACAGCTAAAAGATTTACTTTACTTTTAACTATTGTGCAAAATAATACAGCTTATTCAACATTTAATAATGATGGTGTTAGTAGATTCGAGGTATATAAACCCAAATAATTCCTTTCATGTTCATTTTGATTCCAACGACGAGGCTGAGTAGTACCCGTACATTTTAGCAGTAAATTACAGTAAAAGAGTCTTTATCTTCTCCTTCTAGCCGTGCTCTCTTCAGAAAACTTAGTCATTAAAATCTCCCGATACGATACAAGAAGAATCGGGGGGAATCCTCAGAGAATTTCATAAGCCTCTCAGAATCCTCCGAGCCACTAAAGAAGAACTCGGAGAGTCGTATAGAAGAAACTACTGCAAGTAACAGATCCGTTGCTGCCTCCTAACCAGAACCCCCGTCGACTCCGAACCAACCCAGGGCCATAGACGGAGGGGGTTAACATATATATGGATGGAAAATACCCTCAGAATGTGAGGCCCAAAGCTTTTCAATACCCTACCAAAAGAAGTGAGGAATCTCCAGTACACCGACCTGAATAACTTCAAGAACCAGCTGGACAGATTTCTGAGCAAAGTCCCTGACCAGCCATGCGTGACTACGAAGCGAGGAGGAGATCATACAGCAATTCCATCCTTCACCAAATCCCGCAAATGAGGCGGGATGCTGCAGAGGGGTCGACTGCAGGTTGATTCTGAACTGTTGTCCGAACTCACATAAAGTAAGTAAGTTCGCGTGTGTGTATATATATATATATAGTGTTTGTCATTTACCATTACTTATTCGGGCTATAGTGGATTTAATTTTCCCAGAAGAGTTCCCTGTTCCATGCACGATTTGTGTTTAACATATAAGTTTCTCAAGGGACCATTCTGTGTTGTAGCATATATACTGTCTATATAAATTATTGATGCCTTCACAGTTTAAGTGGAAGTATGAAGATTATAGCATTTTCTTACACAGTATATATAGTATACATATGTATATATATTAGTGATGGATCGAGTGGTCGGTTTTTCACAACCGCGGTTGCGGTTGTGTTTGCGGTTGTCGAATTTTTTCCAACCGCGGTTGCGGTTGCGGTTATCATATACCAGGAAAAATGCGTAATTATTAACTGGATTTAGCCACTATAGTGCGATTTAGCCACACTTGGTACATAATATATACTAAGTAGTATTTATTTAGTAAATACCTTATGTTGAACACAAGTTTTGCAATACACCGCTACCGCTATTTGTGTGTTGCAAAACTTGTGTTCAACATAAGGTATTTACTAAATAAATACTATTTAAATGAAGTATATTCTAAACTTATATAGCTATTATGAAAGAATAGGTCAAATTAATTAAAACCATATTTTGCACTAAGTGTGTTACCAGGATGAGGGACGAGGACCCATCGCACTGTTCATCCCACCTACCACTTTCCCCAGCCTCCACCCATTGGAAAGTTATGGATTATTATTCATTTGAAAAACTGATGTCAAACTTAATGACAGGCAGTGTGAATTTCAAGAATAATATTTTTGCTGCATTTTCACCTTTCAAGCGGCAACGCCTCTCATCGTACAACGTTCCCGCTCCACGCATAAGGAGACCCATCATTTTCTTTTTAAAAAAAGAAATATTTGTAATTAACCTAAAATTAAAATTAACTAAGCTTTTACAACCGCAACCGCACTTATGGAACGGCGGTTGCGGTTACGGTTGCGGTTGTGAATTTTTGTGCGGTTGTAGTGCGGTTGCGGTTATTCGATCCATCACTAATATATATATATATATATATATATATAACCTTTGGTTAGCTTCCACCCGAATTGTTCATTCTGACGAAGGTCAAGTTTTCCACTCCACCTTAGACCTACAGTTTAACGTGGAATCCGAACCACGCCCCATCAGCAGCCGAGCGTCTTAACCACTTGGCCACCTAGGGTACCCATTTATCTACCAACCACTTTCTTTATTGTGTGGAAGGATGAACAGCTGGGTTTTGCTGCGCGCCGGCTGCCGTCGGGTCTCGAACCCGGGGCCGGTGGATTCTAGTCAGCGACGCTAACCACTACACCACCGAGACGCATATATATATATATATATATATATATATAAAATGTTATAATGTTTCAGACTAACAAAGACCCTAGGATCCACTCATGACTGGTCTACCTAATTGTGGTTGTAGTTGTGTATTGCGCATGTCCTCTGTGGTGGCGGAGGGGACCTACAATTTTACGTGGGTTCCGAAACACAAAAAACTTAATTTTACAACCTTAAACTATACCCAGTCTATCAACATATGCGTCTAATCGATTTTTAGACATGTTTATAGACGTGCTACTAATTACTTCTACCGGCAAACTATTCCAGCTATTTACTATTCTATGCGTAAGAAAGTTTTGGCAACTGCTGTCTCGAACCTTCTACTTGTCAGCTTACACCCGTTATTTCTAGTTCTATTATATTGTGATATTTCGAAAAAGCTATCTCTATTTACGTTATCGAACACATTCATAATTTTAAAAACCTGGATTAAATCACCCCTTAGCCACCTAGTCTCGAGTGTAGTCAATTTTAACTCCTTAAGGCTTAAGCCTATCCTCGTACGACTTCGACCTAAGTGACGGAATCATCTTAGTTGCTCGTCTTTGAACTCTTTCGATTTGTATTTATATCTTTTCGCATATGCGGATTCCAAAATTGGATCGCGTACTCCAAATTGGGTCTAACTAATGATTTACAAAGAGGAACAATAATATTGCACGATTTGTACTCAAAATTCCGAGCTATAAAACTTAGCACCTTGTTCGCCTTATTGACCGCTGCTGTACTTTGTTTCGCCACTTTTAAATCACCAATGACGATAACTTAAATCTTTTTCCTGTTCTACGCTTGCCAACTCCTTCCCTGACATACAATACGCAAAATTACCGTTACGCGAACCTATATGTGAAATTTTGCACTTATCGACGTTAAATCTCATTTGCCATGTGACTGACCAATCAACGATTTTGTTCAGATCTTGCTGGATTTTACCTCTATCTTCATCATTAATTGCCCTACAACCCAACTTCGTGTCATCCGCAAACTTTGAAACTGTACTGACTAGGCCGACATCTAAATCGTTAATATATATAAGACAAAGCAAGGGGCCCAATACAGAACCCTGAGGAACGCCACTCGTTACATTAACCCAAGACGACTCCGGTCCATCAACGACCACCCGCTGTTTCCTACCTCGCAACCACCCTTCTATCCAATTTATTATTACACCCCTGATTCCATGAGCCTTAGTTTTTTCAGAGGGTCGTTTGTGCGGTACGGTGTCAAACGCGTTTTGAAAATCTAAATACACGACATCTACCGCCCGATAACTATCGTAAACTTCAACCACACTTTGAAAAAATTCTAAAAGATTATTTAAGCAAGATTTGTTTCGCCTAAAGCCGTGCTGCGTATTTCTAATCAAGTTGTGCAATTCCAAGTGTTCGACTATACGATCCCTAATTATTGATTCCAGTAGCTTACCTACAACAGACGTTAAACTGATTGGCCTATAATTTCCCGCCGCACCTTTATCGCTTTTCTTAAAACTAGGTGTTATATTTACTAACTTGAAATTATCTGGTACGCACCCCTCAGAAATAAACGCATTAAAAATCTTTGTTAGCGGACCAACAATGCTTTCTTTTAATTCTTTTAGTTGTGTGGGATATATGGAATCCGGCCCCGGTGATTTACGCATTTTCATTTTATTAATATAGCGCATTACCTCCCTCTCACTAACCACAATATTATCTAAAGTATTGCCATTGTCAAAAGGTATTATGTCTATGACTGTAAGAATATTCGTTACATCTTCTATTGTAAAAACTGACGTAAAAAATTCGTTTAGCAGGGTAGCCATTTGCTCGTTTTTCAGAAACTAGCTCTCCGTCAGGATTTTTCAACAGCCCCAAGACACTTTTTACTGGATTCCTATTATTGACGTATTGAAAGAATCGCTTGGGGTTTTCTTTGCCCTCACGAGCTATGGAGATTTCAAAATCACGCTTGGACTTTTTTATTACACTTTTCGCTTCACGCCTTAGAGATATGTAGTTGTTTCGTAACCACAAATTGTCTTTATCGCACTTATGTAGCCTATAAGCCGTATCTCTACTCTTTATACTATCCCCTATTCTAGAAGTAAACCACAAGGGCTTGTTATTTACTTTCGCACGCTTAATCTTGAACGATACACATTCCTCATTTATAGTCCGAAATACTGTTTCAAACGATTCCCACATTAGTTTTGCGTTGGAGATCCCCATTACGTTTTCCCAATTGACGTGACAATTCATTTCGAAATTTACAAAAGTCTGCGTGCTGGAAGTTAGGAATTTTAGTCGAGTTAGCTGGTTTCGAGTGACTTACTGAGAGGACAAACTCTATCATATTGTGGTCGCTATTGCTTCACGGTTCTATTACTTGAAGATTAGTGATTAGCCTATCGTCTCTAGTTATTACTAAATCTAAAATACTGTCCAACCTCGTACGTTCCCCAACCCTTTGAATAAGATAGCTATCCTCGAGAAAATTAACTAAACGATTACCTATATATATATATATATATATATATATATAATATATATATATATATATATATGTTAAACACAGACCGTGCATGGAACAAGGAACTCTTCTGGGAAAATTAAATCCACTATAGTCCGAATAAGTAATGGTAAATGACAAATACCATAGTTTTTCTTTTTCATGATGCTAGCCCGACGTGGGCAACGGGTCTCTCGCAAAGAGATCCCATAAATATAGCTTCCCTCACCAGCTATCTGCAAAGCAGACAGGATCCAGCTTTGGGACATGGATCTAGAGTTTAAAGCAAGCCTAGTCCCACTACATTCAGAACCTCTATATAAGTAAAAGACTCGTTGCATTCACGTCGGATTGAATAAATCAAAGAAAAAGGGGTAACTATTGTATTTTTAGCCAAAAAAACCAAAACTTAAACCTCAACCGGGACATTGAGCGTCCACTTTTCAAGGCACGTAACACGTCCGTTTAATATACACAAACTCAGAATGGTCCCCTGAGAAACTTATATGTTAAACACAGACCGTGCATGGAACAAGGAACTCTTCTGGGAAAATTAAATCCACTATAGTCCGAATAAGTAATGGTAAATGACAAATACCATAGTTTTTCTTTTTCATGATGCTAGCCCGACGTGGGCAACGGGTCTCTCGCAAAGTGATCCCATAAATATAGCTTCCCTCACCAGCTATCTGCAAAGCAGACAGGATCCAGCTTTGGGACATGGATCTAGGGTTTAAAGCAAGCCTAGTCCCACTACATTCAGAACCTCTATATAAGTAAAAGACTCGTTGCATTCACGTCGGATTGAATAAATCAAAGAAAAAGGGGTAACTATTGTATTTTTAGCCAAAAAAGCCAAAACTTAAACCTCAACCGGGTTTGTGTATATTAAACGGACGTGTTACGTGCCTTGAAAAGTGGACGCTCAATGTCCCGGTTGAGGTTTAAGTTTTGTTTTTTTTGGCTAAAAATACAATAGTTACCCCTTTTTCTTTGATTTATTCAATCCGACGTGAATGCAACGAGTCTTTTACTTATATAGAGGTTCTGAATGTAGTGGGACTAGGCTTGCTTTAAACCCTAGATCCATGTCCCAAAGCTGGATCCTGTCTGCTTTGCAGATAGCTGGTGAGGGAAGCTATATTTATGGGATCTCTTTGCGGGAGACCCGTTGCCCACGTCGGGCTAGCATCATGAAAAAGAAAACTATGGTATTTGGCATTTACCATTACTTATTCGGACTATAGTGGATTTAATTTTCCCAGAAGAGTTCCTTGTTCCATGCACGGTCTGTGTTTAACATATAAGTTTCTCAGGGGACCATTCTGAGTTTGTGTATATTAAACGGACGTGTTACGTGCCTTGAAAAGTGGACGCTCAATGTCCCGGTTGAGGTTTAAGTTTTGTTTTTTTGGCTAAAAATACAATAGTTACCCCTTTTTCTTTGATTTATTCAATCCGACGTGAATGCAACGAGTCTTTTACTTATATAGAGGTTCTGAATGTAGTGGGACTAGGCAGGCTTTAAACCCTAGATCCATGTCCCAAAGCTGGATCCTGTCTGCTTTGCAGATAGCTGGTGAGGGAAGCTATATTTATGGGATCTCTTTGCGAGAGACCCGTTGCCCACGTCGGGCTAGCATCATGCAAAAGAAAAACTATGGTATTTGTCATTTACCATTACTTATTCGGACTATAGTGGATTTAATTTTCCCAGAAGAGTTCCTTGTTCCATGCACGGTCTGTGTTTAACATATAAGTTTCTCAGGGGACCATTCTGAGTTTGTGTATATATATATATATATATATATATATATATATATATATATATATTATGCCTGACTGGATGAGACCGGGTTTTGTTAAAAGTGAGGAACAGAAAGCGCTTTGACAGAGAGAAGTCCGTTTAATAGAAATGAATAATGAGTAGATTAATTGCGAGTGTGTGGCAGTAAACGTGAAATTAGAAGAAAATAAGCTTTCTGTCTCTAGTGCAGTGTTTTTCACTAAGTTTTTTAAGGGAGCCACTTCTTCAGAACATACACACCGAGAGAGCCGCATATATATATATATATATATATATATATATGAAAATTATTTCACGAAGGTAACACGTGAAAAATATTTATGATGAATAAAACCACGAAGGAAAGGAAACACAAAATGGTGCTCAAGCGCTTGAGCACCATTTTGTGTTTCCTTTCCTTCGTGGTTTTATTCATATATATATATATATATTATATAATATATATATATATATATAATGTTCAATAAATTAAATAGCATATATATATGTGTGTGTGTGTGTGTGTGTGTACACAGCTCATCAGCTGTTCTTTTGTGATGACGATCCTATATAAATTGAATATATCCAAATTTCTCTCTCATTTGATGCATCGAGAACCGCCACTTGGCCTGTCGGCCATCACGAGCCGCATTTGGCTCGCGAGCCGCGCAATGAGTACCACTGCTCTAGTGGAAGAATGAGGTGATTGGAGAATGTCAGAACTAACATGAATGCTGTTCCGTACTTGTGAAAGTACGTTTAATGGAATGCAACAGAATTATAGAGGGCTTTTCCCGACCCAGCCTACCCACGAAATCTGAAATGAAAAAGCATTTTCCTGAATATACATATACATACACAATTTATTACACATATATAGGTAACATCCATGTCCCATATTCCCCGAGGAAGTAAGGGGTAGGGTCCCGAACCTGGATTACCTTAACCACAGTCAATTAAAGAAGGTTGTCCGGCGTCGCTTCGTCGTGATAGATACAGAAAAGACAACCGCCCAACTCTTAGGCAGCCCTGAGGTTCGAACCAATGACTCAGCGGAATCTCAGCACTGCCGGGCGGCAGTGTACACACACACACACACACACACACATATATATATATATATATATTGAGAGAAAGAGAGAGAGAGAGAGAGAAACGTGTAAAACTAGTTTTCTCATATTGAAAATAGTTACAATCAAAATACAAAATGAAAGGAATGAATTAATTATGAAGGTAGGCCAACAGTAAATTATTTAAAATAATTGAGTTTCCCTTTTTTTTAGATCATTTTTATAAGTGATAATAAATGTGTAAACTTTTGCCCTAAATCTATTGGTTATTTGTCTTCGAGGGCGCCCTGTAACTCAGTGGTTTCGGTGGCGAACTCTCTGCGGTGAATCTATGGTTCGCACCCGCCTGCTGGCAACTTTATTAGGTTGAGTTGGCTGCTTACTCCGTTAGTGCTCTAGCTAAAGGTGAGACTTGGTGCGTACCCACCACCCGCGCGTCGTGAGGAAATGAGCTTCCTGGATGTTACCTTTGTTTAATTCTGATGAACTGAATTAATGATGACTTTTACAACACAGCATAAATAATAATAATAATAATAATAATAATAATAATCCCGCAAATTAGTACAGTATATATATTCGGTTGTGAACCCCAAATTCGTCGCATAAAATGAGTCATTGACAAAAAAAAAAATAATAATGAAATATAAGTGAAAATACGATAATAAAAAGAATTTTCATATTAAAAATGTCCTCAATAATTGTATGGTTTCCACATGAGCATAATTATTTATATCTCTCGACTCGCTACTAAAACTGAAAGTTGTTTTAAAAGCTCGAACTTCCTACCATGAACCCATCTGCTGAAGGTAAACAAAAATGGATTCTCGTTGAATTTATAGGCTCGGTGTCGCGTTACACGATTTTTAATTTGGTATTAAAGAATAAAAATAATGTACGTAATAAGGAGTCCCTTTCCATATCGGCATGTAAAACAATGGATGACTTCTTGGCCTAATGTTTCCTAAATGGTGGATTTACCAATAATATTTTTATTGTATTTGTGCTATAATTTGTATTTCCTGCTTTATTTATCTGGGTTGTGGATATATATATATATATATATATATACACAAACACTTACTTGGAGAATTTACCCGAAATATGTATATTATGTTGCTGAGTATATTTCTGACCAGCAAAATCACTCTGAAAGTATTGTTATTACGTACATATTAACGTGCTCTATTGCAATTTTTAAACAATTTTCTTTTCTTTTTTTAATGTATCTTTGGAATTGCAGTAAATATCGTGTATCATCATTTGCGAGGTATTTTAATGCAAGTACCCAATTTTAATTTTATAGCTGTTAACCGGTTCTAGAAGTTGATACACGAGTAAAATATACATTTGTGACACGCATGAAATATTTGCCCATATTAAAATAAGGGAATTTATAAATCCTTCACGTAGGTTACTGGGATATAGAATTTGAGGTAAGTGGTTGTACATTTGGCAGAAAAAAAAGTGTGAGAAAGAAAAATTCTTTGTCACCACATCGCATTTTTATGATTCGGTACCAAAACCCGTTACTTTTTTTTTTTTTTCTTTCTTTCTCCCTCGTTCCAAATAATCATCTTCGCGTTAATTTCAAGTTTGCTTTCTATACTGCATTTCCCGTTTCTGTATTGCATTAGGAGTTAAACAAAACTAAATATACGAGTAAAATAGAGATCCTCAGCAATGCCAGTATCAACATTCGTATCCAGAATGATAAGATATTTTTTAACTTCGGTCACTGTCGTTATTTTCAATTGATCAAAGAAATGCCAAACTGAATGCAGATGCATATTGAAGCATTTCCTTCCTTCACGAAACTCTTAAATTCTATGCGTTCTACGCTGTTTATGGACCGAAGAAGGTGGTGGAAAAAATTTCGAAAGTGAATCATATTCACAGAATCATGACATTAATTTTAATGTTAATAAAATTGAGGTTATGCAGTTCCATCCTAAAAGCTCAAACCAAATAGCGAATATTATTTTCAAAATGAGAGGCAAACCGATAGAGCAGGTACGAGAGTTTAAGTATCTGAGTCAAACTATCACTAGCTCCTTGAGTGACGACTCAGACATAAGGAAACAATATCGAAGTTACTTTGCTGAGGCAAAAATTGTTATAAGGAACTTCAAAATCTGTGCAAGCGAACTACTTTTTGCACTAATATTTATAAGTAGCAACTCTGGGTTAATTATAAAAAGGCTCCTGCAGAATCCTCAATTTACTTTACAAAAGAGCCTACAAACTGCTACATAAGTTACCTCCAAGATACTCAGCCTCTCAAATGTTCGCTAACCGCAACGTTCCGAGCCTTCTTGAGGTAACAAGCGGTAACAATATTACAACTAGGTTTTAAAACCAAACGCAAAATTCTTTAAAAGAAATTACAGTACCAATAAAGTGTCTTTAGTATTCTTTCAAAACATTGTTCCTAATACAGAATTAATAGATGAAGCTTTTTGAGTATATTTTAAAAATCTTGAAATTAATTTTAACTCTTAATATCTACAGAAAATGTACGTAACATTCTTAGAAAGTATAATACAAAACCACTAACTGTACATTCGTAACTCTTTTGCCACACTCGAGGAAATCCACGTAATTTTATGGCGGATGTAAGCACTTCATTTTCGGACAAACCTTTAGGATCGAACCTTTATCGTCATCCCATTTCGTTAATGGGATTTGATGACTGAGGAAATTACTCTCTGTTCACATTAATACCCTCTAATCTATCTCGCTGAGCTGTACAGGAACTGTAACGACGCGCGTTAATTATGCATTTTGAACGCGTAAACTGGCCATCTGGAAAAACAAAAAATTTGTTTTCCTGGTGTCTCCGTCGACGAACTTTTTTCTTACTAATATAATTATAATGAGAAAAAATAAAACGATGAGTTTGTTATCGCCTACAGTGAAGTGGCTTAATTGCAGGTTTAAAAATATTGTTTATTTTCTATTTCCTATAGGTATTTTGCTCTTGAATCAAAGAAGTTAACCCTATAATTTATTATTTGTACGTCTTATACGTATAAAAGAACTATCTATGAGTTAAAATATACCCATATGTACTTATGAGTATGTAGTGATGCGTGAAAGTTTTCTCTTGAAGACACTATAAAAAGTATTTATTAATTTATAATTAAAGGTTTCGACTTATATGTATGAGCACTTTCAAAGCTTAAAATGCATTAATTTTATGATTAACGCAATTAAGGCTGCAAACGTACTTTCAGTAAAACTGATTCAGTTCATCTGATAATTTTTTAAAAACAGTTTGACAAGTTTTCATTTTCAATTTAAAAAAAGAATTATGTTTTGAATGTCCAAAGAATTTTAGGTCTCGAATGCGAGTGTGTGTATGTTCAATTTTTGTTGTCAAGACAAACTTACGTACATATTTCATCGACACTCTTATTACCTTAACTTAACTTAACAAGCGTTACTCTACTTTAACCTAACCTAACCCCGAGACATTTGTCGATCGAATGCCCCTTTTTTATGAAATGTCACATGGCCGCTCGAGGCGTTCTGTTGCTAAAAGGATCATGTAAGATTTTTTAAATCGCATTCCAAGTTTGAAATTATTTTCAACACGTAAAAGAGTAAAACATTGTTTAATAAATATAAAAAACATCATTTTTTTTTTAATTTTAAATTCCAAATTTACAAATTTTACAAATTTATTTTTGAAAGTAAATTTTCCAAATTTGAAGTCATAATTTATAGGCCTATAATTTAAGCTAAAATTAATAAGTAAACAAAACTCAAATAATGTGTTTGCGGCATTTTTGGAGAAGGCGATCTGAAATTGCAACATGGTCCGCGCGAACTACCAAAGGGTACGTAAGTAACTATACTGTACATACGCCGTTATTTCTAGTCTTTCAGTCTTATATCACGGCATAAAATATAAACTACTAAAGTCAGTAACCTATTTTAAAAAAATGAGTTTAATAATAACTTTCTATCGTGGAGGAACTGAAAAAAAAATTAATATTTATCTTATTTTTTCTCGAGAGTCTCTCAAAGAACAAGTTTTGCATTGCGTAATTTAAGAATTGTATTTAATCCTAAATTAAAAAAAGTGAATTTGCTTTTGGCTCTTCCAATCAAAATTCGCGCTTTAAAATTGTATTTTCTCGGTAAATACTTTAATGCGTCTTAAAATTATTTCATAGACCATAGCGAAATAATCCTTTCATATAAACAATTTTCCAGGGACATATTGTGTATCTCTCTCTCTCTCTCTCTCTCTCTCTCTCTCTCTCTTTATATATATATATCTTGTTACTTCATTCCCAACTGCTTGCTAACAGTACATAATTAAGCTTTTAACATATTGCTATAAGTACCTTATAAATAAAAAATTATAAAATACCTTTAAAAGGAAGATTTTACATTTTTTAACTTCTGCGAATTACGTTTGTCACCATAAAAATCTTAACATACGAAGATTAGTAATATATATATATATATATATATATATATACACAGCCTTTCGTACAAAACTCATAAAAATCAATGAATCACTCGATTTTACTCGTAAGGTAGACGAAAAGTACAGTATTAGACAATTTGAGCCAAGATATTTTTGCGATACACAAAAAACAGAATTTCATTTAAACAAAATTACTTTCATCTTTCGTGTGAAAGAAAAAATATTTAAAACATATTTAGGTAATTTTTATATAATATTTTAAAAAAGAAAATGGACCACAACTTTAAATTCACTACAGAGAGAGAGAGAGAGAGAGAGTATAGACAATTTTTAATCTACAATCATTGTAAAAATTACCTCATAGTTTTTTTTTTAAATTTACCTCCAGTATGTATATATAGTATATATATATATATGTAAAGAACGACGCTTGTGTAGAAGAGCGTTCCGCACAAGATGAGGAGGGAGAACGAGCAATTAGATGATCCCGGGTTCGATTCCTGGGAGGTACCTCATTTTTCATTTGCTCGTTCTCCCTTCTCATCTTGTGCGGAACGCTCTTCTACACAAGCGTCATTCTTTACATTAATTATACTGTGTGTTGTTTGCAGTTAAAATGTATATATGTACGGCATGCAAAGGTGCCCCCTCAGGGCATTTGATTCCGCTCGTATGTAGGAGAATTACGAGTATTGACTAATCGGGGTCCTTGGTGCAGTGGTTAGCATATCCGACCGGCAATTGGATGATCCCGGGTTCGATTCCTGGGAGGTACTTCATTTTTCAATTGCTTGTTCTTCCTCCTCATCTTGTGCGGAACGCTCTTCTACACAAGCGTCGTTCTTTACATTAATTATACTGTGTGTTGTTTGCAGTTAAAAAAAAAATATATATATATATATATATATATATATATATGGGACGATGACTACTTGATAATGATGGTGTCTATCTGTCTGTCTGTCTGCTCTTTGTTCGTTTATACATGCCTAAACGGCTCGAGTAATCTGCACCAGATTTAATATACACATTAAGGGGGAACCAAGGAAGGTTTCAGTAACACACCCGCCGCTCCCATTCCCCATTGTTTTCGGGGAGTTTTTGCTGCTCAAGACACAGCGGGCATTCTAGTATATATATATATATATATATGTGTGTGTGTGTGTGTGTGTGATTGTTTTAAATTGAATCATTATTATTATTATTATTATTATTGTTATTATTTTGATGCAAAATGAGTTTCCTGGATGGATGTTTTCTGCTTATAATCTAGAATTAAACCTAAGGTGACTTGAGGTAACTTCAAATTAAGGACTAACTCTTCCTTCGTAAAAAGCGGATCACCTCAAAACACTTCCAGACCTGTTCGCCCCTCCTAGTCCTATTCAATACAAACTACAATAACCGGTACGAGGTCATATGGACATGAAAATGTATATACTGTGTGTGTGTGTATATATATATATATTAAAATTTATATACGAGTGTACAGTGTGTGTGTATATATATATATATATGAATAGAAACGACATAAGTATTAAGGAACGTCTCTGCACACGAGGAGGAGAGATAACGAATAAATGAAAAATGAGGCGAACCGCCCGGGAATCGAACCCAGGGCCTTCCAATTGCCGGTTGGACGCGCTACCATTATGCTACGGGCCTCAATTAATCACAAATCGAAATTCTCCCACATAGGGCAGAAACCAATGCCCTGAGAGGGCACCCTCGCAAATCGTGAATATGCGCATATAACTGCAATGACCACGCAGTATATAAATGAATAGAAACGACATAAGTATTAAGGAACGTCTCTGCACACGAGGAGGAGAGATAACGAATAAATGAAAAATGAGGCGAACCGCCAGGGAATCGAACCCAGGGCCTTCCAATTGCCGGTTGGACGCGCTACCATTATGCTACGGGCCTCAATTAATCACAAATCGAAATTCTCCCACATAGGGCAGAAACCAATGCCCTGAGAGGGCACCCTCGCAAATCGTGAATATGCGCATATAACTGCAATGACCACGCAGTATATAAATGGGTTCGATTCCCGGGCGGTTCGCCTCATTTTTCATTTATTCGTTATCTCTCCTCCTCGTGTGCAGAGACGTTCCTTAATACTTATGTCGTTTCTATTCATTTATATACTGCGTGGTCATTGCAGTTATATATATATATATATATATATATATATATATATATATATATATATATATATATATATATATATATATATATATATATATACAAAATAAATGAAATGGAATTAGTATTCAAGTAGAAAGTTTTATGTCCTAAAGACATAAAACATTACAAAGGCATTTTGCAGAGAACGATTTGAGCGCATCCTTTTGTGAGAAGCGGGAACGGATTTCTAGTTTTCGTTTACAACATCATAAAATTGATTCCTTTTAATTATAGGTTTAGTTATCTTCTAGAAAGCTTACTTTTATCTTTGTATAATATATATAAAACATGCATGAGGGTATACCGGATGGGTTTTCCCAATTTCATTTTACCTTACGTTAGCTCTCTCTCTCTCTCTCTCTCTCTCTCTCTCTCTCTCTCTCTCTCTCTCTCTTTGTCTCCGTAATCATTTATTGTTCAGACACTGAGATTAATTTTTCCCTTCTTTTTTCCAAATATTAGATTATTTATTAAAGTATCCAAAATTATTAAAATATCGATTAAAATATTAAAATACAATTATTAAAACTTTTGAGACCTAAATTTCAGGTGTTATTAATAAAAAAAAGGAACATTTTTCGATACTTTTGCATTATCCTCCCAACACTATTTTTTTTTTTATAACGGCTAACGCCTGCGGCAGGCTGTTTTTACCGTAACCTAACCTAACCTAACCAAACCTAACCTAACCTAATACCAACACTAATTTTTTTTATAATGGAAGGAAAATAAAGGGTGCTCTTCCAATACGTGCTCTACCGTAAAATTTACATTCCAATATGTGCTAACTAACGAAAATATCACGACCTAACCTAACCACTCGTCAAGGGCGTACAATTGACCTAACGATTGGTTAGGTTAGGTCGTGATATTTTCGTTTATTAGCACATATTGGAATGTACATTTTACGGTAGAGCACGTATTGGAAGAGCACCAAATAAAGTACCATAACCAAAACCAAACCAACATTATATAAAAAAATTAGTGTTGGGAGGATAATGCAAAAGAACCCATTTTTCTTTACATTTATCGAAAGCTACTGAAATATATCATCATTTACTAACCTATTTATAATAGTTATTTTTATGTATATTTACTCAAGCATTCGCCGAAAATTTAGTTGGTTGGTGGATATGAATGGGGAGAATTTTAACCTGACCCACAGTTAAGGAGGGGATCGTTTTTATGGCAACGATCTAACTCGTATTGGTAATTTGGTTGGTATGACCAAATATTGTTCGGTTTTGGATGGCATCCAACGAACTGCTCTCACTCATCGTGTTCTTGTACAGTTGCCATTATAGCGAACATACTTAATTGAGTAAATGACAGACGAGCGCATTTCAAAGTTTTTCTTTATGACTGAGAAAGGAACGGGTGATAAACCAGTTTTTGTTAAAAAACAAAAAAATTAAAGATATATTAATGGAAGTACATATAATGAGTACCTTTTGCAACAGAAATGGTTTTAAATGAGGTTCATATAAATTATAAGGTGTTGCGAAAGTGCGTTTGTAAAATATTGCTTGAGGTGGGTGAGCATAACTATACGGAAAAGCTTTTAAAGGTACGACATTTCAAAAAGAGTTCGCTGAAGGTGGGTATAAACTTAAATCAGAAATGTCTGGGTAGAGGATGAATAATTGTGAAGACTTTCATATTATTGTTCATGTTAATATATATATATATATTTAGTGGTGGACCGGATATCCGCATCATTTTTAACATCCGCATCCGCGGATACTGAAATAAAAAAATCTGCATCCGCATCCGTAGATGTTGAAAAACTGACATCCGGTCCACCACTAAATATATATATATATATATATATATACACACCTGGTAAACCTGGTAAAAATTCCGTGCGTTGTTCTCTCTTCACACGAAGGTCAAGTTCGTGGCCCCACCTCTAGATCTGGCCTGGTGGAGGAGAGAGTTGCTTTCTTGCGATCTCCATCATACATAGACAGGCACACCCGGGTCATCTGGTACCGTACTCAGCCAGGCATCTAGTCTTCTTTGGAAGATTTCAACTTTGTCCCCTGTGACGTTCCTGAGGTCCTTTGGAAGCTGGTTAAAAAGTCTTGGCCCCCTGACAACCAAATTATTTTCCTTCAGTGTTGAGGGTGTCGGGACTTTAGTTTGGGAACACTACACATTCTACCTTTCCTATTTTTCAGTGTTGTTTGGATGTTAATTGGGTTTAGTTTGAGGTTAAGTACCAATTTTTCGATCATTTTCCATATATAAATAATGGTGTACCTCTCTCTCTTCTTTCCATCTAATACAAATTTAATTTATGAGTAGTTAAGTTCTTTGTAGACATCAATCTTGACTGTGAAATTCCTCTAGACTACTTCTAGTTTTTTAATTTCTTCTTTTTCTATGGGGACGTCAAGATTGAACAGTATTCAAGTTTTGGTATGATCAATGTTTTCAGCAGGGGAATCATTACCTTCTCATCCCTTCTTCTGAAGGTTCTCAGTAGCTGTCCCATAACTCTTCTTGTTTTGTTTATCGTTATTTGATTCTGTGTTTAAAATTTTGTATCATCGGTCATTATTACTTCTAAACCTTTTGCTTTCGTGCTTCTCTAAATTTCCTGTCTATCTGGAACATAGCATGACCTCTATTTAAGTTCTTCATTTCTTTCACATCTCAAAAGCTATAATTTCTTGGTATTAAAATTCATGTTACTTTTTTCTGACCATTTGTATATTCTGTTTGTGTCCCTCTGTGAGGCTTGCACCTCTTCTGCATTGCCGATTTTTCTGATGATCTTTGTATTGTCAGCAAAGGATGTTACTATACTGTTGTCGTCTACTTCATTGTCTATGTTTGTCAGCATGATAATGAATAGGATTGGGGTTAATATTGTTCCTTGTGGAACTAAGCTGCGTACTTCCGATTCTGATGATGATATACGTTGGAATTTAACGGTTTGCTGCCATTCCCTGAGGAAGTTGTAGATCCATTTGCTCACTTTATCTGTTATTCTCATGTGTTTTATTTTATGTGCTATTATGTAATGATCACATTTATCGAGTACTTTAGCAAAATCCCTGTATATTACATCGTAGATATCATTGATCTCAATTGTGTCTATGGTATTGTTATATTGCTCTCTCAGTTGTGATAGGCACGATCTTCCTAATCGAAATCCGTACTGGTTCTCATTGAATCTTTTCTGTCTCCAAAATGTCACATATTTCCTCCTTGATTATTCTTTCAAATATTTTGCTGAGATGTGATGTCAGTGACACCGGTCTGTAGTCCTTTGCTTGAGACCTATAACCCCGTTTATATATAGGAACAATGTTCGCTCTTTTTAGTATGTTCGATATTTCCCCCGTGTCCAGGGGTCTTCTCTATATCTAATAAAGGTATGTACCGGGTGGGCCAAAAAAAAACTATTACCCTGATTTTGAACAATATAATTTTACCTTTATCAAATGTTATTTGTACAATCAATATAGGTGTCCTGTATAGAATTTCATGGTCTATCTCATGGTGACGTTGGATCTTTGCTAACTGTAGCAGTTATTTTGTAATTCGCTGTTATACAGACACGGGTAGAAAAACTTTCTGTTTCTATATAGTTACCTAATTGAGTTCAACATTATGCGGAATGTGCACGCCACTCCTCCATTATCAATGCACGCTTGCAACCTTGACTTCTCCCTTATCGACGGCAGTACCGCATCAAGGATTTTTTCTTGTTAATAAGCAGCAGTGATTTTGGCATTTTGATCAACAAAAACAATCTCTGACTTCCCTAACTTTGAAATAAAGATGGAAATCATGACTTTTTGAGAAAAATGCGGACATTCCCTGCAAAGTCGATCTAGACTGATAGATTTTTTGTCCTGTCTTCCATAAACTCGGTAATTTTGTGTGTTTATTGTTGAAGCAACGGTAAAGGTTTCGTCGATGAGCCATATTTTCGACACTTCTCTGTGTGGAAATCGATCTAACAGAGCACGACATTTTTCAACTCTTGCTTGCTTATTTGATACAGAGAGCTTATGAACTTCGACTCTTTTAAAACATTTAAGACCCAGATCATCTTTTACTATACGACGAACACTAGAGCGAGAAATACCAGTAGTTTTTGAAATTTCTCTAACAGACTTGTGGGTGTTGGGCCGTCCTTCTTGACTGCATATCATGGATGAAACCATGTCAATATTTTCCTCAGCACGTGATGTTTTTGGCCTTCTACTGCCTTCTTTTCGTTTAGTCGACCCTGTGATATCGATTTTCTTTATGAGATATTGAAGTCTAGGTATTGTCCATCGTTTATTTGGAAACTCTTTCTTCATTCGTTTTGCACCTCAATGTTTCTCCTTACGCAGGTTCAATATCAATGCTCCATCTTCTAAAGAGTATTTCATTACGTTATAACTTGTCCACCAACTATAGCAGAATGATGGTCTGAAATGAAAAAGGAAATAAATTAATTATTTTGTGTAAAAATTAGGAAAATTAATTATTTATGGAGAAACTGACTGTCATCTGAAAGTATCAGTTGCTGACTTTGACCGCCTTTCAATTGAGCACCATATTCTGATACCTCCCTCCAGTTGTGAGCTTGTACCTTTACTCCTGGGGCTTTGAATCTAGATTCAAAGCCAGCGTTTGAAAGAGTAAACGTATGGGTACAACATACGGCCTCAGCAGTAAGATCAATATACAGGGTGAGCCACAATACTTTTTCAAAAGTTGGGTAATAGTTTTTTGGCCCACCCTGTAGCTATTTCGTTATTACAGTTTTTAATCAACAAAGCATTCCATTTGTGCTGGGCTGTAACTGAATGTGATTTCATTTGTCCTACAGCTTTCGATATATCTTCCGCAATAATGAAAATCAGTTATACATTCTCTATTTAATTTCATTTCAAAAAAGCTATTTCTCTCGGGTACTACTTTGTCTTTATTTGGGGTACTGAAAGCTGATTCATACTGAACTCTCAATATTTCAGATATTTCTTTTAGATAATCGGTTAACTTATTATGATATTTTCTTTCCTTCCTTAAGGGTGTGATAGTGGTCCGCGTTTTTTGTTTTTCTTTTCGAGAAACTCCAGAAGTTTATGTGGGTTTTCTTTTACTGTTTTCACGCGTTGTGTATGTCCACTGATTGGTGCTCCTGAGAGCGGCCGCGGGAATATCAGGGGATGGCTATAGGAATTTTGGGGAAAAACAAAGTGCCTTGTTTCAATCGCACGGATGGGCGCCTAATTTTTTTTTTTCAGATGGAACTAATCGAGTAAAAGTAATTTACTTTATTTTATTTTTTATGGTATATGTTGTACTTTGACCACTTAAGAAAATATCTCTCAGCGTGCACTACTTATTCACACAGGTACTGGCACTTATCAAATGATAATTTACTGCTACATTTTCGCTATTAATTAACTTTTATACGGACTTCGACCGAAACAAGCGTTACCGCCACACAGGGCAGAAGGAAATTATAACCTTGGTTAAACTTGGTTTTGCTTCCGCCCGAATTGTTCACTCTGACGAATGTCAAGCATGTCACTCCACCTTCGACCTACAGCATAACGTGGAATCCGAACCACGACCCACCACGGGTGGTTAGAAATTACAAAGTCCTTGCTCGGACTCGATCTTACGACCTCCCGATCAGCAGCCCAGCGTCTTAAACACTAGACCACCTAGGGTACCCATTTATCCATCAACCAGTTTTTATTGCGTGGAAGGATGAACAGCTGGGTTAGCTGCGCGCCGCCTGTCGTCACCAGGAATCGAACCAGGGATTCGATGAATTCGTAGTCAGCGATGCTAACCACTACACCACCGAGGTGCATGACTAGTATATATATATATATATATGGGATGAATTTCACAATTAAACACGTGAAATGAATGAATGATGCAAACCCAGAAGGAAAAAGAAAAATGATTCCAAGGCCTTTCGTGTATTCATTCCCTGACGAGGTGTACTTCTGAATATACGAAAGGGCTTGAAATAATTTTCTTTTTCCTTGTGGGTTTGCATTATATATATATATATATATATATATATATATATATATATATATATATATATGGGATGAATTTTTACAATTAAACGCGTGAAATTAATAAATGATGCACACCCACAAAAAAAATAAAAAGCGATTTTATGGACTTTCCTGTATTTAACAATACACCTCATTAGTTTTACATTCCCTGATGAGGTGAATTGTTAAATACACGAAATACCTTGAACTTGCTTTTCACTTTTCCTTGTGAGTGCGTATCATGTGGTGTAGTGGTTAGTATCGCTGACTACGAATTCATCGGCCTCAGGATCGAGACCCGATGACGGCAGGCGGCGCGCAGCAAAACCCAGCTGTTCATCGTTCCACACAATAAAAATTGGTTAGTAGATAAATGAATACCCTGGGTAGCCTGGTGGTTAAGACGCTGGGCTGCTGCTGCTGCTGCTGGTCGGGAGGTTGTGAGATCGAGTCCAGGTGAGGACTTTGTAACTTCTGACCACCCATGGTGGGGCGTGGTTCAGAGTCCACGTTAAACTGTAGATTTAAGGTGAAGGACAAGCTTGACCTTCGTCAGAATAAACAATTCGGGCGGAAACAAAACCAAGGTTATTCATAAAATCGTATGTAAAAACTTTTAGAGTATAAAAACAAAGTTTTGCATATAGGAAATTAGCCCTTGAAGACTATATTTCCAAGGATAAAGGAGGAAAAAGTATTCTCACAAATTTCTGAGATAAGATAAAGTATCCCATTTTTATTATCAGAGTTTAAAATGACACTGCTGGTATCAGTACAAAATAAGAACCCTTTCCAGCTCGCAATGTGAAATGGCACTCACATTATTGAATGTGACATTTACTGTAATCTCTCAGTCAACACTAAATAATATTTCCACAGAGAACACTGAAAAATTCAGCCATTCATTTCGTGCATTGGATCGTGTCAGCGAATGGATCTCAGTTCTTAGTAAGGTTATTTCGTTTTATTAACATTTCAGAATCAATTATATCGCGGTATCTAAATAAAAAATATTTTTCGTAATGTACATAAAAAAAAAAAAAAATTATGAAAACTAAGTTAAGAAGACAAGACGAAAAAAGTAATCGTTTTTTTTAATTAAGGTTCATGTACATAGCAATCTTCTTTATACTGATGACACGATAATTCTCCAAACACCCGTCAGGAAGGGAGATAAATGTCAGTAACTGAGTTGGATGGTCTGACAGTGTATGATTTTGTTGGAGATTGGTTGCTGTGGCGTGGTGTTGAATATAGATAAGTATTCTTCCTTTACTCGTTTGCGAGAGAAAAAAAAATTTTTTCACACACTCTTAGAAATTTTTTCCTTCACAGTGAAAATTCATTATTATTCTTTTGTCGTAACGGCACCACCACCACCACCACCCCGACTCCACCAGTTCCATAAATATATATATATATAAACATTTGGTGGTTTCGAACAAATGTTCAGGGTCGATCTGCGTTCGACTTCTCTGCAGCATTCCGCCTCATTTTGGGGGATTTGAAAGAGGAGAGAAAGTTGCTTTCTACTCTCATCCTGCCCTCGTAGCCAGCTGTGCATAGCTGGTCATGGAATTTACGCGGGAATTTGTCGAGTTGGTGTTTGAAGTTACGAGTAGTTAGGTTGGTGTGCTAGAGGTTCCTCAGTACTTTTTGTAGCATGTTAGAGTTTTGGACCTCGTATTCTGACAGTATTTTTCATCTCCGTTTACATAGCTCCTCTACTAATGCAGCTGGAACAGTACAGACTCTAACTGTTATTTCATCCCAGCGTGTTTTTATTTAATTTCTTCTAGAGTGTGGGACGTATAATTCGAGTATTTTCCATTCTGAGTTCAATCCCATGTATACTATTGTGTATCGCTCACGTCTTCTTTTCAAGGAGGAGAGTTTCAAGGATTGTAGTCGAGATCACACTCAGAGAAAAAATCGTTAAATTAACAAAAAACTTGCTACCTTCAGCAAAGCGATTTCTTTGTTGTTATGAGGTGCATCATCTTAGTGAAATTGATCATGATGCATATAGCATAAGTTACAAAAATCACTCTGTTAGACTTTAGTTTCCAAGATTCTCTTTGGTAAAGTGTGTAGGCATATGAATCAACAATGACACAGTTTACGTTGAAAACGTCCGCTTATTTTGCTTTTGCCACTGTAAACAAAGTTTTTTATTGTATAATGTTGAAGTGGGCATGAGTAAAATACTACATATCAGAACACAAATACAGTACTAATCCCAATGTACAAACATTGTACTCATTCAGTCCCGTAGCCAGGACTTCCCAAGGGGGGTGCGCGTCGAAATTGTAGAAAGGCGGACCTTTTGCTGCAGCGACCTTAGTCACTACGGAGGAGGTTTAGAGTAGTTTACAGTAGTTTAGAGTAGTTTGTGAAGTAAAAAAAAAATGCGCTAAATGATGTTATATAATATCACATCATAAATTATAACTATGGTTACAAAAGTGGACCTTTCCTGTCAATGGGGGGCTCGTTCGACCCCCACTGACACTCCGCCCCCCGCTATGGTCCTGTCATTAATAGATTAGTAGATTAGTTCCTCATTTGTGTGAAGAATGACAAATTGAGTGAAATTTCAATAGCATCTAAGTTGTAGTCACAAAACTTTTAAGGAAAGCTGCGAATAATCATATAAAATCTAATAATTGCCAAATTTTATTCCATTAGTAGGCCCTACATTAAATTACTATTCGTTTACATTTATACTATATATTTTTCATAACGGAAGAGTAACTAAATTAATTTCGCATTTCACAAATGTATTATTTATTACCTCGTTTTACAATTTTTGTTTGTTTAATTTCTTATTACGTTTTATGTTTTAAATACAGGGTGTCCAAAAAAAACTATATACTCTTTATAGCATTATATATTTTATAATTTAAAAAAACCAAACAATATATTGTTATAGCAATTGCCAATGAAAGGTAAATTAGTAATCTAAGTGATCAAAATGTTATAGCGAGTTGTTTGCACATAAAATTTAATTAACTACGCCAAGTGCTCAAAATGTTCTCCGGCGGCATTTGAACATTTTGAGCACTTGGCGTAGTTAATTAAATTTATATGCAAACAACTCGCTATAACATTTTGATCACTTAGATTACTAATTTACCTTTCATTGGCAATTGCTATAACAATATATATTTTTTATTTTTTTTAAATTATAAAATATATTGCTATAAAGAGTATATAGTTTTTTTTGGGACCCTATAACTATTGAATAGTAGTGAAACTTTTTATTTTACTTTTGCAAAATGTCTAAGATCTATAAATTATGCATTTCATTCAAAATTTTGAAAGATTAACATTTATTTTTAGAGAAAGAAACTTCCTTACAGCAATGCAGTGTTATAAACGCTAAGTAATCAGCTAAAATTGATCATTATCACTGCAGATCTGTCCTAAATCAATTAATAATAAAAAAAACGCGTGCTAATTTTACAAATATCAAAGTTATTTTGAAATTTTCTTCGTTAAAGTTACTCAGTATGTGATACTTTGTATGTTTTTTTTTTTGGGGGGGGGGGGGGGGGGGCAGTAGTCTTCGCCTTTCGTTTCCGCTACCTTAGGTGTAAAAACTCTGCATGGTTTCTATGTTTGCAATGTCTTGTTTTCTGTATGGGCTTGTGAGTACTGAGTAATATTCAATTACTGGTAGGACTAAACTCTTCCATAATTGTAGCATTACAGTATATTTGCTTTTCTGCTGTGAAGACACCTCCAGATAATTCCCATTATTTTTCTAGCTGTTAAGATTTTAATGTTATAGTATTCTCTTAACTTTGCATCCAATAATATTACTACATGATCCTTGGAGGTTTGGTGTTATTCGTTTGTCTTACAGTGTTTTGTACCCTTTATTTTGTAGCTCCTTGTTGTTACCATATCTTATGAGCTGGAAATTTTTTTAATTGAACTTCATATTATTGTCTTCCGTCCACCTGAATAACTGCGTTTACTTATAATTCATTTGCTTATTTTCTGCTATAAGAAATTTATAAAAGTGAGCACTTTATACTTGTAATAATGGCAAATATTTGGAACGCCGAACATCTGACCTTATAAAGCTTTAGCGTTTTAAAAGATTTTATAGACCAGCGATATATATATATATATATATATATTATATATATGATGAATAAAACCACGAAGGAAAGGAAACACAGAATGGTGCTCAAGCGCTTTCGTCTAATGACATCCTCAGGAACACTGAAGTACATAAAGAGTTACAGCCTATATATATATATATATAGTTACAGAAAAAAAAAAAAAAAAAATATATATATATATATAATATACAATAAACGGAGAAATAAAAATTAAAATTAAACATTAAAGGATTGTGGGAGGAGCATACAAATTTGTAAGGAAAAACTACCGATTTTTAGCACTTTTGCTCGAGTCCAACACAAGATCAAATGAATTGTTTCCAACCAATGTTATAGTTAATTAAAAAAAATAATAAATTGAAAAATAAAAATAAAAATTAAACTTATAAGAGGAGCATACAAATTTATATTGGAAATCTGCCCAGGTTTTAGCACTCTGCCCTTCTTGTCTAAGTTTGATGTATATAAAAATAAATTAAAAAATAAAAGTTATTAGAGTAGCATACAAGTTTACCAAAGGTTTAGCGTTCTACCCTTCTTATCTAAATCCGTTCTGAAGGAATTCAAAACAACAGGATCGAGTTGAAAAAGACCTTTGCTTATGTTGAAGTTATTTGTAAGTTGGATAATGGCAGACTCAAGAATATTTCTATTAACAATGTTGCTAGAGTGAAACAAAACTGAAGCATTATTCCAATCAATACAGTGGGATAATTCTGACAAATGGACAAAAAGGGCACTGGACGACTGTCCTGTTCTAACGGAATATTGATGCTGTTTTATACGTGTGTGCAAATCCTTTCCCGTCTGACCTATGTAAAAGGAATTACATTGTTTACAACCAATTTTATAGATAATGCCTGAATTATTGGTAGGGCTATTTTTTACTATGATATTTTTCACAATATTGTTATATGAAAATACTACATTAATATCCAAAAGTTTAAGTACATTAGCCATGCCTAAAAAGACCGGGAAAAATGGAAGTACGAGTGTTATTATTCACACGATAGAAAGTTCGTTTTGCCTTGTTGAGACAAGATTCCATAAACGCAGATGGATAACACAGATCACTTCCAATCTGCGTTTATGGAATCTTGTCTCAACAAGGCAAAACGAACTTTCTATCGTATGAATAATAACACTCGTGCTTTGTCAAAGAATATTTTAGTACTTCCATTTTTCCCAGGCTTTTTAGGCATGGCTAATGTACTTAAACTTTTGGATATTAATGTAGTATTTTCATATAACAATATTGTGAAAAATATCATAGTAAAAAATAGCCCTACCAATAATTCAGGCATTATCTATAAAATTGGTTGTAAACAATGTAATTCCTTTTACATAGGTCAGACGGGAAAGGATTTGCACACACGTATAAAACAGCATCAATATTCCGTTAGAACAGGACAGTCGTCCAGTGCCCTTGTTGTCCATTTGTCAGAGTTATCCCACTGTATTGATTGGAATAATGCTTCAGTTTTGTTTCACTCTAGCAAAATTGTTAATAGAAATATTCTTGAGTCTGCCATTATCCAACTTACAAATAACTTCAACATAAGCAAAGGTCTTTTTCAACTCCATCCTGTTGTTTTGAATTCCTTCAGAACGGATTTAGATAAGAAGGGTAGAACGCTAAACCTTTGGTAAACTTGTATGTTACTCTAATAACTTTTATTTTTCAATTTATTTATATATATATATATCGAACTTAGACAAGAAGGGCAGAGTGCTAAAACCTGGGCAGATTTCCAGTATAAATTTGTATGTTCCTCTTATAAGTTTTATTTTTATTTTTATTTTTCAATTTATTATTTTTTTTTCAATTAACTATAACATTGGTTGGAAACAATTCATTTGATCTTGTGTTGGATTCCAGCAAAAGTGCTAAAAATTGGTAGTTTTCCTTACAAATTCGTATGCTCCTTCCACAATCCTTTAATGTTTAATTTTTATTTATATTTCTCCGTTTATTGTATATATAATATATATATATATATATATTTTTTCTGTAATGTATATACAGGCTGTAACTCTTTATGTACTTCAGTGTTCCTGAGGATGTCATTAGACGAAAGCGCTTGAGCACCATTCTGTGTTTCCTTTCCTTCGTGGTTTTATTCATCATAAATATTTTTCACGTGTTACTTTCGTAAAATAATTTTCATATATATATATATTAGTGATGTAGGTCACATCCGCATCCGCGGAACATCCGCACATTTTCTCGCATCCGCATCCGCACCCGCATCCGCACTTTGGACTGCGGATGTCGTGCGGATGTGGACCGTTGAGATAAAATGTCATTAATAAGCGGAAATTATCAAATTCTACTATATTAATAGAACTAGTTCATTGTGCGCAAAAGTGATGCAAGCGACAAGACGAGAGGCTGTTCTTGTATGAAGTTACTCTCTTGCAACCTACTTAGATCCACGTTACAAAGCTAAGTTATTTTCACCTAGTACATTAGAACGAGTTAAATCATCACTTGGCAAAGCAGTTGAAGAGCTTCAATCTCTTGAATCTGTCGCTTCGCCACCCACCAAAAGAATAAAAGTTTCAGTGACAGAACCAACACCTTCAACGAGCAAATCTATCGCAGAATCTGTCTCTCAGTTTCTTGAGTCAAGCAGCAATGACGAGACCTACGCGATGTCAAAAGATGTAGTAAAAATGATCGAGAGCGATCACCAAGAAAAACGCCTGGCTGCATGTGACAATCCTATTAGTTGGTGGAAAAATACGCAGAATATCTATCCATACTTGAGTAAACTTGCAAGGAAACATTTAGCCTGTCCTCCAACAAACGTACCAAGCGAGAGATTATTTAGCAGTGCTGGATTAATATATGATGAAAAGAGAAACAGACTGGCAGCAGAAAAGGCAGAAAAATTAATGTTCCTTAAGCATAACCTTCCTATAATTAAGTTTGAACATTAAACGATGAACATCTTAGTTTACTTTATTTTAATTACTCATTTATAAATATGCCTAATAAAACTTTAAACTTAATATAAATAGTTATCAAGCTAAT
Organism: Bathynomus jamesi; assembly: GCA_023014485.1. Taxonomy (NCBI): domain Eukaryota; kingdom Metazoa; phylum Arthropoda; class Malacostraca; order Isopoda; family Cirolanidae; genus Bathynomus; species Bathynomus jamesi. The sequence goes on along the minus strand of JAJOZX010000008.1, from coordinate 712,282 downwards.
TAACGATCTCTTTCTATAAGGGTGGAGGTTGGGGAAAGAGGTCGGTGGGGTGCATTTGAGTTGGGTTCACGTCCCGCATCCTGGTAACACAATTATGGTTTCTAATTGTGGCTGAAACTCAACAAAATATAACGAATTTATTTGCAGACGAATTCACTAATTGATTTCTATATTAGTTAGATGCTTGATATTATTTTATATGTTGTACAATTAATCAATTATACTACATTATAGCTACAGCTCTCTCTATATAATAACTTATTATATACGTTAAACACAACAAATCTCGAATATATCCTAAAAAATAACGAAAATGTAGACATCCGCGGATGTTGAAATCAAACATCCTCATCCGCATCCGCATCCGCGGATGTGAAAAAAATGACATCCGCTACATCACTAATATACACACATTTCAACTGCAAAGAACACGCAGTATAATTAACGTAAAGAACGACGCTTGTATAGAAGAACATTCCGCGCAAGATGAGGAGGGAGAACGAACAAATGAAAAAATGAGGTAACCACCCGGGAATCATTTGTTCGTTCTCCCTCCTCATCTTGCGCGGAATGTTCTTCTATACAAGCGTCGTTATTTACGTTAATTATACTGCGTGTTCTTTGCAGTTGAAATGTATATATGTGCGGCATGCGGGAGGTGCCCCCCTCGGGGCATTGGTTTCTGCGCGTATGTAGGAGAATTACGACTTCTGATCGAGTGAGGCCCATGGTGTAGTGGTTATCATATCTGACCGGCAATCGGAAGATCCCGGGTTCGATTCCAGGGTGGTTACCTCATTTTTTCATTTGTTCGTTCTCCCTCCTCATCTTGGGCGGAATGTTCTTCTATACAAGCGTCGTTCTTTACGTTGATATATATATATATATATATATATGCGATAGAAACGCATTCTTTGAAGAAGAACTACAAGGGGAAAGTATAACGGACTTCGACTTCACGACAGATGATATTACACAAGCTATAGGGAAACTAAAAGCACACTCAGCGGCAGGACCGGACAAATGGACTGCCACGCTGATCAAAAACTGTAAGAATGCAATCGCTGAGCCCCTATACTAGATATGGAGACGATCACTAGACACGGGAGAAATACCGGACATCCTGAAGAGCGCAAACATACTCCCAATATATAGAGGAGATCGATCCGAGGCCAAAAACTATAGGCTTGTGTCGCTTACATTTCATCTCACTAAAATATATGAAAAAATAGTTAGACAGAAAATCTATGACTTTTTGGAAACTCAGAAAAAAATTAAATGATAACCAACATGGATTTCGATCAGGCAGATCATGCCTGTCACAACTAATGGAACACTACAACAACATTATTGATGCACTGGAAAGTAATGAAAACTATGATGTAATATAAACAGACTTTGCCAAAGCGTTCGACAAGTGTGACCATGGAATCATAATACATAAACTGAAATATATGGGAATAACAGGAAAAGTAGGGAAATGGATATATAATTTCCTTAGTGAGCGACGGCAAGTTGTTACAGTACAAGGAGTATCTTCATCAGAATCAGAGGTCCTCAGCTCAGTACCACAAGGAACAGTATTAGCTCCACTACTCTTCATAATCATGCTAACTGACATAGATGAGGACGTTACCAGAGACGGCACAGGAACACCTTTTGCCAATGACAAAGATCAGTAGAAAAATAAGAAACCCAGAAGATATAGGATCTCTACAAACAGACATGAACAGAATCTACAAGTGGACGGAAGATAACAATATGAAGTTTAACACTGAGAAATTTCAACTGTTACGGTACGGAAAAAGGGAGGACCTAACATCCATGGCATATAAAATGGACAGGAAATTCAGAGAAATTCTAAAGCAAAACATTTAGTTGTTGTAATGACTGATGATACGAAATTTGAAACACAAAATAAGATAGCAGTAAACAAAGCAAAGAGAATAACTGGGCAGATACTGAGAACCTTTAAACGAAGGAATAGGAATATAATGAGTCCTCTACTGAAAAAAACTGATCATACCCAAATTGGAATACTGCTCGGTCTTAATATGCCCATATAAAAAAGAAAACATTAGACAACTCGAAGGGATTCAGAGAAGCTTCACAGCCAAGATCAATGGGTGCAAAGAACTAAATTACTGGGAAAGGTTACGTGAATTAAACCTATATTCACTGGAAAGGAGAAGACACACACACACACACACACCATTATTTACATTTGGAAAATAATGGAGAAACTAGTCCCTAATCTTACTCTGAACCCTGTAACTCCCCAAACAACAGTGGAAAGTAGAAAAGGAAGACTGTGTCGTGTTCCCAAATTAAAGGCTAGACAGGGAACATCCTTAACCCTGAAAGAAAATAGTTTTGTTGTGAGAGGACCAAGACTGTTTAATTAGCTGCTCAAAGACCTAAGGAACACGAGTGGTGTTGCGGTGGACATCTTCAAAAGAAGCTTAGACGCTTGGCTCAGAACAATCCCCGATGAGCCGGGCGTACCTAGCTATGTGAGGTGGAGAGTACAAGAAACTAACTCACTACTTCACCAGGCCAACTCGAGAGGAGGGGTGACAAGCTTGACCTTCGTGAAAATGAGGAATCATCGCACGGAACATTTGAAAGGTTGAAAGGTGTGTGTATATATATATATATATGCAAAAAGTTCACAAACAGCACGTGATCTTTTTGATAAGAAAGGAACCACAGGGAAAAGGAAACGGAAACACGAAGTTCGAGCGCTTTCGTGATGTATTCACATCTTCAGGGACAAGAGAGAAATTGTCCCTGAAGATGTTAATACATCATGAAAGCGCTCGGACTTCGTGTTTTCTTTTCCTTTTCCCTGTGGTTCCTTGCTTATATATATATATATATATATATTATATATATATATATATATATATATATAAATATATAATCATCGATGCATTCATAGTTTAAATGGAAGTAAGTTTGAAGAGGTAAACATATTTTATATAGAGCACCATTCATATGTATATATTCAGAAAATGGTGCAGGTTTATAATGATGTTCTGTTGTCGGAACGAGGCGGAGCGCCGTTCCGGTACTAGGAATCTTTGAACAAAAATTTGTATTTGACTTAGCAGCAGAAAATAAGTAAATTCCTCTTTGAACGAGCGTTATTCGCGCATAAACTACGAAATGCGTTGACAAGTTTGTTTAAATAAAAAATAATGTTTGTTGGGTAACTTAACTTCAATTTCCACCAAGTACTTCATAAACTGAAGAGCTTATTGACGAAGCATCGCTCGTAGGCAGCCAAGCAGAAACGTTCGCGAGGAAATAAACCTCGGGCGGACAGACGACCCAAATTTCGAAACAAAAGTGATTATCCGCAGAAATGATCGGACCGGGGGATTTGACATACGAACCCCCATACCAGAAATGTTCTAACTTCATAGAAGAATCGTTACTTGGAGAAAAAAAAATCTACGCAACTATGTCTGATTAAAAACTTTCCCATTAACTTTGAATATACTTTTAGAACGAATCCAAAATTCTTCGTAACTCTAAAAGAATTTATGAAGATGCGTAATTATTTTTTAAACGTAATTCAGTATTTGTGACTTTGTATAACCTAACCTTTTTATGTTTCTAACCTTCGGAGTTAACCTTTTTGTTACTCGTATAACATTTAACATTTATATTGAACCTAAAATTTCTATTATAAGATTTGCTGATACCGTAAACTATTTGTCAATACGTTTGAGCAATCTCGTGCGACTTGAAATATATATATATATATATTATGAAAGTTGAAATTACGGAGCGAAATGTTCAAATTACAAGAATTTATTTTCCTTTATATATAAAACACCATTTTTTATTTACACATTTAAATACAAAACAAAAAATTTTTTTTTCTCCTTTCAAGAAATAATCTTTTATTTTTCTGTCTCTCAATTCTTCGTTCCCTTATTATCTCCATTTTTTTTCTTTTTTACTTTTACTTTTCATTATTATTTACCTCTTTATATACATTACACGAATCTTTTTGGTTAATTAAAAACCAGTATTTAGTTGAACATTTTTATCGCAATTTAAATTCCGTTATATATATATATATATATATATATATATATATATATATATATATATATATATATATATATATATGAAGCGAGTTAATAATGAAAACTATTAGATTTTAAACCTTTAAGTTGAGCGTATCAAAATTTCTGAGTTATACTCGTAATGCATTCCATTATCAGTGGGAAAAAATCAGCTGATTTTCAATTTTATTTACTTAAATTGTGATTTCCAAACAGACAGTAAATTATTAACAGATATATATATATATATATATATATATACACACACAGTGTGTCCGTAAAGTCATGGTGGGATTTTAAATAGCTATATTATTGCAACGAAACATGATAATGAGATGAAACAATGCCAAATTTAAGAACAACTCTCAAAGTTGTATCTTGTATTTAGTCTAGGCTAAGCTTAACCTTTATCTCGTAGTTAGTCTAGGCTGTCCACATGCCTATGTTGAACATGAGCGTAATAGCCCGAAAGTTAATGTGTGGTGTGCTCTAGCACGAGATCGAGTGATTGGCCCATTTTTCTTCTCGGAACCCACTGTGACGTCACACAACTACCTCGCTATGTTGGAACATTTTGCAGTACCCCAATTTATTGACAATAATGTCATCTTTCAGCAAGATGGTGCTCCTCCGCACTATGCGAACGTTGTTCGAGAATTCCTTAATGAAAAATTTCCACAGAGATGGATAGCAAGAGGCGGATGGAAGCCATGGCCTCCACGCTCTCCGGACCTGACACCTTTGGACTTTTATTTGTGGGGTTACGTCAAGCAAAGCGTGTACAGTGTACCCATTAGGGAGATTCATCACTTGCACGAGCGAATCACGGAAGCTATCGCATCCGTCACGCCTGATGTTCTTGGGCGTGTGTGGCTGGAATTGAATCACCGCCTAGATGTCTGCAGGGCTACCAGAGGAGCCCATATCGAACTACGTTAAATAAAGTTATTCTTTTAGAGTTGTTCTTCAATTTGCCTTTTTTTCATCTCATTATCATGTTTCGTTGCAATAATATAGCTATTTAAAACCCCAACATGACTTTACGGACACACTGTATATATATATATATATATATATATATATATATATATATATATGAAGAAAATAACTACGAAAGAAAGTAAAACACGAAATAGTGCTCAAGCGCTTTCGTCTAATGACATCCTTAGGATGCTTGAGCACTTTTCGGGTTTTATTTTTCTTCGTGGTTATTTTCATCGTAAATATTTTTCACATGTTACTTTCGTGAAATAATTTTCATTACATATATATATATATATATATATATATATATATATATATATATATACAGGGTGGCCCAAAAAAAAGGCACCAATTTTGAGAAGTGATATCTCAATAACCATTGCAGCTAGGGACTTAAAAAAACAACCAAATGAAAGATATTTATTTTCTCTTTAAATACGTATTCTATGGCTTGATGGTTATAAGCCCATATAATGCCCAAAATTGGCTTCCAAAAAAAATATACAAAAAAAGTTGCGCATTTATATTTATTCCTTGATCCTAATTTTAAATGAAATTTTTCTATTCCAGACCCCTCAAGATGGGATTGAGAGAATCTGATAAGAACATTATACAAGCACTACGTGAAGAAAAAGGATATTCATTAAACAGAATCCTTTACGAATTTCCAAATAGAAATTGGAAAAAAAGAACTGTGGCACATTTTTTACAAAAACTTAAAGAAACCGGCAGCAGTCAACGGCGTCCGGGAAGTGGTCGACCAAAAAGTATTAGAACGCTAGAAAACATTGAAAAAGTAAATGAAATGGTTTTAAGTCAAGAGGAACAACCGGGAACAAGTAAAAGTGAACGTGAAGTTGCGAAAGAAACCGGGATTTCACGTTCATCAGTACAGCGAATAATTCGAAAAGATCTTGGGTTGAAAACATTTAAGAGGGTGAAGGTTACTGCTTTATCGGAGCCTGTGAAAGAAAGACGTTTCCATCGATGTAAAAATCTATTGCGAAGATTTCGGTCAAATGAGTCTGTGAAAAAAATTTGGTTTTCTGATGAGAAACGATTTACGGTCGAAACACCACGAAATACCCAAAATGATCGGGTTCGTGCAGCAGTGGCGACAAATTAAAAGATAATTAATTAGAAAAAAATAAAAGGAATAAATATAAATGCGCAACTTACTTACTTTTGTTTACTTTTGTTGAGTTTGAACGACGGTTCAGGATCGACCTGCGGTCGACCCCTCTGCAGCATCCCGCCTCATTTGCGGGACTTGGTGAAGGAGGGAATTGCTCTCTGATCGCCTCCTGCCCTCGTAGCCAGCCACGCATGGCTGGTCAGGGACTTTGCACAAGAATCTGTCCAGCTGGTTCTTGAAGTTATTCAGGTTGGTGTGCTGGAGATTCCTCACTTCTTTTGGAAGGACATTGAAAAGCTTTGGGCCCCGTATTCTGAGGGTATTTTCCATCCTCGTTTTCATGGCTCCTTGTCCCACCGCAGCTGGGACCGTACAAAATCTGCCTCTTCTCTCATTCCAGTTTGTTTCTATTTCATTTCTGAGGTTAGGACAGAGCCCTCAAGTATGTTCCATATGTATATTATTGTGTACCGCTGTCGCCTTCTTTCAAGAGAGTAGAGTTCCAGGGATTGTAGTCGAGACCAGTAGTCTTCACCTTCCGTTTCCTCTATTTTAGACGTAAAAGTCCTTTGTATAGCTTCAATGCTCGCAATGTCTCTTTTTCTGTGTGGGCTTGTGAGTACTGAGCAATACTCAATTATTGGTAGGACTAGACTCTTCCATAATTTGAGCATGATGTTTGCTTTTCTGCTGCGGAAGCTCCTCCAGATGATTCCCATTATTTTTCTAGCCGTTGTGATTTTGATTTTATAGTGCTCTCTGAATTCTGCATCCGACGACATTATTACTCCAAGATCCCTGACTTGTGGATTTGGTGTTATCTGTTTGGCTTGCGGAGTTTTGTACCCTTTTTTCTGTAGCTCTTTGTTATTACCATATCTTAGAAGTTGGAATTTTTCTTCGTTGAACTTCATATTGTTGTCTTCTGCCCACTGGAATAATGTTTCAATGTCGTTTTGTAGTTTTCTTACGTCATCTTCGTTCAATATTTCCTTACATATCTTCGTGTCATCTGCGAAGCATGATACAATACTGTCCTTAATATCTGTATCAATATCTGCAATCATTATTATGAACAGCAAGGGAGCTAATACTGTCCCTTGTGGGACAGAGCTCACGACTTCCGAGACTTCCGATTTAACTCCGTTTACCACCACTCTTTGCGTTCTTTGCGTCAAGAAATTAAATATCCACCTTCCTAGGTTTCCAGTAATTCCTGTATCCTTAAGTTTGTGTGCTATGATTCCATGGTCACATTTATCGAAGGCTTTAGCAAAATCAGTATATATTACATCAATGTTTTGTCCTCGACACAATGTTCCTAATATTTTCTCCTGGTGGTCTAGTAGCTGTGACAGGCATGATCTACCCGCCCTGAAGCCATGTTGATTTGGGTTGTACAAGTCTTTTTCTTGTAGGTAGTAGGTAATTTTGGCTCTAATTATGCGTTCAAAACACTTTATAAGGTGTGAGGTGAGAGCCACTGGCCGATAATTTTTGGGCATTGCTCTGTTACCACCTTTAAATAGGGGGGCAATATTCGCGTTCTTTAAGAGGAGTGGAATTTGTCCTGTGTCGAGTGATTTCCTCCATAGTAAGTATAGCGGTTTTGCAATACTCTCTTTGCATTTCTTCAGAAATGTGGCACTCCATGTGTCTGGCCCTGGCGCTGAATTGTCTTGCATCTGTGATAAGGCTGTAATTATATCTCCTTCCGTGAACTCGAAGTCCATTAATAGGTTTGTGCCGGGATTTGTTCTTGGTTGATCCGTTTCAATGTCGAAAAACTCGTCTGGGTTTTCCACTTCCATCTCGGACTTAGGGGTGCTAAACACAGATTTAAATTGTTCCCTAAGCAGTTCACTTATTTCTTTCGGGTCATTTGTGTATTCGGCCTCCCCGTCTATCAACGGTCCAATACTCTCTTTACACTGCATTTTCATTTTCGCAAAAGTGTAGAAGTATTTTGGGTTATTTTTTATGTTTTCTGCTACCTTGTTTTCCTCCTCGTTTGTCTTATGTATGAATGTTTGCTTTAGGTCCATTTCTATTTCGCCAAGTTTCCTCTCTAGTTTGAGTCTCTTTGCATCAGTTCTGCATCTGTGGAGATGTTTTACGGTTTGTCTTCGTTGCCTGAATAGAGTCCTGATTTTCCTCTCGAGCTTGCTACGTTTTCTTTCCTGTCTCTCTGGAATATGTTTCAGTATTATAGGTTTGGTTTCCGTCTCTATTATACATAGTATTTCTTGTGGAGTCTTCTCGTGTAGTAGCAATTCCCAATTTACCTCCTTTAAATCTTTATTTACGTTTTCCCAATTTACTTTCTTTGAATTTATGTTTAAGCCTTCAAATTTCCATCTGCCTCTCTGGGATGCGTTTTCGGACCTCTAGGTGCTAACTTCAATTATATATATATATAGTCACCCAAACCTGCAAGGAAAAAAAATAAAACAGTGTTTAAAAAGGCTAATTAATTCGGCCTGTCACAACCAAGTCCTTTTCAAAGCCATAAACTAATTAAAATGCCCAACAAGGTTAAAAACTTCCATCCTGCGGAAGAGCTGAAGTTTATATAACTGTGTTAAGGCATAATCATGGACAAAAAGATGGTGGCTGTCATACGTCTGGCAGTTGGCAACGGCAAAAAATTTTTTTTCCCAGATTTCAAACATTGAAGGTGAGAAATCTTTAAGTAAAAATCAATCCTGTACATCTGGCAGCCGGTCACGACCCGAAATTGCCCTAGAATATTTTGAAATGTTAAAAATAATGCTATCCATACTATAGGACAGCTTAATATTTAAAATGGTGTTTTCTCGTAAAATATAAAATGCCTCGTATATTTGTCTTTGTTCCTGGTCCCTGACCTTCAAAATAGGTTTAGAATACAGAGAGAATGATTGGAAAAAGCATGAATGTAGCTGTCTGAATGCTGTTTGAACGCATTCAGACAGCTACATTCATGCTTTTTCCAATCATTCTCTCTGTACTAAAAAAGGCGTTATTGTGGGTCTCTTTTTGAGAGCTTTCAGGATTTGTGACCCTATTTATCTTGATGCTGAAGTTTTACATATTAAAAGATGTATATTTAGAGGTTTGGGTTATTCTAATTGTTCATTGATAAAGCTTATTTCGCCGATAGGATATCTTTCTTCTCTCCCAAAATTAGGAACCTGGATAAAGACGTTTTATTCCTGAAAGTGCCTTCTGAGTTTAACAAAGGGCTTCCTCACATTTGCCACAGCGGATTAAGTTGGTCTCCGCTGTGCCAAATAAATTGTCTTCGTTCATCCGTCATCCTATTACAAAAGCCTCCAACAATTCTGGCGTAGTTTATGAAATCCCACGTGGAGGCTGCCCTCAAAAATACATCGGAGACATTTGATTTTCAGAGAAGGATTAATTCCCACAAACGTGACCAGAGATCTGATAATACTTATAGTAGCTTGGTTCAGTATAGGGAACTTCATAATCATATTTTTAACTTTCAGGATTCTAAACCTATTTTGAAGGTCAGGGACCAGAAACAGAGACAAATATACGAGGCATTTTATATTTTAGAGAAACACCATTTCAAATATTAAGCTGTCCTATAGCATGGATAGCTTTATTTTTAACATTTTAAAATATTCTAGGGCACTTTCGGGTCATGACCGGCTGCCAGATGTACAGGATTGATTTTTACTTAAAGATTTCTCACCTTCACTGTTTGAAATCTGGGCAAAAAATTTTTTGCCTTTGCCAACTGCCAGACGTATGACAGCCACCATCTCTTTGGCCTGAATAGGTGATTATGCTTTAACACAGTTATTTAAACTTCAGCTCTTCCGCAGGATGGAAGTTTTTAACCTTGTTGGGCATTTTAACTAGTTTATGGCTTTGAAAAGGACTTGATTGTGACCGGCCGAAGTTAATTAGCCTTTTTGAACATTGTTTTAGTTTTTTCCTTGCAGGTTTGGGTGATCTTTATTGTTGCGGTAAATACAAAGTTTATATATATATATATATATATATATATATATATATATATATATATATATATATTAGTGAGGTACGAAGTGAAATTTTGCGAATCTGCGAATGCGATTGCGAATGCGAATCTGAAAATTGAGATTCGCGCGAATGCGGAGGCGAATGCAAATCTTGAATTATTTTAAAAATGTGGCTATTTTCTGAAATTTCACCAAGGGACGCTATATAAACCAGAATACAACGATTACTATTTTTATAACGAGAAAGTAAAACAAATACAAATGCTATTATTATTTGACAACTGTTTTTATACACAATATAATAAATTTCTTACATATTAATAATGTATAATTACAAAAAAATATTAAAGTACATAATTATAGTTTTACATATTTAAACCCAATAGTTGGTAAGTTAAATTTAAGAAAGAGCAATTTTTCTGCCTTATCTCCTCGCAAGCGGTTTCTTTTCTCGTCGTAGATCAGGCCAGCACCACTGAATAGTTGCTCACTTGGGACGCTACTTGGAGGACATCCAAGGAATCTCTTAGCAAGTACACTTAAAAGCTTGTACTTTTCTTGGTTGTCTCCACCACGCTAAAGAGTTTTCGTCTTGGGCGATTCTTTTCTCTTTATGGTATTCTTGAACAAATTTGATTGAATTTCTGCTGATTGCTTCTTCTGCTTCTTCGTCACTGTTTGAGGCGGCCAGTAGCGACGTCATGGACTCAATGGTTGAGGCAGCTTTTGAATTTGATGGTGAAGACACAGACGTACTGGCGCGCATTCTCTTCTCCATTGGTTCTTCAGATTATGCCTTAGCCAGGTCATCGCAAAGTTGCGCTATTTTTTCTTGGACGCGCTTGGTGACGGCAGTACTGGAGAACATCTTTGCTTTGTACTTGGGGTCTAAGTAAGTGGCCAAAGCATAGGAGTCATTGGTCTCGATTTCAGCGAATCTTCTTTCTATTTCGTCGTACATAATTTCCCTCATTGTTCTGACTTCAGCATCATCTCTGTTTTCTGGTTTTAACACGTTCTTCACTGAGGCTATCAGAGGAATGACGTCTGATATGGAAGATGCTGAGCTACTGAGTTTCTTCGTGATTTCGTCAAAAGGCTTGAGAATATTCGTACAGCTAGATAGTAGAGCGAAATCAAAATTCGATAGTTGTTTTATTTTGGAATTCGCAGTGCTATATAAGCTTAGTGGGTCCTTCAACTGAACAACTCTTTCCATCATGTGCAGAGTACTGTTCCATCTTGTGGCGACATCGTGAATCATTCCCAATTTCGGTAAATCCAAACGCGTCTGAATCTTCTTCAGTTCATCCTTTGCTGCAACGGAGTGGTTGAAATGTGTCGCAATTGAACGGGTTTTCACCAGCAAATTCTGAACATTTTCTTGAGCCGACAAGCCTGATTTTACAGTGAGCTGTAGCTTGTGGGCAGTACAGTCAATGTTGTTGACGCCTGACAGATCCATCGCTTTCTTGTTTGCAGCGCCGTCACGCATCACCGCATTAACAGACGAATGAGGAATCTTCCATTTTTCGAGCATTTGGTCGAACTTTTCCGATATACTGTATATGCACCTGTGCCGTTCGTCCAAAGTTTCAGCGCCGAGCATCAAATTCGTCCTCTTGTATTCATTATCCACCCCATGGCAGGTCAGCGAAAGGAAGCTTACTCCAGCAGATGTGTCGGACCATGTATCAGTTGTAAAGGATACCAATGATTCCTTGGTTTCGTCCACAATATCTTGAATCTTCCCAGTTACACCTTGGTACATGCATATTAGATCAGGGTAAAATTGTCGTTGCTTGATCTTGTATTGCGGAGCAACTTCCGCCATAAGCCGCATGAAACCAACATCTTCATTCGTCAGTCAGACTCTGTACTGAACGGACGCATTTCCTGAGCTCTCTGATATTGCATCTACTTTTGCATATTGCTGAGAATTTTACTTTTGGAAAGTTTTGAATTTTATATACTTGCGTTTATATTCACGTTGTTATAGTTAAGTAATTGAATATTAGTGTTTTTAGCGATTTAGAAGTTTTCATAGCGTGCCGGCTTAATTTAACTTAAACTTGTGACGGTTTAAACTAATTTTTAACTGCGCGATGCCGCCGCAGAAAGCGTCGTGTGTTAGGTGTAGGGTAAACCGGTGGTATTCGGAATTTAAAGATTATAACGGCGGTCCTATGGCGATTGCCGAGATATCAGTTTGTTTCTTTTGCGAGTTAATGGAGGAAATAGTTGACATAAAACGCAGTGTACGTGAGGTAACCGAAAGACTTGCAACGCTTGATGAGTGCAGGGGTAGGGCTACGGTTGACGGAAGCCGAACCAATACTAACGTTGAAGACGTTAGTAATTTGAAGGGTGAGGTGCGTAACCTAGTTTCTAGTTTAGGTAGCTTGTCGGGAAGGTTGGATAGAGTTGAGGAAGGGGTTAAGGTTAGTCCGAGAGTAGTAGATGGCGAGGGATTTAGAGAAGTTAAGGGTGGAGCTAGGCCGCGTACGTTAGGTGATAGGGATCCCCTCCCCCCTATCGAGGTTTCGAACCCTTTCGGCCATTTGGAAAGGGACGTGAATGAGGGGGAAACTATTTTAATTGGGGATTCTTTAGTGCGCCACATGGACAAAGAGTTCGTTGAACGGCATCCAACCAAGAGGAGGAGGGTCTGTCTCCCAGGGGCCAGGGTTGACAGAGTTAGAGACGAAGTGGATAGGATTGACGTTGCCTCCCGTCACTCGATGTTGGTGACGATGGTAGGAGGCAACGACTCGTATAGGCCCGATACGAGAGTGCCTGACCTTTTGGAGAGATATAGGGGGTTAATTAGGTCCCTGAAGGCGAGGTCAGATAGGTCTTTAGTTCTAGGTATTACCCAAAGCTGGGCACAAACCGTTAATCCGTTAATCGTTAATTAACGAAGTTAACTTTTTCGTTAACGATTTAACTTTTAAGTTAACTTTGAAAATCATTATCGGACTAATTAACTTCCGTTACATTTAACTTCCGTTAACTCAAGTCCGTTAACCCAAAAAATTCATAAATAAACGTTTAAAAGTTTCTATTATTTTCAGTGCTGAGCAGGTGCGCAATTAATCCGCCACTGTTAATAGTGATGAACGAATTTCCATTTCCGCAGTGCAAAATCAGGGGATATATTTGTTTCCGTCGCCACAATTTGTGTCTTACCAAATATGGTAGTTATTTATGGCATTGGTTTGAGCAAAACATGGTCGACGTAAAATCAGGCGGAAAGATTTGCCATTTTAGTTGAATGTTTCAACTTCTTTCAAGAAATATCACGAGCATTTTAAGGCACTTTCAATAATATATATGTAACAATTACAACAAATAACTACATTCGTTTCATTTGCAGTCTGTCTCTTGCGCAACATGTTTGTGCTAGTGAATATTTAAAAATAATCGTTGTCAAGTAAGTCATGTATATTTATAATATGTCTGTGAGTACCTTATTAGTAGTCTCCTTGATACATTTCAAGAACCATAAAACTGATCAGGTAAGATTTCAATTCTCATGTCACTTTGATGACATAAATTAAGTCAATTGATGTCTTACAATGGGAGCGTTTTCACCTTAACCCTTTATGTCCTGGCGGTACTTCTAGGTACCACATCTTTAAAATCTCCATAATTATTTTTTTACCGGTTTTTCCAGGGTGAGGAAAAGCATGGAGGGTACAGTCGAGGAGGCCATGAAGCAGCAGTCCAACGAAGTGGGCAGCAACAGTGGAGGCAGCAACAACGAGGAGGAGGAGGAGGATGACTTCTTCAGTGCTGTCATCCAGACAAAAGAGAGCATCAGAAGCCACAGGTCACTCAAGGGCAAGGCCCAGAACTTGGTCAAGACCTGGCTGGAGACCACTCCAAGGACTTGCTGACAGATGCTGCCTTCTTGGGTGAGCAAGTGTTGGTGGACTTGTTCATCAAGTTCAACACAGCCATCCCCTCCAGTGCTGCAGTGGAGCGTTTGTTCTCTATGGGCAAGGACATCCTGAGGGCCAAGAGATCATCCCTGTCTGATGAAAACTTTGATATGCTAATTTTCATGAAGGGCAACATGCATCTCATGGACAAATGGAGAACGAGAAGAAGAGGGAAAATTAAATTATATATATATTGTGTTTTTCATTTTTTTTATAATAAAAGTTAACGTTAACGGTTTATCGGTAACTTCCGTTACATGTTTAACGAATTAACGGATTAACGGTTAACGAAGTTAACTTTTTGGTTAACGGATTAGCGGTTAACGAAGTTAACTTTTTGGTTAACGGTGCCCACCACTGGTATTACCCCTAGGCACGGGTTGGGTCTTAGGATTACGTCAAAAACAATATTTTTTAATAATAAATTAGAAGAGATTTGTGCTGAGGAAAATGTACCCTTCGTAAAGCTGTGGTCAGAATTCAGTGATCCTAGCCTTTTTATAAAAGATGGGGGTGCATTTTAATGAAATAGGTAATGCTAGGCTAGGTAGGTTAATAAACCAAAACGTGCGAAAGCTGTATAGGTCGAAGCCTTCTTTAAACGTTGTGGGTCCGGGAACACGGGCCCGACATGAAAAATAGTTTAAAACGCCGGCCCGTGGTAAAAAATAACTTAAACGTCTTTTATTGTAACGCGCGTAGTATTAGAAATAAATTAAATGAATTTAAGGCGATAATTTATTCCGGCAACTACGATATAGTTGCTATCACTGAAACTTGGTTAAATACCGTGACTCGGGACTTGTTGGGGGAACTTGATATACCGGGTTTTAAACTCTCTACTAATGATAGGTTACATAGGTTTGGTGGCGGCGTTTTGCTGTACATTCGTAATTCCCTTAGGGCTATCGAGGTTAAGTTAGATTTTCCGGCAGCAATTAATGCGATATGTGTTGAAGTTAGGGCGCGTAGTATTAGTTTTAATTTTGTTGTTGTTTATAGACCTCCCGTTCAACCCCTCGATACAGATACTAGATTTTACTCAGTTCTTGGTAACTTTATTGACAATCGGAATAGTATAATTGTCGGAGACTTTAACTGCCCTAATGTTAATTATGAGAATTTTACTGTTAATGAGGAGGGTTTGAGATTGAGCGAGTTTATGGAAGATAACTTTTTACGACAGATGGTTACCGAACCAACGCGCGGTGATAATATTTTAGATTTGGTGATAACGAAGGTTTAGAAGTAGGCGAGAGTTTAGGATGTAGTGATCATCAAATTCTTAGGTTTAAGTTATTGATAGAAAACACTAACGATAGTAACGTAATAGAAGTCCCTGATTTTCGTAGGGCTAATTTTGATAGTTTTGCGGATAGGATGATAGTGGACTGAGATAACTTGTCGGGTTGGGTTGCTCATTGTATCAGTTGCTCGGAGACACTAGCACCAGACTTATTTATGGGTAATGACAAATTTGCATTGGGTGGCGTTTAAAGAAAGTTTTAGGAATATTGAAAGGGAGTTTATTCCTCGTAGGCCCAGCGCGCTAGAAATCATGGCAGGCCCAAGTGGTGGACAGGGAAATAGGCGAGTTCATAAACAAGCGTAATAGAGCGTATAGACTTAATAAGCGCAATGGCACAGCAGCTAACTTTAATAGATATATCGAGCTTAGACGTCAGGTTAAAAGATCAGTTAGGAATGCCAAGCGTAATTTAGAGATACTTATAGCTGCGGATAGTAAACATAATCCAAAAAAGTTTTTTGAATACGTTAATAATCGTAAGCCGATAAAAGATAACATAGGCCCTCTAGTGGATGTTAATGGCGCTTTGGCTTCTGACGCTCAGGCGATGGCGGGTATTTTCAATAACTTTTTTGCGACAGTTTTTACCGTAGACGACGTAAATAATGTCCCCGACGTGGACGATATCGTTCCATTTAGTAGCGAGACTATTTTGGATGAAATAACTGTTTACGAGGGTGAGATTGCGCATTATATCGATAGGCTAAAAGTTAGCAAGGCTCCAGGCCCTGACGCTTTTTATCCCAGAAATTTGAAAGATTTGAAAGACATTATCGTAGGCCCCTTAACGAAGATTTTTAATCAGTCACTCGAAACGGGGATTATTCCTGAAGACTTCAAATTAGCTAACGTCACGCCTATTTTTTAAAAAGGCGACCGCGCTGTAGCTAGCAATTATAGGCTCATTAGCTTAACGTCAATTGTCGGTAAACTTTTGGAATCCGTAGTTAGGGATCGTATCATCGATCACTTAGAAAGTAGAGATTTGATTAATAGTCAGCATGGGTTTCGACGCCATAGGTCTTGTTTAACTAATTTGTTAGAATTTTATAACGAAATAGTGCGCGAATACGATAGACATAGAGCGGCTGACGTTATTTAGATTTTAAAAAGGCGTTCGATACAGTTCCGCATAGGAGACTAATTGCGAAGGTCAAAGCGCACGGTATACGCGGTCAGGTAGCTAACTGGTTAGAAGAATGGCTTCGTGCTAGGAGGCAGAGGGTGGTAGTTAATGGTAGTGAATCGGGGTGGTTAGATATAGGTAGCGGTGTCCCACAGGGTTCAGTGTTAGGCCCATTGCTATTCGTAATTTACATTAACGACATAGATGTAGGATTGACTAGTAACGTGTCAAAATTCGCGGACGATACTAAAATAGGCGGTAAGGTTGTTAACGAGGACGATAGAAATAGGCTCCAAGACGATGTAAATAGGATTATGGAGTGGACAGATAAGTGGCAGATGCAATTTAACGTAGACAAATGTAAAGTTTTGCATATAGGTTCTCGTAACAATAACTACACGGACACGATGGATGATAGGGAGTCGGCGAGCGTTGACGAGGAAGTAGATTTAGGCGTACGCGTATCTAAGGATTTAAAGGTTAGGAACCAGTGCCTGGAGTCTTGCGCAAAAGCTAATAGGATGTTAGGCTTCATAGCGCGTAATTTTGAATTTAAATCGAAGGATATTATATTGCCCCTTTACAAGTCCCTAGTCAGGCCTCATTTAGAATATGCAGTTCAGTTTTGGTGCCCGTACTTGCGTGAGGATATTGATAGGTTTAGAAAGGGTTCAGCGTCGTGCCACGAAACTAATTCCGTCATTGCGCAACAAGCCTTATGAAGAGAGGATTAAAGAGTTAGACCTGTATTCACTCGAAACTAGGAGATTAAGGGGGGAGCTTATTAAAGTTTTCAAAATCGTTAATAACATCGATAACGTAAATTTTGACAAATTGTTCACTTTCGATAATAGTAATACTCAGTGTTGGGCACTAAAGCGTTAATCCGATAACAGTTAATTAACGAAGTTAACTTTTTTTTAACGGACTATTAACGGAAGTTAATTTCCATTTATCGTTATCGGACCAGTTAACTTCCGATAACTCGATATTTAGTCTGTTAAAGTCCGTTAACACGTTAACTGCGAGGAGTCATTCACGGAAGATCACCGCTCCGCGAATGAATTCAAACCGCCATAACTTCAGTCTGCCAATTCCGTCCTCTGCCGCAGTGAAACGGCTCTTCTCTCTCGGCAAGGACATCCTGAGGCCCAAGAGGTCAAGACTGGCAGTTGGGCCTAACTTTGAGAAGTTGGTCTTTCTGAAGGGCAACCAGCACATTGTGTCATAGTCTTTAATAAATGTGCCTAAAATTTAATTTTACCTTTCAGTTCCCGCCATAATAATTCTCTGGTAAATTAAAATTTAGTTAATGGTTAGTGGTTACAAGGGTTTCAAAACATGTAATCAGTACATTTTTTATTAAAAATAAAAAAAAAGTTATTAAGCAAAAAAGTTGCAAAACTTGATAAAAATACAGTTAAATACCTATTTATTGTTGGATTTTGCATAAATAAACATTTTCTATGGGTTTTAAAGCTTTTTTCCTTGATTTTTTTAAATGTTAGTAAAGAAATAGTTATCGTTAACGGATTATCGTTAACTTCCGTTAACTTTGTAGTAAAATTATCGGATTATCGTTATCGGAGTTAAAAATTGGGGTTAACGGATTATCGTTATCGAAGTTAACTTTTTGGTTAACGGTGCCCACCACTGGTAATACTCGTAATAACGGATTTAAGTTGCGTGGCAGACGTTTCATTACTAATATCGCTAAAAACTTCTTTACGTTTAAAGTAATTGATAAATGGAATAATCTTCCCGCGCCCGTCGTGAACTCAACCAGTGTTAATATGTTTAAGAACCGTCTTGACAGACATTTTAAAAATATTAACGTTGTTTAAAATAAAATAAAAGAATTAGCAACAGGAGCTTTGGGGGTGGTGGTCGAGGATGAGTCTGTTGACGATTAATGCCAGCAATAAAATTATTAAAAAAAAAAAAAAATAGACTAACACGAATGTAGATGTAGCTCGTAGCGTAAACTAACCCACTTTTTGTTTAACTTTACCTACTTTTTGTTTTCTTATCCTCTCCTTACTTTGCATGTCTGTAACGCTCTTTTCTTGCATGTTTGTTGTTTGCATGGTATGACAGTGAGTTAAGACTGTGTTTGCATGGTTTGTAAGCGTTCTTATTTTACTTCTTTTCATCTTTCACCACTCTCCTATTCTCTTCGACTGTTTTTCTGACTTGTCGGCAGTGGCCGGCGGATGATGATGGTGTCTTTTTTCTCTTTTTCTGAATGAATGTTAACCCACGAGTGATAGGTGTTCCTCCTCACTTAACCCCTTATTCTCTTCTCTTCTCTTAACCTCCTACTCTTTCCTTTCTCTCGGGCTAACCTTAGAGTGGATCTTAGGGTCTTTGTTAGCCTTAGCTTCTGTAGATCTGTAGATCTTCTACGTGACTAAACGGCAAATCATCCATTACTAGCATTTCTGCGATGCGGTAGTCGTACTTCTTAGATTTTTGATTGTCATCACTCCAAGGCTTCAATTTCTGGTAGCAGCTTTCAATTGTTTGAAATCCGAGATTTTTCTGTCTAATGTCAGACTTCGTCTTTTGTAATGGCGTCGGTTCTTCTTTTTCCTTTGAATCTTCTTTAGCTTCGTTTTCAGCATCACTCAGTTCTTTAAATTCTTTTGGATGAAATGAATACAGATGATTTCTCATGTTTGATGTGGTTCGTCCCTTTCGAGAGTAACAAGCACTTCGCAGTATCATCAGCGTTCTTTGAGAAGAATTTCCAAACTGTTGATTTTCTCATGATGAAGTTGAGAGCGATGGCGTGAAAACAATTGTAGTCGACGAAGTTAATTTTGAATAATGATACGACTGAAGATGTATTGCACTTATTGTGACAGAACGGACGGTAAAGTAAACGCCTGCGTGTCACGAGTCAGGTCGCTACAGAATTGCCAAATTTTCATGAAAATTGTTTTTTTATTTTATTAAAATGCTTATAGCAAAAAAAATTATTAAATTTTTTCAACGATTTTTTCACATATGTTCTCACTAGTACTTAAACTTATTCAGGAAAAAAATAATACCAATATCTGTTAAAATAAAAGAGATATGAGCATTATTATGAAAAATAAAGCACTTGAACAAAAAAATACTTCTGATATTTACGCATTAAAAACATTTCTAAATTGAATTTTGTAATAAACTTTATATTGTCTTAAAGCTAAAGAAATTTCCTCTGCGTCAGTATAAGTTTTATTTTAGAAATATAATTTGATGAATACGGAAATGGCATTCAACTTTTTTCAACAAACAGAGATTTCATTCTCGAAAGAGTATGTGGACTATGGACTATGGAATAATTATAACGGTGATTTCGACTTTGCAATGTCATATACAGTAAACTCTCGAAAATCAGAATGTCTAAAATCCGAACCACTTGAGAATTGAAAGTTCATAGTTAGACATAATAAAGCGACACGAGAGAAGTGAAAGTGCGAACTACATTGCAAGAACACTAGGCCTAAGTCAGTTTACCGTCTCAACCGTTTTTAAAAATGCTCCTGCATTGAAGGCCGCAGCTGAAAATGTGTGTCCCGTTCTCCGCAATTCTCAGCTCCGCAAATTCACATTAAAAAAATTGCGAATGCGAATCTAAAATTTTTGCGGAGGCTCCGCGGTTGCGAATGCGAAGCTTCGCTACACTAATATAATATATATATATATATTATATATATATATATATATATATATATATATATATGAACAGGGTAATCCAAAACGGTGTTTCCGAAAAATCTTGTAATATATTATTTTGGGGAACACGTTTCTGGATCACTATATATACAGTATATATATATATATATATATATATATATATATTATATATATATATGGACGAAAGGTTTTCATTTATCGGATGAAAAGAAATGCAATTACTGTATTTAAAAGACTGAGCATATCTGGTGTGGAAAGACTGAAAGGGTCGTTTACTTCGAAATCTCTTGTTATCATTGATCTTGTGTGTAAAATATCATGGAAAGATCATCGGAGCATTCCATCAACTTTCCATTAAATATTGAATAGGCTTTTGTATTAAGGTGAAAAAGTAAATGTTTTTATACGTAACTTTCGTGTCGAAATTACTTTATAACTCACTCTATAACAACAATATATGTAAAAATCATATATATATATTTTTTTTTTTGAAAATTAAGTACCTTTATAATTTATAATGGAAGTCCACTAATTTTTCGCCATTTTCCCTCATTATTTTTATTTCCTGTTGTACCAAAAAGTCTTCCACACTCTCCTGATGATGTTGGAGCCGGGAGAAGGAGAAATTTTAGAGCTACGGTAATTTATGGAAGTAAAGGAAACTCTTCTTATAAGTTCTGTACCACAATGAAGGTATTTCTTGTTTATCCACCATCGATAAATTTACACGCCTCTCTAGTCATTTGTCGATGGAAGACAGTAATTTTTCTGAGAAATTTTAGCGATAATGAAATATGTGTTACGGGTCTATTTAAGTTATGTTCACTCACCTGTACTCTTTGGTGAATCGTTTCTGTTCACGGGTCTTTGGGAACAATATACAGGGTGTCCCATAAGTCCGGCATCATAGGAGAAATTCATATTTTTCTATTTCTACAAACCATAATTCATATGCTCGGGATACCAATTTCCCGTCCACCATTCTATTCAGTGACGAAGCTGTTTTTTATGGAAATGGTGAGGTAAATCGAGAGAACACCCGCTACTGGTCTCAAAGCAACCCTCACTGGTATACCTCTTCAAAGGAACAAGGTGCATCTCGGGTGATGCCGTGATGGTATGGTGTGGCATTTGGAAGGATCGCATCATAGGCCCCCTCTTTTTTGATGAACATGTCACTGGAGGCACCTACCTACGTATGTTCAAGGAAGAAGCATTTCCCAGTGTCTTGAACGAAGAAGGAAATTTCTCAACATGGTTCCAGCAAGACGGCGCTCCTGCACATTACAGCACCCAAGTAAGGGAATACCTGTACCAACAATTCCCTGGTCATTGGATAGGACGTCGAGTGCCTGTGGAATGGCCAGCTAGAAGCCCGGATCTCACGCAACTAGATTTTTATTTCTGGGGCCACTTGAAAGCTTTGGTATACGCAGAGAAAATTAGGAGTGTTGAACATTTGCGGCAGCACATTATTGGGGCATGTAACACCATTACTTCTGACATCATTCACCGTGTGCTTGTTGACTGGGTATCACGTCTGAATTTTTGTATTGAAAACAATGGTGGACATATTGAGCACGTTCTGTAAATAAAAGTTTTGTTTTGCTTTTTTTTATTATTTTTCCTTAGATGCCGGACTTATGGGATACCCTGTATACTGCGAGATAATCTTACAACTGTACGACAACCTCACATATATACGATACTATCGTATTGACAATCCAAAATGTTGAAGTATAGCATCTAGTTACCAGTGTACAGTAATGAATGTCATTGATAGGGCTTATTCTCTTATTGTATATAAGTTATTTCTTTGCTTATAATAGGGGACTACACAGAGAAATTTACCCGTTCACCAAATGATATTGATAAGCAAAGTTAACTACGAGGTTAAACTATATTATTCTGGACCTAATTTCTGAAATTATTTTTTCTTTTTTACTGAGTCACGACCAGAGCCCAATCATCACTTTCTCGGGCCCGGTACACAATCACATGCCGGAGGCCCCCCCTCCCCCCTTGCCTCTGACTCCCGCCTCCCTGATTTCAGACAGGTCATTCGTGCATATTTTTGCATATATTTGCGTATATTTATTGAAATAAACGCATTACGCCCAGATCAGATCAGAATTAATACACGCTTCATTGACAAAAAAGCTATAATAAAAAAAGGTTTCAAACATTTTCATAATTAGGCCCTGGCAGGCACTTTGGCTGTAAGGGTCCCAGTAAACTTTACTTTTCTTTTACCCCAATGCTCGGACACTGGTCACGATTAATACAAGCCTTAACACACGCGACATTTAGCAATAATAATGATGATGAGTTGAAATTATGATTTTGCAGTTATTGTATGTAAGGTTTGAATTTGCTTAAATTCTTCACATTAGTTTACGACGTTTAGAGATTTTTAAAGAAACGTTTAGAGATATTTTAGAGGTATTTTTTAAGAGATATTTTTTAAACGTTTAGAGATATTTAAATAAATAATACAAAACAAATTATATTGAAATACATCCGTTAATACATTTGAATACAAAGTATTTCATGAATAAATTTATATAATAATAATAATAATATAATAAATTAATGTCTTCTTTGTTTAACGTAACAGTCCTTTCATACAATGAACATTAGCACATTTCTAGTGCGCCGTTGAACAAATTTTTTGTATTGCGTAATACGCCCATCCTGACATAAATTCATCGCTAAATTTCATTAACCCTAAACCACTTTTAGTATTTGAACAAAGAGTGTTATTAGTACCAGCTTAGGCCTTGTACTACGCCCCAAAAAACTAAAAAATTAATAAAATTGTTGTTAGATCGACTTTTGGTATTTTACTGCCACTAAGTCCTTCAAAGATATTTTGAAGCCGATCAATCCGGATAAGGAGTCATTTAATCGGTTCATATATATATATATATATATATATATATATATATATATAAGGACAGTGTATATATGAGCACCCCACCATGTGCAATTTCTACAGTAATAATGGTCACTGTAAATTAGGGGACAGCTGCAGATTTTATCCCACTATTTGCAAATACTGTACTATGAAAGGCAGCAGGGGGTCTGCAAATATAGTAAGAAAGGCTACAAACATCACCTCCCAACAAACTCAAGAGACAAAGGGAAAAATGGTAAGAAACCTATGAATACAAACAAAGGAGCAAATTTTCTCGACATCGCAGGCACAATACGGTTACTAAGACTCATTCAGCACATACTGTACAGTCGACACAGCTGAGAACCTCCGAGACGACCCGTTATCAAGCAAGAAACTACCAGAACAGGGCACAAGAAACGGAGCTTTCTTGGATTATAGGAATACAAAACACACGACACTGAAGGCAGTTGAATTTGGAATACTTGAATTACAACGCAAAACGGGAAACATAAATATACTCCTGGCAAATATTCAAGGGCTAAGACCGAACCACATGATAAACAAAGTTTCACATCTGCAAGGATTTATGGAAGAAACAAGGACTGACATCGCATGCCTCACAGTAACACATCTTAAAGACCGTCAAGGAGATTGTGAAAACTGCGAATACTGCATAGATAAATAAGAAATAAAAATTGATGGTTACAACGTACTACGAACTGACAGAACAGAAAGACGAAAAAGTGGTTGCGCTATATACATACGTGAGAGCCACATGACAGAGGCATTAATAAGTAAATGAAACAGCTACATGGAACTCTTAGCAAGAAAAATTGAAAAACTTAACGTGATACTAAGTCATTTATAGGCCTCCGAGCTCTCCAACTGCAAAATTCTCTGAAGCCATTGCCGACATCAGAAACCTAATAAAGTCCTCAAACACCCCATCCCCGAATAAAATACTCTGGTGTGATTTTAATTTCCCATTTATAAAATACAAAAGACTAGGAAGAAATGTGTATATGTACACTAGGACAAGGGGGGCACAAGAGAAGACCAGGAGCAAGCAAAAATGTTGATAACTCTAACAAATGAATTTATGTTAACACAGGAGATAACAGATAACACAAAAAAAATAACTGCTTGGATCTGGTATTCACGAATAACACCAACTTAATTAATTAATGATATAAAAATAACACTAATAAATATCTCAAATCATAACATTATCGACGTATCAACTAGTATGGCGAGAGCACTAAGAGAAAATACTCATACTGAAGAAAGAAGCAATTTGAGATTTTTAATCTCAACTCTAAGACTACAAATTGGGAGGAAATAAGATCTTTGGAAAAAAAAGACTGGAAATCTTGGGAAAAAAATACTAATATGTTCCGAAAGTACAGTCAAAGGGAAAGAAAAGAGGAACTATTAAAGCGAACATTATTCCAGAAGAGAAGGAGAGTAGCTACGAAATTTAATTAATTACACAGACAACACCATCACAAACGTGATACAAGTATAATTGGAAGGTATACACAGGGAAAAACAAGCCCTAATTAAGGGTCACTCAGAGAGAGAAGAGAAAGATGCGGTGAAAACAGTAAAAGATAACCCAAAATACTTCTATAGTTTCTTGAAAAGAAAAACAAAAACGCGGACCACTATCGCACCCTTAAGGAAAGAAAATAATAGGGTAACCGATGATCCAAAAGAAATATCTGAAATATTGAGAGCTCAGTATGAATCAGCTTTCAGTACCCGAAATAAAGGCAAAGCAGTACCTGAGAGAAATAGCTTTTTGAAGTGAAATTAAATAGAGAATGTGTAACTGATTTTGATTATTATCGCAGAAGATATATCGAAAGCTGAAGGACAAATGAAATCACATTCAGTTGCAGCCCCGCACAAATGGAATGCCTTGATTAAAAACTAATAACGAAATAGCTACATACCTTTATTAGATATAGAGAAGATCCCTGGACTCGGGGGAAATACTGAACATATTAAAAAGAGCGAACATTGTTCCTATATATAAACGGGGTTATAGGTTTCAAGCAAAGGACTACAGACCGGTGTCACTGACATCACATCTTAGCAAAATATTTGAAAGAATAATCAAAAAGAAAATATGTGACATTTTGGAGACAGGAAAGATTCAATGAGAACCAGTACGGATTTCGATTAGGAAGATCGTGCCTATCACAACTGAGAGAGCAATATAACAATACCATAGACACAATTGAAATCGATGATAACTACGCTGTAATATACAGGGATTTTGCTAAAGTACTCGATAAATGTGATCATTACATAATAGTACATAAAATAAAACACATGAGAATAACAGGTAAAGTGAGCAAATGGATCCACAACTTCCTCAGGGAATGGGAGTAAGCTTAGTTCCACAAGGAACGATATTAGCCCCAATCCTATTCATTATCATGCTGACAAACATAGACAATGAAATAGACGACAACAGTATAGTAACATCCTTTGCTGACAATACAAAGATCATCAGAAAAATCGGTAATGCAGAAGAGGTGCAAGCCTTACAGAAAGACACAAACAGAATATATAAATGGTCAGAAAACAGTAACATGAATTTTAATACCAAGAAATTTCAGCTTTTGAGATATGGAAGAAATGAAGAACTTGAACGGGCACTATACTGTACTATGCTCCAGAGAGACAGGAAATTTAGAGAAGCACGAAAACAAAAGATTTAGGGGTAATAATGACTGATGATGCAAAATTTGAAACACAGAATCAAATCACGATAAACAAAGCAAAAAGAGTTACGGGACAACTACTGAGAACCTTCAGAAGAAGGGATGAGAAGCACTAGCGTAGCTAGAGGGGGGCGGATGGGGCGGCCCGCCCCGGGCGGCACTTTTTGAGGGGCGGCACTTTTGGTCTACTGCAATGAAAAAAAAAAGTTGTTTTTTTATGTCGGGACAGTAGAAGGATACAAGACGCCAGACACAATTTTATTTTTCCACGAAAACACTGCTTACTTCGTTAATTTCCGACAATGGTAAGGATTGTGTTCCCTTGAAGATGGCCTTATTGACCATCATACCTATTTAAGCGCTTAGTTGTGCTTAATTAATAATAGCATTGGTATAAATGCATTTATTTCATTAAAAAGGGAAATAACCCATAAAGTTCTGTAAATACGTTATAATCTATAAATATACGTTTAATATTTATAAATAATCAATATCAAAACTAATATGCTGGTATTAGTTGTAAAATGATAATGGTAATCCCAGGATTCGGCCGAGAAGGAATTCGAGAAGAAATACTTCAGAAAGTTGAGGTAAAATGCTTCCCGATGGGCGGATCGGGAAGCGGCCAATCGCTGTTAGTGTTGCTAGCTGTGAGAGGAGTTTTTCTAAACTAAAACTGATAAAGAATTACCTAAGATCTACTATGAGCACCTTGCGGTTGAGAAATCTTGCCATACTGTCTATAGAACAACAATTGACAGACGAAATAGACTTCGACAATGTCATCGAAGATTTTGCTAACAGAAAAGCAAGAAAAATAACTGTGTAGAATGTTGTAGTTAATTTTTTCACTTCAGAAGTAAACATGTTGTCCTAATATTTTTCACAGGTTTTTTCTATACGTCGTTTTCACTTTTTGTTTAAGTATGTTGTTATGTGTATTGTGTTGTGTTTCAGGGGGCGGCAAACTCAAGGACCGCCCCGGGGCACAAACTCTAGCTACGCCACTGAATTGAGAAGGTAATGATTCCCCTGCTGAAAACACTGATCATACCAAAACTTGAATAAAGAAATTAATAAATTAGAAGAAGTCCAGAGGAATTTCACAGTCAAGATTGATGTCTACAAAGAACTCAACTACTGGGGAAGGCTTCATAAATTAAATCTGTATTCGATGGAAAGAAGAGAGAGAGAGGTACACCATTATTATATATGGAAAATGATCGAAAAATTGGTACTTAACTTCAAACTAAACCCAATTAACATCCAAACAACACTGAAAAATAGGAAAGGTAGAATGTGTAGTGTTCCCAACCTAAAGTCCCGACACCCTCAACATTGAAGGAAAATAGCTTGTTGTCAAGGGGCCAAGACTTTTTAACCAGCTTCCAAAGGACCTCAGGAACGTCACAGGGATCAAAGTTGAAATCTTTCAAAGAAGACTAGATGCTTGGCTGAGTATGGTACCAGATGAGCCGGTTATTTGCGGGCGTTCGCCTTTGGCCCTCGTTCCTGCGTAAAAAAAATTGCATGAGAATATAGCTTGCGTCCGTTTTTAGGTTACTCCATATCTTAGAGCATGAATTTCTGTATTTTAGATACGTTTAACGTCACTCACAATAGTAATCTCTACTCACATGTAAATGGATGGCCCCAAAGAAGGAAATAAGCCATGATGCGCGCGTGGCTATCATTACCCTTCACAAAGAGCGCCACTCGGTCGGAGAAATGTAAAAAATATTAGGTGCCTCACGCGATGGAGTGCAAATGACCATCACAAGAGTTGAAGAAACGGGTGATATCATGAATACGGGTGAAAGAGGGAGGAAATGAGAGACAACATAGAAAGAAAACAGGAAGCTGTGAAAAGGCGCCTTGGAGAGGCGGAAAGACAGAGAAATTGGGCAGTTGAAGAGTGGAAGAGAGTAGTTTAGATCGACGAGTCCATACATTTGAACTCTTCCAAACAAAAAGGAGTCTTTATGTCAGGAGTTTGAAGATAAGAAATAAATGATCAGAAAAATGTTTTACACCAACTGTGAAGCATTTAGGTGCTAATGTGAAAGTCTGGGGTTGTTTTGTTGCCGAGAAAAGAGAAAATCTCGTGAAAATCGAAGCACCATTGGTGAAAGAAAAACACAAATGCATTCTTTAATGCCTTGCTATAGCATCGGGTAATCGAATTAGGGATGATGGTTTCGTTTTCCAACAAGATAATGATCCCAAGAGGGCCACTACAAAGTTAGAATCGTAAAGATTACCTACAACGGAATGAGGAACAGCAAGTGTTGAAACCGATAATGTGGCACCCTAACTCTCCGATCTTAGCCCCATTGAGTTATTCTGGGATTAACTGAACAGGGGAGCGAAAAGTAGAAGTACATCCGATAATGAATAATCTGAAAGATGCTACAAAGTGAACGGGACAAATTAAACAGCAACACTTCATCAAAACTCTGTGAAAGAATAACTAAAGTATGCGCATCTGTTTCCGCAAAAATTGGGGGATATTTTGATAAAAATACCGAAATAATTAACTAACATTTCATGATATTTTCAATGTACGAGTACATCAATAAGTATTCTAAACCCTCAATGCTCCCTCATATGCAACGTCTTGACAAACTATAATTGTGTCCCCATACCTCCCATTTCAAATCCAAGTGTGTGTGTGTGTATATATATATATATATATATATATATATATATATAAGCAAACAACCACAGGGAAAAGGAAACACGAAGTCCGAGCGCTTTCGTGATATATTCACATTATCAAGGAGGAACAGAAAATAGACGGAGATTACAAAGTAAATGAGTTAAATAGACAAGCAAAACATTTTAGTGCATATATATATATATATATATATATATATATATATATATATATATATATATAACGTTTGTATCAATAAAGAACATGTAAAACCAGTCCAAACCCAAACATTTATTTTGATATGAAGAGCTTTCGACTGCATCCCTTACCACCGTCAGTGTTAAAAAACAAAAAATGTGCAATTATAATTCATAATTGCTTAAAACAGGTAAATTACAATGGGTCAATTAATATTAAGTAATTACAATGATTTTAAAACTTACCAGAATGTTCTTCCCACGTAACAATCTAATCAGCCTCTCTCTCTCTCTCTCTCTCTCTCTCTCTCTATAATATATATATATATATATATATATATATATATATATACGCGGCTTAAACAGTCGGATGGATATTTTAATTGGCTTCTAATTAGTATATTATTTATTTTTTTAAATATTCGCCAAAAAATATAAACTATTAAAGATTTTTAAAATCATGTATAAAGTTTTGCTGTCAAGCCTAAGTGCGTCATGGCATGGCCGGATAAATAGAGTTTACCCTACTCCTTAGTGTGATAGTATTGTGTTTGTGCAATCCATGGCAAGTTGTCTTATTGCGTCGCGTGCGTCGTTCCATTTTGCTGTTCCTTGTTTTATAATACAATATTCACAATATGGTTTTCAGCGAATCAGGCAAAGAATTAAACAAAGCTCTATATGAAGAGAAAAATTACTCCGTGAGCTAAATTATGAGTAATTATCCTAACCGTGGCTAGAAAAAACATTAAAAAACCATTGTTTGGCAAAGCGGACATCAAAACTTGATCTCAACTTTAAGGTATTCAAGCTAATAAGGATGCATAGACAGCGGCAGCAGTGAAGAACACGGGTTTGAGGGAGGTTACATGTCAGTGACTCTGTGACCAATGTTGTTGATTTTCCCTTTGTCGATAAAACTAATCCCATATTCGTTGGAAGAGCCATGAAAATCTCAATTCAAAATGCAGCTATGAAGACGTCTTGTCCCGTATGTTGCCTAGTATTAAAGATCAAATGCCACACTTCACTTTCATGCTCTTCTGACCTCTCTAATTGCATGCCTCCTCCTTTAAGGAGAGCATGCAGTAATAGACTTTCGATACATTCTCAGACCTTCTCTGTCCAACTCTCTAACGCAAGGGTTAATCGATATTCTCAATCTTTCATCTACTCAACCGGTCAAATCTGGAACAATCTTCCCCATTCCATCCTTCCCCCTGTCTATGACCTTCAATCTTTCAAACGCAGTGTCTAAACATCTCAAAAAGTTTAGACCTTGATTTCGGTTCTCTTCTCCTTCTATAGAGAGGGGGGCGTTTTTGTGGCCATTCGCGGTTGGCCCATCCTTCCTGCGTAAAAGAAAAAAGGAGATCGGATACCGGCACACCTTTCTCGAGTCACCCGTGGTTTTCTGAGGACAAATTGCGCAAATTTCATTGAACCCAATCTTTGACCTCCCTAAAAGCTCAGATTTTAAACTTGTTGATTATTTGGCTTCAGAAAACAGGCGGGAGATGGTGGACCGTGAAACCAAATTCAACACTGTACAAGAATCGAAGGAGAGGATAGCAATATATTTGACACGTCTAAGGTAACGTTCCATGAATATTGTAATTTCCCAGTGGCGCTGTTGTTAAAACTAACGGTGGAGATATTGAATCCCACCCCGACGAAAAACCGCCCTCAACACGCAACTTTCCCTTTCGAGGTCATTAATGGCAGTGAATTTTATACACCTTAGAAAATCCTTAATCTTTCATATTTCTCTGCAACAAATTTTAAAACAACTTAAAACCAATCATAGTCTATCTATTCAGCTGTCTAAACCGCGTTTAGGCTTTTTTTTTAAAAACTACAAAGATATAAACAATGAGAAATTGGCCAAGTTATTTTGGAGCCACCTTTATATATATGTATATATATATATATATATATATATATATATATATATATATATTACATTATGAATTTTGCATGGAACGTTTCAAGACAGGAAAAATATTAAAAACTTCAAAAGTATCTCGAAGATTTTAACTAAGAATGCCTTATAAAGATATATGCATATCCATAACATTAATATAAATTCAGAATTATATAAACTGAGTACATTCGTTTCATATCTGAAAAAAATCAGAAATATGGGTATGTAATGAAAAGTAAACGAGATGTACTCAAATTAGATCGAGGGTAGAATGTTGTACGTAAATAAAAAATAAGATTTAGTGCTTTCTAAATGTAAAGAAAATGTAAAATGTAATTGAGTAGACCAGTTTCATAGAATGCAGTTATTATAATGTAGTTAAATAAACGCCTTTATCCGGAGTTTGAGACAATAACAATTAATGAGTTTACGTTCTCAGTAAACAATACAAATTTTAGGGTTCTATGACGTTATACGAGTAATAGTAATAATAATAATAATAATAATAATAATAATTTCATATATTCATTCGTGTGAATGTACATTAAGAAGTTTAACTTTCTTGCACTTTCATTACTGGTATTGTCTATAAAGAAGATAATATCGGCAAGTAAAAGTGTGTGTGTGAGGTGTATTCTATATAATAACATTAATTTCTCGGTCCTTCCATTTCTATTGAAATACTTTTAATCAGTATGCAATGGACCGAACGACTCCAATTTTGCCAATATTATAATCTTTACGTGGAAGAGAAAGCGACTCTCAGAAACAAGTGCCTTCTGTTAAAACTTTAACACTGTTTCTCTGGTACGAGGAAACAAAATAAGACTATTCCATACTATTTTACTCTTAAAAGTATCTTGCAGTCGCTATTCAGACGCAGCGTGGAACGGTCCGCTGGTTCCGCGAGTGAAGGTGATTGAGTCGCAGTGCATTTTTACGTCCAGTAAAAGGTAACTGCTCTTCGTTCAACGTGTGCCTGCCGAGACTCACTCACAATCCACACCCTCTAACGTTTTAGTACACCTTGAAAACCACACCCGGTCATTCCTTACTTAGAGTTGCTCTAAGAAGGATGGTTAAAGTTCCATTCCAACTTCATAAGAATTCTTTGGTGAAACGGATGTAAACAGTAAAACAATACATAAATAATATGTTATATAATGGCGAACTGGACTGATAAAAAGTATTATTTCGCGAATGATGTTTCATTTTATTTATTAGGATACGAGTACGTTCCCACGTTTTAGCGGTACTCGTAATGAGAACAGAATACATTATAATTAAAACTCATTAACTCTATACATTTACAAAAAAAAAAAAACAGAGGATTAAATTCAGTGCCAAATAGGAACAACTTAAAATTATGTTCTTTAAGAAAATCTAGCAAAACAAAGCAATGTCATTCATCAAAGGTAAGAACACACGATATTATATATATATATATATATATATATATATATACTTGCTAAACGATGAAAAGATTAGAAGCGTATGATGTGAGAATTTAGAGCCACTTTCTATTTTGTTATTTGGCACAGGTCAAATAATATTTGGTATTGTTTTATTACAAACGGATATCGGTAAAAACTACACAGATAAGATTTTAATTAAGATATTATTACAAAGAAACATTCGCTCTTAAATATATTATTCATGATCATTTACTCCTATATTTTGAACTAATATATATATATATATATATGTGTATATACTGTAGTAACATATATATATATATATATATATATATATATACTGTAGTAACATATATATATATATATATATATATATATATATATATATATATATATATATATGTGTGTGTGTGTGTGTGTGTGTCATGGGTACTTGCATAATCAGAGTATGAACGTATCATTTCCAATCATGTCTTAAAGTAAAACAACTTAAAATTAATTATAAAAAATACCCCCTCTAGAAATGAAATAATAAAACCTATAAAATAATTAAATGTCATTTGTCAAAAACTAAATTTTGCGTCGTCCTAACCTAAGCCTTTCTCTTTGGTTTTATTCATTCAGTTTTTAGATTTTGAGTTTTGAGTAACTTAAAGCAAAACAATATAAAAAAAGGTTACAAATAGCTGACATTTAAGGTAGGTCGATGTAAAGTGCTGAAGGTTATAGGTTTTTTGTCCTATACATTGTGGGTTACTGTACACAAAGTTAGGTAGGTGTGTGTGTGTGTAAGGGAAGGTATTTTAATGCACAACAATTTTTGTATTGTTTTGGGGAAAATGCCTCACGCTTGACATATATATATATATATATATATATATATATAATTGTTGTGAGAAGAGTAATTACCTTATTTGTTTTAAGGTCGAAGAAAAAATTACGAATTGTTATAGAAAATGTGTATTTATAGCATAGACTAATATTATTGACCGCTCTCATTTTTACACTACAGTATTTTCTTTCGTATGAATTATGGTATTTCTTCATTAATAATTATTAATTATATATTTATAAGAAAATAAATAATTATAAAAACGAACCGTAATTAATACATTAAAATAGGATAAAATTTTAAAATAATTTTTAGACATTATCCGATACTTTAACCTAAATACATTTATTTTTTAAAAAGTAGAAATTAAAACCAGAATTTATTTAGGGCGAGAGTCGTCAATTATCGTTTTTTATAGTTGGGTAAAAAAGAATTATGTTATAAAAAGTTAGTGTTAGATAATAGAAAGTTTTTTGTTAGATGTTTGTGTATTTTGCGATCTCTCTTTAATTTCCATTTAAAGAGAAACGTGAACGTAGTTTGACGTTGTTCAATCGTTAGGTAATAGTTACCATGATAATTAAAACATTTGTTTACCTATAAAAGCAAACGCCTTTAAATAATTCTGTTGTACTGATGACACGTAGCAAATATTTCGAACGAATTGACAGTCCGTAGTCAACACTCAACAGTTTATAAAATGAATATACAGTATCTCGCATAATGTCAAATCAATTCCACGATGACCCACGGGTCAAAAAGTGGGTATACAATACATACAGTATGTTGCGCGTTCTAGTTTGTTCTAAAAAGGAGAACTTGCTAATATAATTAGCTACGGCTTGACTAAGAAATTTTAAAAGTTAAAACTATTATACTTAAAACTTCGTAAGGGTGTCTGTGAACGATGAAAGGACCTTCTGGGAAGTGGGGTAGGGGGAAGGGATTGAATGAGCCCCATAAAATTAGAATAAAATATTATGTTATTTAACAGTAACAATAATTGAGCCCCCCCCAAACCCTCTTCAATGATCTGAAAATAATTATCCGTTTGGGTTCCTCAAAATGTATAAAAATTTGGCAATTCTGACTTCCGCGCTCTCACTAAAATTTAGTCAGTATCTAATTTTTCAATTTTCGTAATCACTCTAATGAAAACGTGATATGTTTAATTATTTTCATTAAAAATTTTTGTAACTCTTATAATTACAATAATTAATTTCTTCTCAAAACGAACTCGCAAAAGAATTTCAATCTTTAGTTTAAATTATGCATTTAATATGCGGGAGAATATAAAAAAATTGTATATTAAAAGGAATATATACAGTGTGTGTGTGTGTAACAATTTTATTCAGAAGAAACTCTGGATGTCGTTCCTGGTTTGCGGATCCAGTCCCTGCAATCTCTCGTCCAACGAGTGAAACTGCAATGGACAGCCTCTTGAATGGATGAATGGTCAGAGCAGCTGTTTTCGCGGACCATCGACATCGAGTCACTTCTATCTCAGTCACTATCGCACGCAGAAAAACCTACACATACAAACCCACAACCTCTCTCTCCCATTCCCTATATATACATATACTGTATATCTTAAACGTTTAAAGTACTTTCTACTCTTAAATAAATGGGATACATAGTTAATGAGGCATAACATGAAGCTCAAGATAATTCCCCTAAATCAAAAGTGTCCCAAAGTAAGTCTGACTTTTACGTAGAATTTAATGGTTTCCATTTAAGATTATAGCAAAGTCTCTTTTATTTATACGACTTCTGATTTATGGCTCATTTGATGCGGGCAACGTACGAGGAACGTTCGGACAATCTTTCCGAAGAATTTAATCAATCCAACACTTGTCAGGGGTTATTCTGGGCAAATGTGGTTTCACTTTTTTTTAACCTTCATCGGCGATGATTCATTTTCGATATTGGAAAAGGACTGAAATTTCAACATATTCCCCCCCCCCCCTCCGCAACAACATTCGTGATGTCTCATTCATTGACGCTGTTAAAAGTGGGTCTGTAGCGATAATGGAATAGAGACGCCTCAGGGAATGACGCCAACAAATTCTTCCTGGAGAGAGAGAGAGAGAGAGAGAGAGAGAGAGAGAGAGAGAGAGAGAGAGAGAGATTCAAAGAATTTATTCACACAAAATAAATAAATAGGCTAAAGAAAAAATTTCAGAGGCTTCAAGTAAATTTTTTTAGACTTAATTGGCTTCACGATGGCTTTAAAAGTTCAATTATACAGGGTGTTCGGAAAGTCACTGTGCACTTATATAATTAATGTTTTTTTATATTTTTATATTTTTATATTTATATTTTTGATATTATTTTTGTATTATTTTATTACTTTTTTTAGTTTTCAACACCTTTTATAAGTTCTGATGGTCCCATCCATAACCTCTATCATATATGCAATGTTATACCACGTGACCACAAAAATTGTCCCTGTTTTAATCGCTTATTACTCAGTCATTATTGCAGCTTCACAAATGAAATAAAAAGCATTCGAAAGAGAACATTTTAAAGTTTTAATTTATTCTACATGTGTTCAAAGTGACGTCCCTGGACATTCTTACATTTCACACAACGGGAAAGGAAGTTATTTATTACATTTTCCAAAACGCTGCATTCAATGGACTGTACACTCTCTACCACCGCTTGCTTTAATTCTTCGATAGAGGATGGCTCTTGCCTGAATACTTTGTCCTTGACAAATCCCCAGAGAAAAAAGTCCAAAGGTGATAGATCGGGAGATCTTGCGGGCCAGGGAAACTGCGAGCGATGAGAAGTGAATCTTTGTTCAAAAAATCTTGTTAAACATTCCACTGATTGCCTAGTTGTGTGGGCTGTTGCTCCGTCTTGCTGAAACCACTTGTTACTGCAGTTTTCTTGTTCAAAAACAGTGTTCAGCATTTCTACATATCTTTCTGAAGTTACTGAAAGCGGTCTCCTTGTCTCTGGGTCCTCAAAAAAGTAAGGACCATAAACCTTGCTGCTACTCAAACCACACCAGACAGTAACTTTTGGTGAATGCAGAGGTTTCTCCAAGTGTATATTTGGCTTGTTTTGTGACCAACACCGGTAATTCTGTCTGTTGATGAACCCATTGAGATAGATGTGGCATTCATCACTGAATATTATATCTTAATCTTATCTGGTTTTGTTCAATTATTGTTTCAATGCGTTCACAAAACATCAAACGACGCTGGTAGTCTTGTTCGCTAAGCTGTTGCAAACACATAATTTTGAATGACTTCATTCTCAAATCCAACGTGATTATTTTCCGAATGCTCTCCCGTTTGATTCCTGTCACAGCTGATAGTCGTCTCACAGATTTCTTGTTGTCCGTTTCAAGCTGATTTGCGACTGAATCAATGTTTTCAGCGGTTCGCACACCTTTGCTGCGCCCAGAGTTGCCTTTATGCATGTTCTTGATTGAGCCGTGATGTTTCCATTTTGCGAAAATCCTGCGAATCGTTTTAGGATCTATGGTCCTTTGCTGACCGTATTGTCGTCTGAAAGACCGTTGGGTGGCAACTACCGAGCCATGTTTGATCATCTCTTCTGCGATGAAAACACGTTGCATGTCCGACAAATAACCCATGATTGTGGTGGATAAAACTGTCATTTTTTTATAAGTACTGATTTCGTATCCAGGATATCGAAAAAATTAAATAAAACTTTTAAATATTCTTTTTCGAAAGCTTTTTATTTCATTTGTGAAGCTGCAATAATGACTGAGTAATAAGCGATTAAAAACAGGGACAATTTTTGTGGTAAAAAAAGACGGAGCAACAGCCAACACAACTAGGCAATCAGTGGAATGTTTAACAAGATTTTTTGAACAAAGATTCATTTCTCATCGCTCGCAGTTTCCCTGGCCCGCAAGATCTCCCGATCTATCACCTTTGGACTTTTTTCTCTGGCGATTTGTCAAGGACAAAGTATTCAGGCAAGAGCCATCCTCTATCGAAGAATTAAAGCAAGCGGTGGTAGAGAGTGTACAGTCCATTGAATGCAGCGTTTTGGAAAATGTAATAAATAACTTCCTTTCCCGTTGTGTGAAATGTAAGAATGTCCAGGGACGTCACTTTGAACACATGTAGAATAAATTAAAACTTTAAAATGTTCTCTTTCGAATGCTTTTTATTTCATTTGTGAAGCTGCAATAATGACTGAGTAATAAGCGATTAAAAACAGGGACAATTTTTGTGGTCACGTGGTACTATTGTATGCTATTAAATAAATATAAGTGCACAGTGACTTTCCGAACACCCTTTATTTATATATATATATATATATATATATATATATATATATATATATATATATATATATATATAATATATATATATATATATATGGGATGAATTTCACAATTAAACACGTGAAATGAATGAATGCTGCAAACCTACAAGGAAAAAGAAAAACGATTCCAAGCCCTTTCGTGTATTCAGAGCTACACCTCGTCGTGGAATGAAGAGAGAAGGCAAGATGCCCAAAAATATATACAACGTGGCGGAAACCAAAACAATTAGCACATACTTAACTCTTGTTAAGCACATACTTAGCACATACTTAACTCTTGTTAAATATGTGCTAATTGTTTTGGTTTCCGCTACGTTGTATATATATTTATGGGCATCTTGCCTTCTCTCTTCATTCCCTGACGAGGTGTAGCTCTGAATACACGAAAGGCATTGGAATCGTTTTTCTTTTTCCTTGTGGGTTTGCAGCATATATATATATATATATATATATATATATATATATATATATATATATATATATATTATGCATATATGCACATCCCACATTATGCAAAATGCATTACACAAGTGGATGTTGCAAGTTTGATAAGAAATGCATGTTCCACCATCTTACGGTCTGCAACACTTATGAAAGATATGGGAGTTGCAAATACGGAAAAAAATGCCGATACCACCACCCTCAAAGGAACGCACAGAGGGAACAGAAAAAACGAACATCAAAGAAGAGTGGAAATTTTTAGACGCAGCCAACACATTTCAGCTGCTAAATACTCTCCAGCAATTACAAAACCAGCTGACAAATATAAATATAGAAATCCGAGAGCCGGACAGAAGGTACGAACAAAGACACTTCATGCGTTATCGGGACAACAGGTACCGGCAAAGATAAAAAGAGGTAAATTCTCGGAGGACCACAAGGCAACGAAACCGGCACCCCCATCGGAAAACAAAGCGGAACCACCTGTATGCGAAAAAGAAAGAGAAAAAATAAAAATAATCCTAGCCAACATACAGGGCCTTAAATCAAACCAGTCCACGAACAAAGTTGCATACCTGAAAGGACTCATGCAAGAAGCCGGAGCAGACTTTGCATGCCTCACGGAAACTCATCTAAAGGACTGCCAGGCGAACTGTGAAAATTGTGAGTCCTGTATTGACAAAAAAGAAATACAAATTGACAACTATAACATCCTCCGAGCCGACAGAACAGTGAGACGTAAAGAAGGATGTGCTATTTACACACGCGAAAGGCACATAGCAGAAATGGTTATAAGTACCTCAAACAACTACGTAGAATGTGTAGCAGCAAAAATTGAAAAATTAAATATGGTACTAATTGTAATGTACAGACCCCCAAACACGCCAACCTCAAAATTTTCAGATTCCATTACAGAGGTAAGAAACTTAGTAAAAGATCTACACTCTCCAACCCCAAATATTTTTCTCTGTGGTGATTTTAATTTCTCATTCATGAAATATAAAAGGATAGGAAAAAATATATGTATCCACCAGGACAAGGGGGGCACACGAGAAGACCAGGAGCAGGTAAAAATGCTACTAGCTTTAGCTGATGAATTTATGTTAACGCAAGAAATAACAGAAAACACAAGAAAAAACAACTGCCTAGATTTGGTATTCACAAACAACAGTAATCTAATTGATAATGTAGAAATCTCCCCAACTATGACATCAGACCACAATATCATTGAAATAACAACTAATATAAAGGCAACAGGAAAGGAAAGAACACGCACAACAGAACGAAGCAAATTCGAAATTTTTAATTTTCACTCCAAAGCTATAAACTGGGAAGATGTGACATCCAGCATGGAAGTAATAGATTGGAAAACCATTTTCGAGGCCAAGACAACGGAAGAGATGCTAATGACGTTAGAGGAGAAGACGTTAGAAATTGTGGAAAAACATGTCCCAAAGATACAACAAAGAGGAAAGAGAAGCAGGTTTGAAAGACAAAAGAGGGCATTGTTCCGAAAGAGAAAAAGAGTGACTGCAAAATTAAGTAATTGTAAAGATAACAACATCGGAAAAATATTAAATGATAAACTACAAAGTATCGATGTCGTCATACAGGAACAAATCGAGAAGCATACAGAAAAAGAAGAAGATGACGCTATAGAAGCGATAAAGGTTAACTCAAAGTACTTCTATAATTTTGCAAAAAGAAAGTCGAAAAACCAAGCGACTATCGGACCTTTAAAAAATGAGAACAGTGATTTATCTGATGATCTAACAGAAGTATCTGAAATATTAAAAGCTCAGTATGAATCATCTTTCAGTATCCCAAAAACTGACAAATTGATTTGCGATAGAAACGCGTTCTTTGAAGAAGACCACAAGGGAAAGTATAACGGATTTCGACTTTACGACGGATGATATTAACAAGCCATAGGGGAAACTAAAAACACACTCAGCGGCAGACCGATAATGGAATGCCACACTGATCAAAAACTGCAAGAATGCAATCGCTGAGCCCTATACTGGATATGGAGACGATCATTAGACACGGGAGAAATACCGGGCATCCTGAAGAGCGCGAACATAGTCCCAATATATAAAGGAGGAGATCGATCCCAGGCCAAAACTATAGGCCAGTGTCGCTTACATCTCATCTCACTAAAATATTTGAAAGAATAGTTAGACAGAAAATCTATGACTTTTTGGAAACTCAGAAAAAATTCAATGATAACCAACACGGGTTTCGATCGGGCAGATCATGCCTATCACAACTAATGGAACACGACAACAACATTATTGATTCACTTGAAAGTAATGAAAACTATGATGTACTATACACAGACTTTGCTAAAGCGTTCGACAAGTGTGACCACGGAATCATAATACATAAACTGAAATATTGGGAATACAGGAATAGGGAAATGGATATATAATTTCCTTAGTGAGCGGAGGCAAGTCGTTACAGTACAAGGAGTATCTTCATCAGAATCAGAGGTCCTCAGCTCAGTACCACAAGGAACAGTATTAGCTCCACTACTCTTCATAATCATGCTAACTGACATAGATGAGGACGTTAACAGAGACAGCACGTAACATCCTTTGCGGATGACACAAAGATCAGTAGAAATAAGAAACCCAGAAGACATAGGATCTCTACAAACCGACATAAACAAAATCTACAAGTGGACTGAAGACAACAATATGAAGTTTAACACCGAGAAATTTCAGCTATTACGGTACGGAAAAAGAGAAGACCTAAAGTGCATGGAATATTATACCCCAAATGGACAGGAAATTCAGAGAATTCCAGAGCAAAAGTTTAGGGGTTGTAATGACAGATGATACGAATTTGAAACACAAAATAAGATAGCAGTAACAGAGCAAAGAGAATAACGGGTCAGATATTGAGAACTTTTAAACGAAGGGATAGAATGTAATGATTCCTCTACTGAAACCCTGATAATACCCAAATTAGAATACTGCTCGGTCCTAACTTCCCCATATAAAAAAAGACATTAGACTGGAGGGGATCCAAAGAAGCTTCACAGCCAAGATCAATTGGTGCAAAGAACTAAATTACTGGGAAAGGTTACGAGAACTAGTGCGAAAAATGCTCTGTATGAATTGGTCCACAATTAACCCACCCCTTATATCTCCAGTCTAACTATAGAGTAGATCAAGTCTAGCCTAGAGGGGTCAGCCTAGAGATTCCGGAAATGGCCAGAGCGGGCAGATAAATTGAGGTCCACAGTAGGATTCCTCACCAAATTAGGTTAGGGCAATCTACCTTCACCTTTGTTAAGCTATGAGTTGATGCTGGGTCTTAGGCCACAATGTAGGCCTAACTTGTCTGACCAGCTTAATTTAATGTGATTAATTTGCTGGGTTAAAACACAATTAGTCACTTACTGTTAGTTATTAGAGAGTCTCTTTTCTCCTTCCTGTTTAATTGTCGAGAGCGTACTTGCTGGTGGGGATCTTTTTCGTTGTCTGTTCTCGTCCTTCTCCCGTTCCGTCCTTTCGCCCCGTTGTTCGTTTTCGTTCTCTCTTGTTCTCCTCTTCGCTGGGCTTTTTCCACCAGCGTTGTCTTGGTTTTTTCCTCGGTTGGTTGAGCGGTAATGTATCTCTATTACCGAGCACGCTCTTCTCACACAGTATATAAATACTAGTGTGGAGAATAACTCTGGTGAGCAAACCAATTGGTTTCATCCACCCAGTTATTGACATAAAAGGAATTTAAATTGTTAGATTAACTACCTACCTACTCAGTGAACCATTTTCGTTACTCCCAACTACCCACTCATCAGTTTTCCATATACTGGGGGCCCCGGGAGATAAAAATTTTGGTGTCATTGTCACCAATTTTTATGTCTGAGTGTAGACTAGCTAACTATTTGACTGTAAATGCCTGTTAATGTGATTAACAGTGCCTATCCTCACCTTCTCATGGAGAAGGTGTAGCATTTAATTAGAGAAAATATACATCCATAGGATGAAACTGTCTATGGTCTTTACCATAAGAAAAGAAAAAATGAAAGTTAGAAGATAAAATTACAATTCCCCAGCATATTTTTTGTTGTAAAAATAGTCGCGCCTTTAATGCTGTTTGTCGCTGAGGTCTTGTGTCTGTCAATGTGTAGTAGATGCGTTACCACTCCTACTGTCAAAGGAATAGTTACTGGAAGTTCAGTGTCTCCAGTTGTTACTGTCAGTGGAGAAGGTTCTCCAAAGTCCATTGTTTTGGGTCCAGACTCTATAGGGTACAAAAGAGAAATGTCTCTTGTTGTGTCACCCGTTGAAGTCCTTAATTTGACCACTCTTGTTACCCCGTCTGCCCCTGGTCTGAGTTCTGAAACTCTAGCCAGAGGCCAGTATTGTCCTTGGAGTACTGTCATGTATGAGAACAAGGTCCCCTACCTTAATTGTGTCGACCAATCCTTCTTAGTCATTTGTTTATGTCTCTCCCTTAGACCCATCAAGTACTCGTTTTCCACTGTTTAATGAAATGAGCTTTAACTCTAGTTAAATGTTGTAACTTAGTCTGGAGCTCATCATGTCGTTGAGTCCAGTTTGGGTCTTCTGAAGAGTCTATATTGTAGTCCGGCAGGAGACTAACTTGTTCTCCCCGAATCAAATGATTTGGAGTTAATGGTTCCGGTCATTAATGTTGTCACTCACATAAGTGAGTGGTCTATTGTTAATGATGTTCTCAATCTCAGCCAGGAGAGTGAGCAACCCAATAAGTGTATCTGTTTTTTGCCAATTGCTTTCTTCAAGCAATTCTTTACTGTTTGTATATTCCTCTCCCAGATAGAACCATACCAAGGAGAAGCACCGGAATATACTTCCACTTTATGTTTGAATTTTGTATATATAATTGTGTGATTTCATCGCTTAACAAGTCGTGGATGACTTGTTCACCAGCCTTGAAATATGTAGCATTGTCAGTCCAAACTGTCTTGGGTACTGAATGTCGTGCACAGAATCTCTTAAAGACAGCAACAAAAGATTCTGCTGTAAGGTCCTCCACAACATCCAAATAACAGCTCGTGAGGCAGACATGTAAACAGTACAATGTACATTTTTGTTCAGTGTCACCCACCCCTACAGTCAATGCTCCAGTATAGTCAATGCCTACAGTCTCAAAGGGTCTGTTGAGAGTAACTCTCTCCTCTGGCAAGCAGAGGATTTGGTTTCCTATAGGGCCTAGCATGAATACGCCTACATGTGACACACTCACTCAGGACTGTTTTAACAGTGATCCTTCCCTTGGGTATCCAATAAGTTTTTCTTAATGTAGTTAGTCTGTGGTACCCCCATATGATATACATCATTGTGGTGTTTTTCTGATGATTAATGTGTCAAATAGCTAAATCTAGGTAAAAGGATTGGATGTTTGCTTTTGTATGACAGTTTTGATTTGTCTAATCTCCCTTTACACCTTAGAAGGCCTTCCTCATCTCTGACAAGTTTAGATCCACAACTACTGATGGTACAGGTTCTTTGTTTGTTTCCCATTAGTTAAGAATTCTAACTCTTTATTGTACTCTTTTTGTTGTGCATGGCCTATCCAGTATTTGGTTGCAACTTCTGTATAATTATGATTATTTTTATTTAGCTGTTTGTTAATTGTAGTTAAACAGTTGTGAGCAAACCTCAAACAGTAGGCTGTAACCCTGACAAGTTTTTGAAATCAGAATAAATTTCATAATTAGTGATTGGTTCAACCTTTTCATTTGAAAAGATTAAATTTAATGTCAGTTAACTTGTTCCACAGGCCATTGGTCTGTATTACAGAGCCACTTAGTCCCATAAACCAAGTTTTGTTTGACTTCAACAACTTGTAGGATAAACCTCTGGTCAGAAAGTCTGCTGGATTTTGTTTAGTTGGAACATAGTGAAAGTTTACTTGTAGGCTTTCATTAGCTTCAGCTATTTCTTTTAGCCTATTTCTTACAAAGATATTCTTACTATTAATGCTATCATTCCGTATCCAGGCAAGACAAATCTGACTGTCAAGCCAGATGTGGATATGAGTTATGTTCACATCATGGTAAGCATCCTTAAGCAATGAAATGGTTTTAATGGCTAATGCAGCAGCCAATAGTTCCAATTGAGGTATGGTTCGGGTAGGTTTGAGAGGTGCAACTTTCCCTTTTGCATAAATTAGATGACTTTCTGTAGGGCTTACAAGATACGCACAGCACCCATAAGCTTGTGTGCTTGCATCAGCAAACACATGAAGTCTCTGGGGCTTATCCCTAAACCCACAGCACCTTTGAATTTTAATGTTCTGCACTTTTTGTTAAATCAGCAGCTAACTTCTTCCAAGATTTTTGATTTTCATTTGTTATTGGATCATCCCACCCAACATTTGTCCTCCAAATTTCTTGGAGGAGAATCTTTGATTTTATTGTTGAAGGCAGGAATAGACCCATGGGATCAAAAATTTTGGAAGCCTCTGATAATATTTGTCTTTTAGTATTTGCTTCCTCATCAAGTTTAAAACCTTTAGTACAGATTGAATCATGACTGTTAGAAGTTGCATCCAAATACCAGTTCATACCTAAAGTTTTAACTCTGTCTGATGGCTCAGTAAGACCATTATTATCCTTTAAAATCTTTTTGTTTAAATCCTCATCATTTGAAATCCACTCTCTAAGTTCAAAGTTACCTTGTTGCATAATGTTTTGAGAGTGTTCATAGACTTCAGATAATTCAGATTTTGTTGTTGTTGAGCCTATTAGATTGTCTACGTAAAAATGTTCCTTAAGGAAGTTCAATGTTAAAGAGTTATTAAACTGGTTTAAATGATGTCTAATTGTCAATGCTAATAGGCTAGGTGAGCAATTGGTTCCAAACAACACAACATTAAATCTATAGGTTATGAACCCTTTATTCAAATCAAATGGATCCTTGAACCATAAGAACCTAAGTTGGTTCTTATCATATTCATTTTTAAGATTTATTCTCAAAAATGCCTTTCAAATGTCACTTTGTACAGCATATTTATCTAACCTGAACCTCAAAGATCTTCACAAGGTCAGAAATGGGATTAGGACCCTCAATCAGGCAATCATTCAAACTGTGTTTATCACTGTCTTTGAGGCTACAGTTATATACTACTCTGAGTTTTGTTGTTGGGGCATCTTG
The DNA here is from genome assembly GCA_023014485.1 of Bathynomus jamesi. NCBI lineage: Eukaryota > Metazoa > Arthropoda > Malacostraca > Isopoda > Cirolanidae > Bathynomus > Bathynomus jamesi. The sequence continues at coordinate 667,471 of JAJOZX010000008.1, read as the reverse complement.
TCGATAGACCCCCTGTGGGTTAAATAATGACAACCATCTTTTTTAAAAGGGTTATTTGTTACTTCTTCAATGAAGCCTTTCTGTAGCTGTTCTTTGAAGACATCACTGTACTTTTTAATAGTATTATCTTGTTTGAGTTTTTTCATTACTTTATATAAATGTCCTTTAGCTACTTTGAGATTATCTCTTAAAGTTGGACAATTTATTTTCCAAGGTAACTCAATAAAATAACTATTGTCTTTGCACTGAATGGTGTCTTCAAATCTTTCTACCATTAACTGATCTTCTGAAGTTTGATTTGTGTCATGTATACCCACAGATTCTAGCAACCATAAAGTTTGAATTGCCTCATCCAAAGTTTCATTTGATAATGATGAATTAATGTTCTCAGTTGAGATAATATTATTCAAAGTGTTGCTATTCTTACAGGTGTTATGTAGGACTGAGTTGAGGCACATAGTATTTGTTGGTCATGAACTATTTTGGTTTAGGTCTAGGTTGTATTTGGATAGATCACCCAAAGGGGCTATCCCTGATGGAGTCTGAATAGCTAACCATTACCTATCTCTACTATGCCCTTATGAATAAGATTAATATAATCTGCCCCCATTAACATTTCAATGTTAGCTACTGTGTTGTTAGTGATATGTCTATCAGCTATTTTGTAGTGTTTTCCCAAATGATTTATGGTTTGTTCTAGTTTGGGTATAACCAGTTTGTTTGTCCTACTTTAGAATTAATAACTGCTTCAATTTTCTTTAATTTATTTTCTAAATGTAGTTCCAGGTCAATTGTCTTATAGCTATTTTGTCCGAGTTATCCTTAACAAAGGATGCAATATTGAGTTTTTGTTCATTCGGGTTTGGTGTCAAACCCAATTTATTAACTACATTTTGTGAAACAAATGTTTGTTGAGAACAACAGTCTATAAGACATCTCACTGGAGTGGTGCTACCCTCACTATTCACTAAGTCCAAAGTAATAGTTGGTAAAAGAATCTCAGTGTTTCTTGTTACGTTGTTTGAACAAACAGAATGTCCCATGAAAGTGGCATTTTCTTGATTACCTTTGTTTGGGGGAGGTATCTTTTGAGTTTGAGTACTATTGTTTGGACACTTTAGTGAATCACACATTGATGAGACATGTCGTAAACTTTTACAAAACTTACACTTGAATCTTAACCTAGATTTACAGTCTTTCTTATAATGTCCCTGGCCAGTACACTTTTTACACAGGTTCAACTGTTCACATCTTTTAGCTCTTTGGTTAAAGTCTGAATATTTGTCACACCCAGTACTACTGTGTTCATTACTTGCACAAAATTTGCAATGTGGTGTGTAAGTTGAGGCAGCAGTTACATTAAAGTTCTGTAATGTAGGTGTTCGTGTATTACAGTTGGTCACATATGATTCTACAGTATCAAGTTTTGTCTGTTTGGCTGTAGCTAGTTGGTCTCTGGAACAGTCTTTGGTTTATCCATAGTCTGGGTCTTATTTTGTGTTGGAAAATCTCTCAATTTGTAATTAGTTAGGATATTGGGGAAGTGTTTTCTTATATCTTCCAGATTAGGATAATTTTCTCCCGTCTTTAGAATTAAAATATCTTTAACCCTCAAAGGAAGGCACCTAAGTACTATGCCTTGTATAATCCAAGATGAAGCTTTAATATCTATCTCATTGCTAACTAGTTGTCCTATAATAGCTTCTAATTTTGTATAAAAATTTTCCATATCACTATGGTTATCTTTATGGGTGCAAATTCAAAAATTTGTTGAGATAATTCATATACAATCTCATCTTTATTAATGTAATTACGTTTTAAGAGATCAATAGCTACTTCATATGAATTCCCTACGGCTGGTAAATAGGCTATCAGGTTATAGGCTGGCCTTTAAGGAAACTAGTTAAGTAGCTAAACTTTTCAACAGTTGAAATATAAGGTTTATTACCTATTAAATTCTCAAATTTGTCAATGAAAGATGGGAATTGTACCGTGTCCCCTTCAAATGTTGGTACTAGCAAAATGGGTAACTGAGCCCTCAATTCTTGTGACTCAGGATTTAGCATGCCACTTAAATTTTGTTGAAGGTTAGCTCTACTTTGATTAAAATCAGAATTAGGTTTTTTTGGTGTTAAGTCAGTCAAACGAGACCGTAGTCTCCTTATTTGCTGTTCAATTGAGATTACCTGATCATCATTATCAGCGTAAAGGTCTATCAATTGTTCTTCAGCCATTTCGGATTCAACTAACTCTGAAATACTCTCATTAATGGCTATTATTTCCTTCTTTTTAGTTTCCAATTTAAGAATTACACACTCTAAATCTTCCTTACCTGGTTGTGTAATATTGTTAAAAGTGTTCACAGCCTTTGTAACAGCTCCCAACTTTGCCCCCCTTTTCTTTTTTAACTTTTTCAATTCCGCACTGTCCATGTCTAAGTCAAAATTGCTTAACTGGGGATCGTAATGAAATAGAGGACAAGAAGAAATTAACAGAGAGAAGAGAGAGCACAGACAAAACAGTCAAGTTTAAATTTGGTTTAATCCCCACCAAGTACTTATGTGTCACTCAGGTCTAAGCTTATAAGAGAATGAGACTCCTTAAATGTAAATGTTTCCTAGTTAGGCCCTAGGTTGTAGACCTAATTAGGCTTGATTAGGTTAGGCTTAGGCTTAGGCTAGACCATTTAGCCTAATTCTGCAATTTTTTGTTAAGTAAGGTTAAGGTTTGTAAATTCCCCACACACGGACCACCAATGCGAAAAATGCTCTGTATGAATTGGTCCACAATTAACCCACCCCTTATATCTCCAGTCTAACTATAGAGTAGATCAAGTCTAGCCTAGAGGGGTCAGCCTAGAGATTCCGGAAATGGTCCAGAGCGGGCAGATAAATTGAGGTCCACAGTAGGATTCCTCACCAAATTAGGTTAGGGCAATCTACCTTCACCTTTGTTAAGCTATGAGTTGATGCTGGGTCTTAGGCCACAATGTAGGCCTAACTTGTCTGACCCAGCTTAATTTAATGTGATTAATTTGCTGGGTTAAAAACACAATTAGTCACTTACTGTTAGTTATTAGAGTCTCTTTTCTCCTTCCTGTTTAATTGTCGAGAGCGTACTTGCTGGTGGGGATCTTTTTCGTTGTCTGTTCTCGTCCCTTCTCCCGTTCCGTCCTTTCGCCCCGTTGTTCGTTTTCGTTCTCTCTTGTTCTCCTCTTCGGGGCTTTTTCCACCAGCGTTGTCTTGGTTTTTTCCTCGGTTGGTTGAGCGGTAATGTATCTCTATTACCGAGCACGCTCTTCTCACACAGTATATAAATACTAGTGTGGAGAATAACTCTGGTGAGCAACCAATTGGTTTCATCCACCCAGTTATTGACATAAAAGGAATTTAATAATTGTTAGATTAACTACCTACCTACTCAGTGAACCATTTTCGTTACCTCCCAACTACCCACTCATCAGTTTTCCATACTAGACCTATATTCACTGGAAAGGAGAAGAGAGAGATACACCATTATTTACACTTGGAAAATAATGGAGAAACTAGTCCCTAATCTTACTCTGAATCCCATAACTCACCAAACAACGTGGAAGTAGAAGCGGTAGACTGTGTCGTATTCCCAAATTGAAGGCGAGACAGGGAACATCCTTAACCCTGAAAGAAAATAGTTTTGTAGTGAGAGGACCAAAACTGTTTAATCAGTTGCCCAAAGACCTAAGAAACACGAAGGGAGTTGCAGTGGAAATCTTCAAAAGAAGACTAGACGCCTGGCTCAGAACAATCCCCGATGAGCCGGGCGTACCTGGCTATGTGAGGTGGAGAGCGCAAGAATCCAACTCACTACTTCACCAGGCCAACTCGAGAGGAGGGGCGACAAGCTTGACCTTCGCGAAATGAGAAATCATCACGCGGAACCTTTGCAAGGTTGTAAGGTAAGGTATATATATATATATATATATATATATATATATATGGTAAAACTCTTAGTTATGTAATCTGTTTTTTTCCACAAATTATTGTTTTTAAAACAGAATATCCGTTTAGATCCCCCAACATAAATATACCCAATATACCCCTTTACCCCATATACTGTAACTTGACGAGATTTGGGAGGGACAAGTGGGAGGGGCAACAGAGATGGACCTGAAGAAGGGTGAAAGCAGTAAAAATAATTTTTTCCTCGCTAGCTTACTTTTCTTCAAGAAAGTTAGAAAAAGTCAAACACAAATAACTCTAATTTTACTCTATTAATATTTAACTCAAAATAAAATTACGATTCAGTTTCTCTCATATATATACTATCTCTCTCTCTCTCTCTCTCTCTCTCTCTCTATATATATATATATATATTTTATTTTTCTTCTTCTTCTCACGTAAGCTACCACCCGACCAGACACACGAGACACCCTCAGAAGCCAAAAGGGAGAAAGGTACCCATGCGACCTTAATATTATTATAATCAACTGAGTGAAAGTACCCAACAAATCTGGTTGGAGAATTAACCGGATTTATTATTTAGTGTCAGAAGAGACAAAAAAAAGAAGAAGAAGAAGAAAAAATTATATATATATATATATATATATAAAATCTTGTTAACAGACATAGACAGCGGAGTAAATAGCAACAGTATAGTAACATCCTTTGCAGACGATACAAAGATCAGCAGAAAAATCAGCGATGTACATGACGTGGAGGCCTTGCAGAGGGACACGAACAAAATATACAAATGGTCAAAAGACAACAACATGTCATTCAACGCCGAGAAATTTCAGCTCTTGAGATATGGTAGAAAAGAAGAACTTAAACAGACTGCATATTATGCTCCAGATAGACAGGAAATTCAGAGAGGCACGAAAGCGATTGATCTCGGGATAATAATGACAGATGATGCGAAATTCGAAACACAAAATCAGATAGCGATAAATAAAGCAAAAAGAGTCGCTGTACTAAGAACTTTCAAGAGAAGGGACAAGACAGTAATGATTCCCCTGCTAAAAACACTGACTATACCAAAACTTGAATACTGCTCAGTTTTGACGTCCCCATATAGGAAGGAAGAAACTAATAAACTAGAAGAAACGCAAAGGCATTTCATAGCCAAGATTGATTGATGGCTGCAAAGAACTCAACTACTGGGAAAGACTACGTAAACTAAATCTGTACTCACTGGAAAGAAGAAGAGAGAGGTACATTATAATCTACATATGGAAAATGCTCGAAAAACTGGTACCAAACCTAAAACTAAACCCAATTACCATTCAAACAACACTGGAAAATAGGAAAGGCAGAATGTGTAGTGTTCCCAAATTAAAGGCCCGACAAGGGACCTCCTCAACCCTGAAAGAAAATAGCTTGGTTGTCAGGGGGCCAAGACTTTTCAACCAGCTTCCTAAGAACCTCAGAAACGTAACGGGGGCAAAGTTGAAGTCTTCAAGAAAAGACTGGATGCCTGGCTGAGGACAGTACCAGATGAGCCGGGCGTGCCTGGCTATGTACGGTGGAGAGCGCAAGAAAGCAACTCGTTCCTCCACCAGGCCAGACCTAGAGTCGGGGCCACCAGCTTGACCTCCGTGTGAAGAGAGACCAACGCACGAAACAACATAAGGTTCATAAGGTAAGGTATATACAAGCGCCTCGGTGGTGTAGTAGTTAGCATCGCTGACTTCGAATCCTTTCGCCTTGGGATCGAGACCCGGTGATGGCAGGCGGCGCGCAGCAAAACCCAGCTGTTCATCCTACCACGCAATAAAGAAATTGGTTGGTAGATAAATGGGTACCCTGCGTAGCCTAGTGGTTAAGACACTGGGCTGCTGTTGGGGCGTGGTTCGGATTTCACGTTAAACTGTAGGTCTAAGGTGGAGTGACAAGCTTGACCTTCGTCAGAATGAACAATTCGGGCGGAAGCAAAAACCAAAGTTAACAAGACTAGTCCGTATGCAAACATTTAATAATACAACGCTTTCGACATATTCTAATGTCATTTTCAGTACTAAAATGATATATATATATATTATATATATAATATATATATATATTTATATATAAACACAATTAAAATTAAATATGAATTAAAGCCTTTTTTAAATATTGACAGTATAAATAGCACGAAATAAATAAAATTTAAAAATTAAAAGTCACGAAATTATAAAGTTAAAATATAAAATATTATAAAAAGCTCAATAAAATGGGTTTGCCTTTACGATGAGACTAAATTTAAGTAAAAACCTTATAAAATAATTTAGGGAAAAATTATAGATAAGTTTAAAATATTTATTGAAGAATATCGAGATTTTGGAATGGAAATCCTCACTGTTTTTTTTTTGCTTTAACCTTTCGTTTACTTCTGCCCGAATTGTTCATTCTGACGAACGTCAAGCTTTTCACTCCACCTTAGACCTACAGTTTAATGTGGAATCCGAACCACGTTAACCACTAAGCTACCCAGGGTACCCCTTTATCTACCAACCAATTTCTTTATTGCGTGGAAGGATGAAACGGCTGGGTTTTGCCGCGCACCCCCTGCCGCCTGCCCCACCGAGGCGCAATGGGGTATGATGATATATATAAATCTGGTTTATGTTTAAAAATGAGTATCGTTTCTAAGAGGGTTAGATCGTGTTTATTAGTTTTTGTAATTATTGAAATGTTATTAAATTTAATTGAGTGGTCTAACTCAGGGCTTCTCAAACTTTTTTCACTCGCGACCCCTTTGGATCAGACAAATTTTTTCGCGACCCTTCACTCAATGTCATAAAAGCAATAGGTACTAACACTGTATATTTATGAAAAAAATAATATTTTCAAATGTTTCTGCGACCCCCCAATAATATTTACGCGACCCCTAGTTTGAGAAGCCTGATGGGAATGGGAACGTATATGCGATTGTGAAGGTTTGTAAGGTTAGTTTTAGTGCGACTACTAATACCCTCGTGTTGATCTATAGAACTTGGAGTTGGCGTGTGGTCATGCCAACGTACGACGATGCGCAATCGCCGCGTGTATATCTGTAGATAACCGATGAACGCGAGGACTTTGAAATTTTATCTTTAAATTTAAAGAAAGTTTAATTTACATTCTAACGTGAAAATACATTTAACAGAAATGTGTGGATAAAATCTATTAATTAGTTTCTTAATTTTCCTTTTTAATACGAGACTTTCGGGTCCACAATCGGGAAGTTTAAAATATGCAACCTTCTTCTGTACTGCAATTTCGACGGTTTTAATTTTATTAGAAAATTTTAAGTTGATGAATTCTCTTTATTGGACTGTCAATAAGTTTAGAAGGGAAACGCTTACCCAGTAAAAACTTTGTAAGGAATTCCAATTCGGTACGAAGGAGATGGTAGTTAGAGCAAATCTCGTATGAACGATTTAACGGAGTAAGGATAAGATTATGATTGTATTTAAGTGCTGCGAAAGTGTCAAATTTCATTCCCAAGTCTGTGAAAGAAGTGGGTTTACGAGAAACTGATGTTACGAAATGATTATTCCCTTCCACCAAATTCCATAAATAAAGCGAGATGCTGCAGAGGGGTCGACCGCTCGTCGATCCCGACCAGCCTCGGTACCGTCGCTGACTACGAATCCATCGGCCCCGGGATCGAGACCCGGTGACGACAGGCGGCGGCGCGCAGCAAAGCCCAGCTGTTCATCCTTCCACACAATAAAAAATTGGTTGGTAGATAAATGGGCACCATGGGTAGCCTTGTGGTTAAGACGCTGGGTTGCTGGTGGGGCGTGGTTCGGATTCCACGTTACAGTGTAGGTCTAAGGTGGAGTGAAAAGCTTGACTTTCGTCAGAATGAACAATTCCGGCGGAATCATAAGCAAAGGTTATATATATATATATATATATATATATATATATATATATATATATACAGGGTGTCCATAAAGTCACGCATAATAGGAAAATAAATATTAGTTTATTTATTTATTTTGTTTTATTTATTTATTCGAAATTATTCCCACCAATCTCAAAACATGTTTGTAAACGAAAAAGCAGGTTTCTTGGAATGTTCCTCAACATATTTGGCCTGATGGAGACATAAATAAATAGACATTGCTTATGTAGAAAGTACCACTCTTCCATGAAATCGCATAAATGGTAAAAGATCCTCAACATTTGTACATAACCACAAAAGTAACAAAGCAAATATATTTACTTGGCCTTTCCAGAGCAAAATGAACACCCAGAAAACTCATTATAAAAGCTGAACTTGTATATAAGGCCTGTGTTTAGATTACAAACAGAACGTGTTCTACATCGAAATGATATTCAGATAATAAAAGATACCTCGTAAAGTCTGTGCACGCTCTTAATATATAAATATTTACCTATGGTCGAGTAATTGAACAATTAGGCTGCGGCTGAAGTGAGAGAGAAATAGCTCAAAATTCTGGTCGAACGAATGAGGAGAGTTCATGATATACCTGCATATTTTCGTCCAATAAAAAACTGACGAGTTAACCATCGACCACGATGGTCATCATTTGTTGCGAAACGAGCAAAAGGAGACCTCGCTCAGTCGGTGTGTAAGATCAAAGATATTGCAAATGATTGAGTATATCACGACGAGGGCCTCGACATTAGTGACATACTTATGAACGAGTGGAAACTGGCGAACACCCCTGCTTATGTCCTTATTACCGTCAATATAAAGCGAAGATTATCATGAGCCAAAGAAATGATACACAGACCTTGGTCATTTTGGAAATCTGTTCTCTTATTGGCCAAGTTTCACGTGAATCAATCCGTATCGAGTGGACTTGCATAGGCATAAAAAGAGGTTAATCAAGCATTTCTGAAATTCTTTTCGCGTCTCACAGTGCAACAAAGTGAATTTAGTAATTTGACATGTTGAAGAGACTGACTTGGCGTTCGCCGAGGGCGTCTTAATTCTGCTGAATACACATCTATTTCTGAGAATCCTCTGTTTTTGTTGTTCTAGCATGAGTTAAATACAAAGATACCGCAATACGACTGTCTTCTCTCGAACCATCACTCATTTGGAGACATCTAAAAGGGGCTCCAAATTCCTCTATGCATAAGAACCTAGAAGCCCCGTTGTAAACCTGTTGAGCAAATTTGGCAGTACCTTGATAGTCAGTTGCGAGAATGAGGACCTCTCGCATCTCTGGCACCTCAACAGGAAGCTTTAATTGAACTTTGGTAAAAGCTTGATTATGCCCAGGGGAAAATTGATTTTTTTTTGTTGTCTACGTTTAGAAGTATGAACTATGTGCTGTAATACAAATTGCTCCTGTTACAAGAATGCTATTTGTAGACACACTCACACCCGCACCCACTTAGACACACACACACACACCACACACACACACACATATATATATATATATATATTATATATATATATGTGTGTGTGTGTGTGTGTGTGTGTGTGTGTGTGTTTGAGTGTTTGAGAGAGAGAGAGAGAGAGAGAGAGAGAGGTTTCCTGCAGAAGTAGTGATGAGCATATACATAACTATAGTTTCTGCATTGTTGGTAAGAGCTTCATCACTTAAAAAATTACTAAATGTACAATTTTTAAAATGAAATAAAGCACCAGATATAACTGGTTAAAAGAAGGAAAGTTTGGCGTTTTGTAGACTAAACAAAATGTTTAATTTAGATTTTTTGAAAATGCACCGAAAAACATGGTGATGGTTACTGTGCTTTATGCAGCATTGCAGCATTTTCATATCAGTATTCATTTTGTTTGATGAAAGGAACGAACAGAAAATGATAAGTAAAATATTCGGATGGACGAAGCACCGTAATCGGTAGTTGGAGAATTTTTTTTTTTGTTTTAGATTGCTAATCAAAACACGAATCACCTTTGTTCCTTCTTCACTGAAATCAGTTTTGAATCGAGAAAACTGCTTTGAAAGTCAAATATAATTCATCATCTTTCTTAACATCTCTTTTTAGCGTTTCAGAGAATGAAATTAACTCGAAGATCAGAACACCGTTACGACTTCCTAAAACAATTTACGAAGTTTTTTATACGCAAACAGTTATCGTATCTCCCAAATTTCTCTGAGAATGGAAGGGTGTAAATCGAGAAAGAAACATCTTTTGACAATGAAACGTGATGAAAACCATAAGAAACTTTGCTGAATAAGTTTGCTAATCGGTCAGATGAACGATAAAAAAAAGTTCTCTACACTCACTGATGACACGCGTAGTAACACGTATCATCACGCAGAACACTTGCTATAGAAAGGAATGTAACGTGTCGGTCACATTACGACTTTAAAGAAAATGAAAATGGCATTGAATATATCAATTTAAAAAAAAGCACATGCTTCGCTGCTCAACACCTTTGTTCCAAGATGAAATTTTCATATTCCGAGACGATGGCAACCTGCCATCAAGCTCAAATTGTCTAAAAAAACTAGTATCAAGGAAAAGGAGTTGTCAGAATGGACTGACCAGTTTGGGGTCATGAACTGAACCTCATCGAAGATTTATGGTCTTAGTCTGTCAACAAAGGAAGAATTAGCGCAATGATTTAAAGATCTGAAGTACACGAAATATTAATAAAAAGCTAAAGCTAAAATTTATTGTATGCATCAAGAGATGTATTTGTGGTAAAAAAAAAGGATGTCGAACATATATATATATATATATATATATATGGTGGAGGGGGGTTACGTCGTGTCCAATGTCGTAACACCTCTTCCCGTCGATCAGCGAAGTTAAGCGACATTCAGTCTAGAAAGTATACAGTAGTTGGTCGGGTGACCGTCCTCTGCTTAGCGACCCGTCGTTCGAACTCTCCGTAAACCTGTAGATCCCCTCTCTCATATGACCTCCGCTGTTAGGAAGGAGGTTAAACAACTCTCACAACACGTAACAAATTATACATAGTACGTAGGTTCATCTATAATGTATATACAATATAAATAATATTATATTGTTTTCAAACTCTCGAGTTTTTCTGGCATCATCATCATTCATCATAAAAATAAACAAATTTTTGCATTATTTCTATCACCAATTAAAAAAATTGTTCGTATAATAACAGGTAATAAATTATTTTAAGTAAATAAAAATTATTAGGTTATAACGTTTTATATATATATATATATATATATATATATATATAATATATATATATATGATGCGCCACTTGAAAGTAGCCAAACAAGGTTTTTTAGGGTATGTAATTGAACAAGAATTAGTATGTTACATCAGATGTTGGAAATAGCTGCCGATGACGTAGATACACGAATCTGTTTAGCCTTTCGTGCAATACTACAACAAAATATTGCAACTATAGGGAAAGACAGCATCCAACAGGAAGCAATACGGAAGGAATTGCCAGGCACTTTCAAGCATCCCCTCCCCCTAAAATATATATATATATATATATATATATAATATATATATATATATATATATATATATATATATATTAAACTTAATTTTTAGATTGGAGCTGAGTTACACAATTCTTAAAAATTAAATTAAATCCAACCTCTGAATTATTTTCCAAAATTTTATAAAATCTTCGATAAATTTAAATTATCTAATAAAAACCTCACTTTCAAATCTCCAGTGTGTATTCAAAAAAGGAGGAAAGTGATAAATACACACCACATATATATATATATATATATATATATATATATATATATATATATATGGAATACATAGACCTAATGTGCATGGAACAAGGAACCCTTCTGGGATAATTAAATCCACTATAGCCCGAATAAGTAATGATAAATGACAAATACTACAGGGTTTTTTTTTTACATGCTAGAAGCCCAACGTGGGCAACGGATCACTAGCAAAGAGGTTCCAAAATATAGCTTTCCTCACCAGCTCTCTGCTAAGCAGATAGGACTTAGCTCTGGGACAGAGTTTAGGGTTTAAAGCTGACCTAGGCAACTATATTCAGAACCTCAGTATATGCAAGAAATTCGTTGCATTTACGTCGGATTGAATGCACATCAAAGACAAAGGGTAACTATTGTAGTTTTAGCCAAAATCCAAAACTAAGACCTCAGCCGACAACCTTGAACGTCCACTTTCAAGGCACTTAACACGTCTGTTTAATGTGATACAACCGAGTGTGGTTGTCTAGGTTAGCTTTCATTCCTAAACCCTGTCTCAATACCGGATCCTATCTGCTTAGCAGATAGCTGGTGAGGGAAGCGAAATTTTGGATTTCTTTGCTAGTGACCCATTCATTGCCCACGCTGGGTTTTTTCCATCATGAAAAAGAGAAAACTTTAGTATTTGTCATTCACCATTACTTATTCGGACTATAGTAGATTTAATTATCCCAGAAGAGTTCCTTGTTCTATGCACATTAGGTCTGTGTATTCCGTAAAAGTTATTTCAAGGGACCAATCGGAATTGTATCATATATATATATATATATATATATTGAAACCTCACTTTATAACCACTTCAGTTGTGAGACAATCTGGCAAGTGAGACCCGCTCTAATACCAGTCCAATAATGTTTCCTATTGAATTTCTATAAAATAAATTCACTAAAGAAAACAGTTCCCTGATTCGTTCCTCACACCACGTACACCTTATATACTGTGAAGGAGCTTAAACAACCCCATCATTATATTTTATTGAGCTTTCACCAGTTGGTTGGGGAAAATGTCGATAATAGGCAGCCTATAATTCGTAACCAACAATGTTTCCAAAATCTTCCTCAAGCAAATATTAAGATGATCCTCGAGGCGCACTTACCCGAACATCGTGGGAAAATGGTTTTCCTGGTTGTTACTTTTTATTTTAATACTAAATATAACATCAACGTAAAATAAGATTAAAAAAAATTTAATTTCGAGTGTTGTAAAATACCCTTTTTCTTAGTTTCTTTAAAAATATTAACTCCCTCGAATCCGAACTCGACTCAAATTTCTCTTAAAAACTTTACAATTAAGTTCTTACTCAAACGATATTTGAAACACAAAGTTTTACAATACTCTGAAACATCCTAAAATTGCTAAATAAACAATATTGCCCATATTAAGGTGAATATGTTAAAGATTTTGTCTAAATTCTGTTTCTAAAATATGATAATATGCTCGGGAATGCATGCTAATTGCATAGTTATTTTAAACCTTTCTAAATATGTTCATGTGACATTTAAAAATATATGGAGCGTGTTCATCTTGATTCTACTTTATATGCAATGACAATCACTTCATTTGTAAACATTGTAATTATATAAAATGTACTCAAACATATGTTTCGATTTGGTTTTAATCCGCAAATATTTGTTTTATGTTAATATATATTTCACAAAAAGTGAATACTACAATTTTGCTGTTTTATATTATGTCTATAATATAGCGAAGGTCATAACGCATAAAATTAACTATGATTTCTCCTTCAGCCGAGGTAGTGTTCGCTTCAATAATAATTAATCAAACCATTCCGCAATTGAGCAAGGTGGTCTCATTTGTAAGGTTCCACTTAATATATATATATATATATATATATATATATATATTGTGAAATAAACAACATATATTAGTCCAATATGTGTGAAATATTCCCCAGTTCGTGAACAGGAAAAAGCTAAAAAAATGTACGCGTTTGAAGCGAAATTATTTGAGGTAATTACCTAAAATAATTGCCGTCAATAGAATTGTTTCCCCAATTTTATTGTGATGTCTTCTAAACTTGATCTAAAACACGAACGAACTCCCGATCATGCGCACACATACTTCGTGGTAACATTTGTGCTTCTAACTTAAAGTAAACAAAAACCAAATTGATTAGAATCGCAAATGTCGCAAAGGAGTGCAATTCACTCGAGCAAACGATGAAGAACGAAAGAGAGAATAGAATGTTCGCCACCAAATCGAACCAAAGAATAACTTCATGTTTGTTTATTTCGTAGAAATTTCGCAATGCTTCTTTTGTGTTTATTTAAACCCTAAGTTAATTTCCTCTTTCCACTCCAGAAATACTTTTCGTAGCAGGGATTTAATGTAATTACAGTAAATAAAACATTGGAATTTTTTTGGCAAAATATTGCAAAACCTCTCTCTCTCTCTCTCTCTCTCTCTGTATATATACACACACACACACACACACACACTCCTGATTAAAAATGAGAAAAGGCGTTTCTTTTCCACCCCGAATAACAAACAATAATTGCAATTTACATTATTTTACCTCTTAACATTATATCTTAGAAATCAAAGCAAAACATTTACGAAATAAAATCTTCGTGATTTATCTTCTGTCTCTGTTGAACTGAAGGAAATAGTAAATTGTAAATTTTATTTTTATTCATCAAAATATCAAATAAAAATAAGTGAAACATATTTAATATTGCTCAGATTATTATCAGATTAGTCCCATTTTTCTATTCTTCGCGTTTCCATCAGCCATTTTTTTCTTTGGATTTTAATAGGTTTTCATGGTAAAATCGTACAACTTCCACAAATCATGACAATAATGACAAAAACAGTTTTATGTTTTATACATTTTATATAATAATAATAACAATGTATATTCGAGTGGTGTTTATTGACGTTTCTTATTCCATTTCACACCTCTTTTCATAATTCAAAGGTATTATAACGGTAAAATGTAACATTTTTTGTATATTATTATCTTTCTCATCTTTTTCAAGAATATATATATATATATATATATGCGATGAATTTTACAATTAAACACGTGCACTGAATGAATGATGCAAACCCACAAGGAAAAAGAAACTTGATTCAAAGGCCTTTCGTGTATTCAAAAGTACACCTCGTCAGGGAATTCCTGACGAAAGGCCTTGGAATAATTTTTCTTTTTCCTTGTGGGTTTGCATCATATATATATATATATATATATATATATATATATATATATATTATAATATTATATATATATATATATATATATATATATATATGGGCAACGTCATGACAAATGTTGTAACACCCTTCCGTCGATCCACGAAGTTAAGCGACAATGGGTCTAGATCAGGGTTTCTCACCCACTTACTTCCATTACTCACCTGAAGCATTGGCGCTCACCCCGTTACCCCAAATGACGCGTAAATTAAGCAAAGGCTAAAGAAGTAATTTATAATCAGACAATTGTCTTTAAACACCACTCTTAAAGAAAATATGTATGGCTTCCATTACCCCCCTGGATATCCCAAATTACCTCTTTGGGGGTAATTATCCACGGTTGAGAACCCCTGGTCTAGATACAGAATGGATACCGGACCATCCTTTGCATCCAAATTATGTAGCGACTCGTCGTTCAGATACTACATAAAGGTGTAGGTCTCTTTTGTCACATATTCTTGCATGCGCTTAAATAACCTCATCAAACAACAACATATATATAATATATATACACAGTATATATGTATATATATATATATATATATAGGGTGAACCAAATGTAGGTGGACAGTAAATGATAACGTTTATTTTGAGAATACATATTTAATTTTTTTGTATACTATAATACAAAATAAAATTTAAATAAATTTAGTTATAATATTTAATATAATAAAACACAAACACCATAGTTATAATGAACACCATAGTTATAATATAATATAACACAAACCGTATCAACCTACTGTCCACCTACTTTTGGTCACCGTGTATATATATAGAGAGAGAGAGAGAGAGAGAGAGAGAGAGAGAGAGAGTTTGCTTAATGTAACAAACGTAAATGCCAGTTCAATTTGAATAGCAATATTGCAGTTCATTTAAATAATCGTACATAAGATGATATTTTAGTGTGGTTCCATTTTTAAAACACAACGTGTGCTTACATATATAATATATATATATGATACACACAGACCGTGCATGGAACAAGGAACTCTTCTGGGATAATTAAATCCACTATAGTCCGAATAAGTAATGGTAAATGACAAATACCATAGTTTTTCTTTTTCATGATGCAAGCCCCGACGTGGGCACGGGTCTCTCGCAAAGAGGTCCCATAAATATAGCTTCCCTCACCAGCTATCTGCAAAGCAGACAGGATCCAGCTTTGGGACATGGATCTAGGGTTTAAAGCAGCCTAGCCCCACTACATTTAGAACCTCAATATAAGTAAAAGACTCTGTTGCATTCACGTCGATTGAATAAATCAAAGAAAAAGGGTAACTATTATACTTTTAGTCAAAACCAAAACTGTAAACCTCAACTGGCAGAAATTGAGCGTCCACTTTTCAAGGCACATAACATGTCCGTTCATGATGGGAATGAACTCAGAATGGTTCCCTGAGTTTTTATGATACACACAGACGTGCATGGAACAAGGAACTCTTCTGGGATAATTAAATCCACTATAGTCCGAATAAGTAATGGTAAATGACTTACTTATTCGGACTATAGTGGATTTAATTATCCCAGAAGAGTTCCTTGTTCCATGCACGGTCTGTATCATAAAAAACTCAGGGAACCATTCTGAGTTCATTTCCCATCATGAAACGGACATGTTATGTGCCTTGAAAAGTGGACGCTCAATTTCTGCAGTTGAGGTTTAAGTTTTGGTTTGACAAAAATATAATAGTTACCCTTTTTCTTTGATTATTCAATCCGACGTGAATGCAACGAGTCTTTTACTTATATTGAGGTTCTAAATGTAGTGAGGCTAGGCTGCTTTAAACCCTAGATCCATGTCCCAAAGCTGGATCCTGTCTGCTTTGCAGAGAGCTGGTGAGGGAAACTATATTTATGAGACCTCTTTGCGAGAGACCCGTTGCCCACGTCGGGCTGCATCATGAAAAAGAAAAACTATGGTATTTGTCATTTACCATTACTTATTCGGACTATAGTGGATTTAATTATCCAGAAGAGTTCCTTGTTCCATGCACGGTCTGTGTGTATCATAAAAAACTCAGGGAACCATTCTGAGTTCATTCCCATATATATAATATATATATATATATATGGTGTGTGTGTGTGTGTGTGTGTGTGTGTGTGTGTGTATTAATGGTGGTTAGTTACTGATCAGGAAATGAAAAGCCTATATGTGTGTTGATCCAACAAAATCGCAGATGCTACCTTGTAAAGTAAATTTTTGAGACCATGACATTTTCTTCAATTGATTCGCGTGTTGTTAAGCAAAATATTATGATAAAGTATCCGAACAAAGGTCTACATAAACCTTTTTTTTTTCTCATCGTTCAGTCATGAAAATCTATGAAACTAAAAATTTTAATGAAGAACGAGTTATTATGTTATAAAACTTGCTTCAAATCTGCAGCTCGGCAGACTCCCCCCCTATTTTGGGGAGAAAACGGAACAAAGTCAGTCATGGGTATCATTTAATTTGGATAAAATTAAGGTGTGTGGTCAATAAATCAATTTTAAATTGACATCTATTTACTGCAGCTAGCGTTATTTGGGCATCAAAATGAAGAAGTGTCATTGGCACTCCATACCTTCAAATATTACAAAAAAGAAAAAAATCGTCCGTGTTGAGATTTCAAATTTTTGCTTCCTCAAAATTATTGTAGAAAAAAAAAGCCAACAATAATTATGGAGTTCGAAATAAATAAATAAAAATATTACACTAAATCAAATACAACAAATATAAAATGGAGACATAAAATTAATGTTCTGATAAAAATATTGGAATATAATTTCTTCTTAATATTTATAAATAGTGACAAAATTCATACTGACTTTTATTGCTGTTTTTGTTTCTGTTCAAATATTCCCGCTTTAATGTCGAATGCTGACCATAATACCCACTGGTGGGGATTAAAATTCGTCCCAACCCTCCTCCCCTCCCGTTTTTATTGGCATTTACTGGAGAGCAGACATACTAACTTCTAACTTCCATTCTAACTTAAGAGTAGATACGAGTAGTGAAGCGGGAGAAGGGGATAAGCGACAACATCGACGAAATGCATTTTCTGTTGAGAATACACCTTATTCTTCCCTTTATCGCCTCCAATTGGCAGATACCCCATTTTGTGACTGAAACATTGTTTTCAGTCACAAATGGGATATCTGCCAATTGGAGGTGATAGAGGGAAGAATAACGTTTCTTTTCAAACAGAAAACGCATTTCGCCGATTTTGTCGCTTCTCCTCTTCTCCCGCTACCCTACTCATATGTGCCCATTAAACTTCTTTCTAAACTCTGTCATCCACTTATAAATAGTGACAACCTTGGATGAAATTAAAAGTTCAGAAGATGTCCTCACTCGCCTTTTGTGACATATACTGCAACTCGTGTGTGTGTGTGTGTGTTGTGTGTGTGTGTGTGTGTGTGTGTGTGTATCAGAGGCGGTTGCGGAAACGTTCTTCTATACAAGCGTCGTCTTTACATTAATTATACTGTGTGTTGTTTGCAGTTTAAAATATATATATATATATATATATATATATATATATATATATATATATATATGTGAATAAAACCACGAAGGAAAGGGAAACACAAAAAGGTGCTCAAGCGCTTTCGTCTAATGACATCCTCAGGGACGGCGCCAGCAAGCAAAATTTCGTTGTGACAAGGTTGTCATTGTGGCTATTATTTATATATTAATATTATTTGTATATTATTTGCACAATATTATTCGTATATTAATATTAGTTCTATTAGTTGTTATTATTATTATTATTTACATATTATTATTAGTATCAGTATTAGTTGCAGACTGTTATATATTAGCTAAACGGTGCCACACTGAGGATGTCATTAGACGAAAGCGCTTGAGCACCTTTTGTGTTTCCTTTCCTTCGTGGTTTATTCATCATAAATATTTTTCACGTGTTACTTTCGTGAAATAATTTTCATATATATATATATATATATATATATAATATAATTTCAATAAAGGTATATAATTATAACTATATATGTATATAAGGGTATTTACCCTTGTATATTGTATTTGTATATTCGCGCAAACACACACACACACTCACCCATCCCGTTGTGACGTCATACACCATTCGCCTATCAATCTTCTTCCTTTAACCCCACCCCCTCAAATCGTAGTTTCTAATATTTCTTCATACGGGATGGCTTGATAATGAGCGTAAGCGTGCAAAATGTATCGTTTAGTAGGAAAGTCCGCGCGCTGACTATATGTACATTTACTCCATGTTAAAAATGGCATATATCAAATCCGCCACACTAGTTCAATTTATATTATACATTCAAGGTAGGCAGGGCGTTTTAGGTGTAATAGCTAATATGAAAAAAAAAAGTCATATGATATTGGATTAAGAGGGCGCGATCGACAGATTTTGTCTAATTGCGCTAATTTATATTGATATATTTATGCTTCTAAAGTTTGACAAAATTAATGGTCAGGCAAAGCCTACCCTGCTTACCCTATAAAAACGCCTTCATTATGAAGAAATGCTAACAACCTTGGAAGAAAAAACGCTGAGAATTTTAGAAAAATATACTCCGAAATCACAGCCAAATGGAAAAAGGAGCTGGCTAGAGAGGCAAAAGAGAAGACTATTTCGCAAAAGAAAGAGAGTGGAGGCGAAGTTAAGCAACTGCGGAGATAATGCCAGGAATGTAATACAAGAAAAACTGGAGGGTATCGATAGGGAAATACAAGCCCTGATTAAGGACCATACAGAGAGGGAAGAGGAAAAGGCGGTAAAAGCAATAAAGGAAAATCCAAAATACTTCTATAGCTTTGCGAAAAGGAAAACAAAAACGCGCGCCGCTATTGGGCCCTTAAGGAAGCGAAATAATGAACTAACCGACGATCCAAAAGAAATACTTGAAACAGTGAGAGCCCAGTATGAATCAGTTTTCAGTACCCCAAAAAGTGACAAAGCAATACCTGACATAGATGCATTCTTTGAAGAGAAATTGCAAGGAGAGTGTACAACAGACTTTGATTTTACCCCAGAAGATGTAGCGAGAGATATAGGACAAATGAAACCACATTCAGCTGCAGGTCCGGACAATTGGAACGCATTATTGATTAAAAACTGTAAAAATGAAATAGCTCCACCTTTATACTGGATATGGAGAAGATCCCTAGACACTGGGCAAATACCGAGCATCTTGAAAAGAGCAAACATTGTCCGTATATATAAAGAAAGGGATAGGTCTCAAGCAAAGAACTATAGACCAGTGTCATTGACGTCACAACTCACCAAAGTATTTGGAAAAATAGTTAGAGAGAAAATTTATGATTTCTTGGAGACACTGGAAAGATTCAACGAAAATCAGCACGGATTCCGATCAGGTAGATCATGCCTATCACAACTAATAGAACACTACAACAATATCCTAGATGCTCTGGAAGGCAATGACAACTATAATGTCATATACACAGATTTTGCTAAAGCTTTCGACAAATGTGATAGCGCTATAGCACATAAAATGAAATATATGGGAATAACAGGCAAAGTGGGAAAATGGATCTACAGCTTCCTCAGAGAACTTCTACAGGTCGTCAAAATTCAAGGTATATCATCATCAGAATCGGAGGTACGCAGCTCAGTACCACAAGGAACAGTACTGGCCCCACTCCTGTTCATTATCATGCTAACAGACATAGACAGCGAAGTAAACAGCAACAGTATAGTAACATCCTTTGCAGACGATACAAAGATCAGCAGAAAAATCAGCAATGTGAATGACGTGGAGGCCTTGCAGAGGGACACGAACAAAATATATAAATGGTCAGAAGACAACAACATGTCATTTAACACCGAGAAATTTCAGCTCTTGAGATACGGTAGAAAAGAGGAACTTAAACAGAATGCATATTATGCTCCAGATAGACAGGAAATTCAGAGAAGCACGAAAGAGATCGATCTGGGGGTAATAACGATAGATGATGCGAAATTCGAAACACAAAATCAGATAGCGATAAATAAAGCAAAAAGAGACGCGGGGCAGGTACTAAGAACGTTCAAAAGGAGGGACAGGACAGTAATGATTCCCCTGCTAAAAACACTGATTATACCAAAATTGAATACTGCTCAGTTTTGACGTCCCCATATAAAAAGGAAGAAACTAATAAACTAAAAGAAACGCAAAGACATTTCACAGCTAAGATTGATGGCTGCAAAGAACTCAACTACTGGGAAAGACTACGTAAACTAAATCTGTCCTCCCTGGAAAGAAGAAGAGAGAGGTACACCATAATCTACATATGGAAAATGATCGAAAAACTGGTACCAAACCTCAAACTAAACCCAATTATCATTCAAACAACACTGGCAAATAGGAAAGGCAGAATGTGTAGTGTTCCTAAATTAAAGGCCTGACAAGGGACCTCCTCAACACTGAAGGAAAATAGTTTGGTTGTCAGGGGGCCAAGACTTTTCAACTAGCTTTCAAAGGACCTCAGAAACGTTACAGAGGTAAAAGTTGAAGTCTTCAAGAGAAGACTAGATGCCTGGCTCAGGATGGTACCAGATGAGCCGGGTATACCTGGCTATGTACGGTCAGTGCCGGCCTTAGGGGTGTGCGAACCGTGCGGTCGCACAGGGCCAGCAACTTAGGGGGGCCCGAAAATTTCACAGAAATTTACCATCGACGTCAGAGTGCCAAAATTGGTGTAAATTAATGTAATTTATTTTTTTATTTTCAGATCACCGATCCATCATGGCCTTAATGATTGCATTGAATATTTAAGCTATAAATGACAAAAAATAAATTTTTATTAAATCTAGTTAATTCTTTTATGTTTTAGTATTTTATATTACAATTGCCAAATATTCATTTGTAGTTGATTAAGTTATTTTCTTTTTTGTATATTTACAAACTTTATTTTGTGTATTTACTTTTGTTGAATATCCTAATTAAATTGAATTATCCTATTCCTAATTAAATATCCTAAGGCCGGCGCTGGTTGAAACCTCTTATGATAGTTGAAATATTTGATAATAATAAAGTAATAAGTAGTAATAATAGTAAAGGCTGTTGGTTTGTTGGTATTCTGTTACAGGTGCACTTGTATAGTTAAATGTTACTTGTTGTACTTGTTAACAATCTACTAAAATAAAATGATTAGCAATGAAAAACAATTTGACTTGTGTCATGGGGGGCCCGTACAGTATACTCTGCACAGGGCCCGAAATATCCTAAGGCCGGCGCTGGTACGGTGGAGAGCGCAAGAAAGCAACTCGCTCTTCCACTAAGCCAGACCTAGAGTCGGGGCCACCAGCTTGACCTCCGTGTGATGAGAGACCAACGCACGAAACAGCAACAAGGTTAACAAGGTGTGTGTATATATATATATATATTATATATATATATATATATATATATATATATACACACACACACCTGTCTATGTACGGTGGAGAGCGCAAGAGAGCAACTCGCTCCTCCACCAAGCCAGGACTAGAGGCGGGCCACCAATTTGATCTTCGTGTGAAAAAGACCGCACGGAACTCTAACAAGGTTAACAAGGTATATTATAATCATGCTCATATGTTAATTGTCTAAATTACAAGTTTTTTAATTTAATTTCTATTATTTTTACTGTACCAATTCATTACTGGAATTAAGTTCATTAATTGGTTTAATTTTGTATTGTTTTATGTTTTATGTAATGCTAAGAAGTCCCCTCTACAATAAATGTTGAAACCATATTAGACAACCAAGTAAAACAATCGAGGAAGAATTTAAGCCTGACAAATATTATTTCCAAAAGCCAAAATATTAGAAAGTTCCATTTGAAATACCAGTGAGATTTCTCTCGTAGGAAAGAGTTCGTGTTTATAATAACTTAGAAATAGATTTAAAAGCGAACATTTTCGTATTTAAATGTTGATTTTACTCGATTAAAAAATAAAATTTGAGGGGAATCCTACCTATTTTAACCATTCGCTCTTTCATAGTTTCCTTTATATTCTATCTCGATTCTTAAACTCTTCGAAAAATATAATAAGTTCACATTTAAATCGTAACTTTTAATATTGTACACTTTTACTGCAAGTTGAAATCACTTATAAATATCAATAGTATGTATGATAATACATTATTCTGTTTAGAATACGAATCAGTGTCATTCTACATAATTGAGATATTATGAATAATTAAATTGTGTATATATATATATATATATATATATGATACACACAGATTGTGCATGGAACAAGGAAGTCTTTTGGGACTATTAAATCCACTATAATCTGAATAAATAATGGTAAGTATCGAACACTAGTTTTTCATGATGTTTGCTCCATGGGCAACGAGTCACTCGCAAAGAGGCCCAAAAATATAGCTTCTCCCACCAACTATTTTACAAAGCAGACAAGATCTTGGGGTTATAACTATATCAACACCTAATCTACTCTATCCAGAACCCAATATAAGCAAAAGTCTCGTTGCATTCGCGTCGGATTGAATACATCAAAGAAAAAGGGGTAACTATTTATTTTTAGCCAAAAACCAAAACTTGAACCTCAACTGGCAAAATGAGCGTCCACTTTTCAAGGCACTTTCAAGGTACATAACATGTTCGTTCAATCCCATATATATATATATATTTTTTTTTTCGCCACGTTACCTAATTCACATATTGCTTGAAGGTTTTATCTATCTATCTATCTATTGATCTATCTATATATTATATATATATAGATATATATATATATATATATATATATATATAAATTTGGAATAGCTATATTTTTATTGACACCATGTATTTAAAATTGCAAATTGCAATGTTGCATTGTCAGAGAGTGGATGCCTACGAGGGGAGTATGTAAAATTAGACTGATTTAATATAACAAAAGAGCGTACCGTATCTCTATTTTGACAACAGCCTTCAAAACACAATGATTCCATCATGCAATTTCCATCAGAAAATTTGCATTTCTATTACCTGGATCGCTTTTGTAAAGTCAAAGACACTTAATTCTTCCGTCAGTCACACTTATTAACATGTCGAGGACTATGCTTTGTCTACGTGAGTATCGCGCAGCGTGGAAATAGCATCACGGGATTATATATGAGTTTGCATAAACCATTGTAAAATAGGAACATAATACAGTACTCACAATATTCTTTTGATATTATGAAGCGATTACTGCGCATGCGCTGCTCATTGATTTGTTTGAAGGATTAATCTAACACGAGGAATAAATTTGTTTGGATAAATTATAGGAAATATATTGAGGAAATCTTTTGATATTTCTTGATTTCAACCCTTTCTCCATTTATTCATTTTTCATTCGTAGCAGTGGCCGAATGGGGTTTATATAAACATATTTTAACTTTCTCTCTGTCTCTCTTTTCTTATATATATATATATAGATATATATATATATTATATAATATATATATATATAATGCAAACTTACAAGGAAAAAGAAAAAATAATTCCAAGCCTTTCGTGTATTCAGCAGTACACCTCGCCTTGGAATAATTTTTTTTTCTTTTTGGCTTTGTAATTCAATTATCAATTTTAAGACTAGTTTTTGAGAGTGGATTGTTACATATAACTCAGTTATTGCTGCCAATAACAATATTACTCAATATTTGATTAGCAGGGTGAAACTTCATGATGTACGGTGTGTATATATATATATATATATATATATATATATATATATATATATATATATATATGAAGCAGGAACCACTCTTCAGGAAGCCGTAAATTTTTTATAATGCAGTTTCGGCTCCTCGCGAGCCCTTGTCACTTGATAAAGGGCTCGGGAGTAGCCGAAACTGTATTCGGGTTAAGAAATAAAAAATTTGTGTCTTCCTGAAGAGTGGTTTCCTTCTTCATATTTCGTCGCGACAGTGCGTTATTTTACATTATATATATATATATATATATATATATATATATATATATATATTATATATTACAAGCATCATAACTTTATATTAGCTTTCGATTACTGTAGTAATATAATGATTTTTTTGTAATTTGACTTTTAAATGGGTAGGTGGCGCATGCCCAGTTTACTCTATATGCAACCCAAAATAGAAAAGAAAAGGGTTAGGTATATATACAGGGTGGGCCGAAAGTCTGGATCCATAGGAAAATATTTATTTTAATACATAAATTACAACAAATGGTAAATACTTAAAATGAATATCAACTTTAACTCGTAAATGCGTATCCGTGATACTGTACAGTAGTTCGTACTCCAGTATAAATACTCAAATACTTTTTTTATTTCAGCCCAGAAATGGCTTCGAATCTAACAACAGAAGACCGGGTAAAACTTGTGCTCATGTACGCGAGACAGGGCGCTACACACAGAGAAGTTGCTACCGAATTCAATAGAAATCATCCTGATAAGCATCCAGTAACACATGCGACTGTTGGCAAGTTGTTTAAACGTTTCAAAGAAACAGGAAGTGTACATGATCGACGGCGTTCTGGTCGTCCAAAACTGCAACTGATGAAAATACCTCTGCAATGGTATGTGAAACTTTAACGAATAGTCCAGTAAAGTCAACAAGAAGATTATCAAATGAAACACGCATCTCGAGAACGTCAATTCGAAGAATTATTAAAATCATAAATTCCATCCCTAAGTGTCTCGATGTCAGAGGCCGCCAATTTGAGCATTTGTTATAATTTGTTGTTTATACTGGAGTACGAACCACTGTACAGTATCACGGATACGCATTTATGAGTTAAAGTTGATATTCATTTTAAGCATTTACCATTTGTTGTAATTTATGTATTAAAATAAATATTTTCCTATGGATCCAGACTTTCGGCCCACCCTGTATATATATATATATATATATATATATATATATATGTCATTTTTTTGCATTAATTTTAGTCACTGAATGAAGTTTGCAACCAAACTTATACTTGACCCATTATTGGGTCATTAAAAACAGGTTTGTTTTTATGCAGAATTATTACCTATACGAACTTTGACCTACAAATAGGGGAGAGACATCGGATCAAGTAAAGATAAGCACCCCCAGCCTTCTTTAATTAGCCTTATAAGGCTAACTAACGAAAATATCACGACCTAACCTAACCAATCGTTAAGTCAACTGTACGCCCTTGACGATTGGTTAGGTTAGGTCGTGATATTTTCGTTAGTTAGCCTTATAAGGCTAATTAAAGAAGGCTGGGGGTGCTTATCTTTACTCGATCCGAGACATCTAGTTATTTAGTTATTTGGGTGAGAGAGAGAGTATGTACTATAATTCACTTCAAACCGCATGTATACATCGTGATTGTATTGTCTGACTGTATTGTCGTACATGTAAACTTGAACTGTACAAATAAATGAGTAAACCTCGTTCTTATAAGAATTATGACCTAGAATATAATTCCCGCGAATTTGATTACAGTTAATTACAATTACATTGAAAACAATTAAAAACCTTATTTATATATATATATATTTTTTCCTATTGCGATTTTAATTCTTTTTTAAATTTTTTTATATCGCGCAATTTTTGTTTTTTAAATGCAAACTTCTCATATTTGTAATTTTTTTGAATAGCGTCATTTTTCTTTACAAATTTCAAAACAATATTTCATTAGGAATTTTATTTTTTAAATAAGTAAATTTTACTTAAAATTGGCACTTTTTACTTGAAAAAAAAATATATATATATATATGTATATATATTATATATACACACACACACACACACACACATATATATATATATATATATGCTGCAAACCCACAAGGAAAAAGAAAAACGATTCCAAGGCCTTTCGTGTATTCAAAGCTACACCTCGTCATTCCCTGACGAGGTGTAGCTTTGAATACACGAAAGGCCTTGGAATCGTTTTTCTTTTTCCTTGTGGGTTTGCAGCATTCATTCATTTCACGTGTTTTATTGTGAAATTCATCCCATATATATATATATATATATATTATATATAATAATAAAGAGAGAGAGAAAGTATAAAGAGAGAGATGTAAGCAGTGCCACTCAAGAGAAAAACCGGTTTTAAAATATTTCATCACAATTTCGAAATAAAGAAAGCTTTTAAATAGTTTGAAACTGCCTTATAATGCATGTGATAAGTAACTAACACTTAAATTTGTTTAATATATATATATATATATATATATATATATAACCTTTGAACCTTTGGTTAGCTTCCGCCCAAATTGTTCAACCTGACGAAGGTCAAGCTTTTCATTTCACCTTAGGCCTACAGTTTAACGTGGAATCCGAACCACGTCCCATCAGCAATCCAGCTTCTTAACCACTAGGCCACCTAGGTACCTAGGGTACCCATTTATCTACCAACCACTTTCTTTATTGTGTGGAAGGATGAACAGCTGGGTTTTGCTGCGCGCCGGCTGCCGTCGGGTCTCGAACCCGGGGCCGATGGATTCGTAGTCAGCGACGCTAACCACTATACCACCGAGGCGCCTATAATATATACCGGGTGGACGAAAAAAACCTGGACCCTGTTTTTTTTTTTTCTCTACAAATTTCAAACTAGTACAAGATGTAGCCAATAGTATAGTTATCATGTGCTAAAAATTTCAATGGAACTCTCATAAAACTTATCCTATTGAAATCGATGTTGTATTGGCACCCCCATTTTCTTGAATTACGGCCAGTACTCTCCTTTTCCACTGATCTATGGATGACTTGATTTTGTCTTGGGACACCATAGGCCAAACAACCTCAATTCTTTGTCTAAGTGCTTTCAGGTCTGAAAATGGTTCCCTGCAACCATGGTACACCAATGACTTCAGCTCATTCCACATGAAGTAATCCAGAGGATTTAAGTCAGGAGAATGTAGTGGCCATTCTTCACTTTTTATGAATTCAGGAATGTTCGCCATCAAAAATTCAAGTTAAATTTTTTATAATTAAGAAACGGCCAAAGATAATTAACTGAGGTTTTCAGCACATGAGAACCATACTATTGGCTACATCTTGTACTAATTTGGGCGTATTAGCTTGACTAGTTTGAAATTTGTAGGAAAAACAAAAGTGTCCAGGTTTTTTTCGTCCATCCGATATATATATATATATATATATATCTTATATTCTTAACTGTTCCCGACGTGGGGAGAGAAGGAGGGGGAGGTCATTATATCTATTAGAATCTCAACAATTGTTCGGTTCAACACCCCATGATTAAAATCCCTCCATTCATTCCTTTGATGGCAGCGAATGTGGTTGAATATTGAAAAACAGTTAAAAATCGTGCTTGCGTGAAAACATTTTCAGTCAACAAATTTACTTATTCATTCGGAATTGTTTTGATCTCAATCTTCCGAAAGAGCTACTTTAGCTACGCCCTTCTATACCTTTATGTCATTAAAACACTAACTAGTTTCACTTGGACAAGGTTATCCATACACACACACACACACACACACACACACACACACACATATCCATCTGTTTTTTTTTTCTCTCTCTCTCTCTCTCTCTCTCTCTCTCTCTCTCTCTCTCTATATATATATATATATATATATATATATATATATATATATGTTGTGTGTGTGTATATATACTCTCAAAAGAGAGAGAGTGACTGAGAAATTAAGAAACTGAAAAGACATCAGAAAAATAATAAATGACAATTTGGAGAGCATAGATTGCGTCATACTCGGTCTAATTGAGAACCATACAGAGAAAGAAAATGACGCTATAGAAGCGATAAAGGTTAACTCAAATACTTCTATAATTTTTTTAAAAAATGAAGACGAAAAATCACGTCACTCTCGGACCTTTGAAGAATGAAAAACAATGTATTAACCGATAATCTAAAGAAGTATCTGAAATATTACGAGCTCGGTATAAATCATCTTTCAGTATCCCCAAAACTGATAAATTAATATACGATAGAAATGCGTTCTTTGAAGAAGAATTACGACGGAAAAGTATAACAAACTTTGATTTCACATCGGATGAAATCGCACGATCTATAGGGAAACTAAAAACGCACTCGGCAGTAGACCCGCACAAATGGAGTGATACATGATTCAAAACTGTTAACAATGAAATCGCTAAGCTCCCATAATGAATATGGATAGGCATGGGAGAAATACGGACCATCCTGAAAAGAACGAACATATTCCAATATACAAAGGAAGGGAGCGATCCGAGGCTAAAAACTATAGGCTAGAGTCGCTTACATCTCATCTCACCAACATATTTGAAAGAATAGTTAAAGAAAAAAATATATGACTTTTTGGTACCCAAAAATTAAATAAATAAATAAGTGATAACCAACATAGATTCTGGTCAGGAAGATCATGCCTACCGCAACTAATGGAACACTATAACAAAATTAATGATGCACTCGAAAACAATGAAAACTATGATGTAATATACATAGACTTTGCGAAGACGTTCGGCAGGTGTGAAAATGGAATCATAGGATATAAACTGAAATATTTGGGAATAACAGGAAAAGTAGGAAAATGGATATATAATTTTCATAGTGAGTGGCAGCAAGTCGTTACAGTCTGAGGGATATCTTCATCAGAGTCAGAAGTTCGTAGCTCAGTACCACAAGGAACAGTATTAGCTCCATTACTATTCGTGATAATTGATATCGATGATGAAGTTACCAATGACAGCACAGTAACAGCCTTTGCAGATGGCACCAAAATTAGTAGGAAAATATGAAATTCAGAGGATATAGGATCTCTACAAACAGACAAGAACAGAATCTACAATCGGTCTGAAGGCAATAATATGAAATTTAACAGAGAGAAATTTCAATTATAATTTCATTCTTGTCCCTGAAGATGTGAATATATCACGAAAGCGCTCGGATTTCGTGTTTCCTTTTCCTTTTCCCTGTGGGTCTTTGCTTATTAAAAAGATCACGTGTTGTTCTGTGATTTTATTGCATATATATATATATATGCGCCTCGGTGGTGTTAATGCGCCTCGGTGGTGTAGTGGTTAGCGTCGCTGACTACGAATCCATCGGCCCCGGGTTCGAGACCAGGTGACGGCAGCCAGCGCGCAGCAAAACCCAGCTGTTCATCGTTCCACACAATAAAGAAAGTGGTTGGTAGATAAATGGGTACCCTTGGTGGCCTAGTGGTTAAGACGCTGGGCTGCTGGTGGCTGCTGGTGGGCGTGGTTCGGATTCCACGTTAAACTGTGGGTCTAAGATGGAGTGAAAAGCTTTTCTTTCGTCAGAAAGTGTGTATATATATATATATATATATATATGTATATATATATATGTTGTGTGTGTGTAATGTGTATATATATACGAGAGGCAGTACGAAAGCAATCCTTCTTATTTTACTTCTCACTAAATACAATTCTAATTACAATGAAAATTACAGGAAATATTCATACACACGTAGCAAATATATAATAATATAGTGTGTGTGTATATACACACGGTATATATATATATATATATATATATATATACAAAACTCAGAATGGTCCCCTGAGAAACTTATATGTTAAACACAGACCGTGCATGGAACAAGGAACTCTTCTGGGAAAATTAAATCCACTATAGTCCGAATAAGTAATGGTAAATGACAAATACCATAGTTTTTTCTTTTCATGATGCTAGCCCGACGTGGGCAACGGGTCTCTCGCAAAGAGATCCCATAAATATAGCTTCCCTCACCAGCTATCTGCAAAGCAGACAGGATCCAGCTTTGGGACATGGATCTAGGTAACCCTAGATCCATGTCCCAAAGCTGGATCCTGTCTGCTTTGCAGATAGCTGGTGAGGGAAGCTATATTTATGGGATCTCTTTGCGAGAGACCCGTTGCCCACGTCGGGCTAGCATCATGAAAAAGAAAAACTATGGTATTTGTCATTTACCATTACTTATTCGGACTATAGTGGATTTAATTTTCCAGAAGAGTTCCTTGTTCCATGCACGGTCTGTTTTTAACATATATATATATATATATTATATATATAAACTGAAAAATTTGAGGTATTACCTTCGTACCGACCCTCGTGTCTATATATATATATATATATATATATATATATAATAAATGACACTGAGACGGAAAGGTTCCAAGTTGAAAACCTTCATGGCATGTTGAAAGTGGTCCTGGTTCCTTATCTCATTCGTGATCTCTGTCCCTTCAGCA
This sequence comes from Bathynomus jamesi, assembly GCA_023014485.1. Lineage (NCBI taxonomy): Eukaryota > Metazoa > Arthropoda > Malacostraca > Isopoda > Cirolanidae > Bathynomus > Bathynomus jamesi. The sequence goes on along the minus strand of JAJOZX010000008.1, from coordinate 636,492 downwards.
GCGAGTGGAATGCATGATTGTTAGTTGTTAAGATTTTGTTCTTTACCTGATAAAAAAATAGCAAATTATTATCCGTCCCCGTTCGCACAGAAATAGAGGGCGAATCGCAAAAAAAAAAAAAAAAGATTCAATTTGTCTTACTCGATGTGTCCACAACTAGCCCTTAATGTCAAGTGGCAGAGTAATTGATCAGGTCCTCCACGGGGCATCTTGCCTTTTTGTCTCGAATTCATACTGAGAGAGAGAGAGAGAGAGAGAGAGAGAGAGAGATTACATTATTTTAAATATGAAATATGAAATACGTTTCACTTTTTCTGTAAAATAAATATGAATGAGGAAGTTTAAATTTTTATTTGCGACGCAATTTCCTCATAGTTTCTAAGATATAATAAATGTTACATACTACTACTACCGCCACTGTAATAATAATAATAATAATAATAATAATAATAATATCAATGTCACACCTTAAACTTATTCAAAATGTGTGAAAATACTTCCTTCAGAACGTAATTAAGAAATAATAATTTTCAAAGTAATTTTTCTTCATTAAAGTAATCATGAGAAATAATTATGAAACGAGATTTTAAACTTTTGGAAAGACTAAATATTTACAGTTATTACTAACTGCATATAAACATATACAGTAATGATGTGTTGTTAAGTACATACAAAAGCGCTCGGTTGATACGTTTTTTCTTTCCTTGCGTAGATTTCAATATATATATATATGTGTGTGTGTGTGTGTGTGTGTGTGTGTGTGTGCTCGCGCGCGTGAAGGATAATCTTTAAAGGTAGGAAATATATCCTCTAAAAAATGTAATAAGGATAAAGGTAATAATACGATTAGTTACACAATAAGATGAAAAGGCTGTAAACGAGGTGTTAATAATTAACTTTGAACACGTCAACACGTAAATTGAAGGATTGTAGTAATATTAAGAGACAGTCACGAACAGTCAAACGTCCCACCAAAAAAAGCAGAACGCTGAATTTACTTGAATGTGGCATTCAGTTTAAGTACAAATACCCTCTCGACATTTAGTACAATTTTGGGATAAAAACATGTCTGAATTAGGGATTGAATTATGAGATTAGTTGAGTGATGAACTCTTTGTATTAAACTGTAGCGAGCTCGCCATACTATACTTTCATAAAATCTATATATATAAGTATGAGAGCCCCGCAAGGGGGTTCTAAGCTCGTGCTCTTGAGTGCTCTTTGTGCTCGTTTGTACGTGCTTGTTCCTGGAGGTTTCACGTGCGCCCTCCCGGCCCTAGCACCCAAGGATGATGGGGCTCGACCCTGCAGTCCTTGTCATCCTTGGTCTTTTTCCACTTCGACTGTCCCCTCCACCCTTTCTTTTTCCTCTGTCTTTCCTCTCACTTTTTCTTTGTTTTTCCGCTGAGATATGCCCTTTTAAATAGAGGCGAATCGGTTCTTCCCGAACTTTAAAAAAAAAAATAAAATAAGTATGAGAGACAAATGTTTGAGAAGCCGAACATATAGTACAATAACAAGTTCAAAGCCAACATTTTTCTCCTTGTTTTTACTGACAATATATACTCGAACAAAGCATACGGAATAACTGTTGCTGTTGTTTTTTTATCTCGTACAATTTTTTAATTTTCCTACTAACATTTGATTTGGCACGTGAAAAAAAGGATATTCCTTCTTGATACAGGAATTACCGTTTAAGGAACAATATATAAGATGACCTAAATACATACTTGACTATTTTAAGGTCTTCAACATGATCTGTGATGTTTTCTGTGATGTTGTCCCATAGTTAGGTCCCAGTCAAGTTCATCCTCTTATAGAATGAGCCCAGAGGAAAATTAACTATGGAACATCGCAAAAAATAACATTGACGTGTGTAAATATAAAAATTAAAGATTCGTGGACGTATTTCAAATGTTCATCTGACAAACCGTCACTAACCAGCTGAGGACTACTCATTTATAGCGATGAATTAAGAGAGATCGATCTGACATTTACTTTGCTTACACTATTAAGGATATTACAAACACGGTCTTCCACACAAACTTTTGAGTTCCTGAAACAACATCGAGTGAAACGCAATATATACGAGTATATCCGCCACAGATCGGCACAAACAAGCTTTTACGAGTATCATCACTGGCTCGATTCCACCAACCCTGATATATATATATATATATATATATATATATATATATATATATATATATATATATTGCACAGTACTTTACTATTATCTGGAATCTTCAATTTTGTCTTAACTTTATTATAATTTTTTGTGTTTTTATAAATTTTTTGGTTTTTCCAATTGTTTCATTCTTTGTACATTTTTTAAAGTAAATCCTAAAATATAGGACGTCTAATAATAATAATAATAATAATAATAGTAATATAATTTATGCATAGTGACTCATGTTCAGACTATACACATTGAAGGTATTTGTAGCACGAAGCCGCACTGACATTTAACTAGCTATTTTGTATCAACGGTCGTACCTACCTGATCGATACTACAAAAAGTAGTTTTGGGATAAAGAAAAAAACGCACACACATTAACGGTTTCTCTTTTATTATCGTATAATTAATGATTCCAACTCTTAATATGCATGATTTCATCAGGAGCAAATTGCACATTGATTTATGTCTCCGTTTTGAGGTCATGCGCGTACATATTCGTATACGTTTCGATCCCACTCCTGTGCAGAAACCAGAGGTATATATATATATATATATATATGATACACACAGACCGTTGGAAACAAGGAACTCTTCTGGGATAATTAAATCCACTATAGTCCGAATAAGTAATAGTAACTAACAAATGCCATAGTTTTTCTTTTTCATCTTCATGAAAAAGAAAAACTATGGTATTTGTCATTTACCATTACTTATTCGGACTATAGTGGATTTAATTATCCCAGAAGAGTTCCTTGTTCCATGCACTGTCTGTGTGTATCATAAAAAACTCAGGGGACCATTCTAAGTTCATTCCCATATATACAGGGCGTCCCAAAAAAATGTATACACACTTTAACAGCTGATAGCTCAATTGATGTTTCTTTCTTTCCAAGTTAAACCCATTAGAATTAATAATGGCAGTCAGACTAAGCTTTGAACAAAGGAAATTCATTCTAAAATACTACTGGAAGTGTGAAAACGCAGTTGAAGTGCAAAGACAGTTTAGGAGGGAGTTTCAAACAGATCCACCACACGCGACTTACCATCACTCGAATTAGAGATAAGTTTGAAGCCGATGGAACTGTTCAGAATGTCCACAAGAAGCGTTCCGGAAGACCACGGACATCGACAAGCCCCACAAAGCAAGAAAGAGTACTGGAAACGTATCACCAAAGTCCAAGAAAATCTGTGCGGCAAGCGAGTCGTGAGGTAGGAATTTCAGAATCGTCTGTCCAACGCATTTTGAAGCGCTGTCAATGGAAAAGTTACATTCCAAGATTAGTCCATGCTATTAATGAAGATGATGATCCGGACCGAAGAGTGGAGTATTGCGAGTGGTACTTGGCACGATGTGGATGTGGATTGGACGAAGGGGTTTCGTAGAATACCCTCCGCGTTCACCAGACCTCACACCACTAGACTTTTTTTATGGGGATACTTAAAAGACAAAGTCTACGCTATAAAAACTGCAACAGTCGCTGAATTGAGAGCAGCCATTGAACGAGAATGCACACAAATACCAAACGAAATGTTTCGTGATGTTTGCGATTCCATTGCTTCGCGTTATCAGCAGTGCCTGGACCAGAACGGACGTCAGTTTGAAAACAGGCGTTGACAAAACAATTAAATAATGTCTGTAGATTCTATTACATTTTGAAAATGAAATGTATTTTAATAAACACTGCCTTTATAAGTATTTAAAGTGTGTATACATTTTTTTGGGACGCCCTGTATATATATATTATATTATATATATATATATATATATATATATATATATATATATATATAAGCAAACAACCACAAGGAAAAGGAAACACAAAGTCCGAGCGCTTTCGTGATATATTCACATTATCAAGCGCTCGGACTTTGTGTTTCCTTTTCCTTGTGGTTGTTTGCTTATTAATAAGGTCACGTGTTATTTTGTGATTCTAGTGCATATATATATATATATATATATATATAATATATATATATATATATATATATGTTAAGTTATATGCAATAAAGTATGATTATTCCTTTCTCGAAGGCCTTATATATATATATATATATATATATATATATATATATAATATTATATATATATATATATATATATATATATATATATACCTTTTACATAAATTTGTGGAATATCGCTTACAATCTCTGACTTTTAAGATAAAAACTTTAAAGAAATGTTCAATTAATTATTGTTAAAATGAGTTTTAAAAGGATTTAAAAATAAAGTGAGAGAAAGAAGTTGATGACAAATGAAAAGTAACCTTTCTAAATTTAACAACTTTTGTTTTTCAAGAAATTTTTTTTTTTTTTTTTTTACAGCAACATTTTGTCATCATCCTTTTGTCTCTGTTCGCGCTTGTGTTTTTCCTGTTTGTTTTCGTCTGTTCGCTGTCTGTTCGCTGTCTTTATAATAAATATAATTTCTCCAGATGGTTCGATGTTATGTCTGTTTATTTTTGACTAAATACTTAAACACGTTATTTTATGGAAAATATTCTTGAAAATATTCAGGGACTGCCTATATATATATAGGAATGTATGTATGTAAATATTTATGTATATGTATGTATGTCTGTCTCAGTATATATAGATTTATGTGAAAAGATTGACTAAAATAAAAAAGTAAAAAGTAAATATTTGTTCTTGAATGAATATTTTAATTATTTCTTTAAATCTCGTATACCTTCGTTAACTTCGTTGCAGTTCTGTGCGTTGGTCTCTCTTCACACGAAGGTCAAGCTGGTGGTGGCCCCGCCTCTAGGCCTCGCTTGGTGGAGGAACGAGTTGCTCTCTCGCGAGCGATCTCCACCTCACATAGCCAGGTACACCTCACTCATCTAGTAACGTCCTCAGCCAGGCATCTAGTCTTCTTTTAAAGACTTCAACTTTGACCCCTGTCACGTTCCTGAGATCCTTTGGAATCTGGTTAAAAAACCTTGGGTCCCTGACAATCAAGAGGTCCCTCGAAGAGGTCCCTTGTCGGGCCTTTAGTTTGGAAACACTACACATTCTGCCTTTCCTGTTTTCCAGCGTTGTTTGGATAGTGATTGGGTTTAGTTTGAGATTAGGTACCAATTTTTCAATTATTTTCCACGTGTAAATTATGGTGTGTGTGTGTGTGTGTGTGTGTGTGTGTGTGTGTGTGTGTGTGTGTGTGTGTGTGTCTTGTCTTCTTCCTTCCAGGGAGAACAGATTTAGTTTGCATTGTCTTTCCCAGTAGTTGAGTTCTTTGCAGCCATCAATTTTAGTCTCTGAGTTTCTTCTAGTTTATTAGTTTCTTCCTTTTTATATGGGAACGTCAAGACTGAACAGTATTCAAGTTTTGGTATGATCAGTGTTTCAGCAGGGGAATCATTACTGTCTTGGCCCCCTTTTGAACGTTTTTAGTACCTGTCCCGCGACTCTTTTTGCTTTGTTTATCGCTATCTGGATTTTGTGTCTCAAATTTTGCATCATCGATCATTATTACCTCTAAATCGATCGCTTTCGTGCTTCTCTGAATTTCCTGTCTATCTTCTGCATAATATGCTGTCTGTTTAAGTTCCTCATTTCTACCATGTCTCAAGAGCTAAAATCTCTGTGTTAAATGTCATGTTGTTGTCTTCTGACCATTTGTACATTTTGTTCGTGTCCCTGTGCAAGGCCTGCACCTCTTCTGCATCGCTGATTTTTCTGCTGGTCTACTGATCTGCTGAGCTTTCTTTTGTGGAAATAAATCCCAAAGACTTTAGCTGAAAAGCTGTCATGCTTCCCAATGGCATATTCACATAAGAATATTGTAATTAAACTATAAAATTAAACGTTATCCCAACATTGTGTAATCCAGCATGGATGTAATGTACAGTAAATCTTATGTAATGTGTTCTTTCTCAATAAAGATCATTATTATTATTATTATTATTCTTTCTGCTGATTTTTCTACTGATATCTCATTTTTATGTAAATAAACAGAACGAACGTAAAATAAGAATAATTAATATGAAGATTAATTGATTTTTTAATAATAATCGTAATAATTTTGCTAAGTCACCGTAATTAATCCATTTTCTTCACTCATTAGGGTAAACTTTAATATAATTTTTTACTCCACTGGTTTTGAATGAGTTTCGTTGGCAAATTTCATCAGACTGTATTTTCAAACCAGATTACAGCAAATCTTTGCCTTGTTGTAATATATATACAAAATATAATATATATATATATATTATATACAGGTGGCCCTAAAGTCTGGAAACATGGGCCGTTTTTTCTCAGAACTGTAGGTTATCTGCAAAGGAGAAAAAAAATTATCTTAATATTTCCTGTTTTCAGACTTTATGGCTACCCTATATATATAATATATATATATATATATATATTATATATATATATATATATATATATATATATATATATATATATAGGGTAGCCATAAGTCTGAAAACAGGAAATATTAAGATAATTTTTTTTCTCCTTTGCAGATAACCTACAGTTCTGAGAAAAACGGCCCATGTTTCCAGACTTTAGGGCCACCCTGTATATATATATATATATATATATTATATTTTGTATATATATTACAACAAGGCAAAGATTTGCTGTAATCTGGTTTGAAAATACAGTCTGATGAAATTTGCCAACGAAACTCATTCAAAACCAGTGGAGTAAAAAATTATATTAAAGTTTACCCTAATGAGTGAAGAAAATGGATTAATTACGGTGACTTAGCAAAATTATTACGATTATTATTAAAAAATCAATTAATCTTCATATTAATTATTCTTATTTTACGTTCGTTCTGTTTATTTACATAAAAATGAGATATCAGTAGAAAAATCAGCAGAAAGAATAATAATAATAATAATAATAATGATCTTTATTGAGAAAGAACACATTACATATATATATGAAATTAAATTAAATGAAAAGGTTTATTGACAGACTATAGTCCATATGACAAATATTATTAATACAATCACAGTTCATATACTAAGGATAGAAATATATACAATTGATTAGAAATAATACTGTAATGTCGAAGTTAAGTGGAACTACAGACAGACGTTTTTCGTACCAAGAGTTCATAGCTTAGGCCCTTAGAGGATAAATGGCAGGACTCATGGATAGCTTGGATAATCGGGTTGGTTGATTTTTTAATTCTTTGCATTAGACTGTGTTGAGCACGTCTTGTTAGCTCCGGGAAGCTCGGGACATTGCGGGTGGCAAACATTTGCGAAGCTGAGCATCTCGGGATAATTTATGTAAAGTCTAAAGACCTGTTGTACAGCAAATTTAGAGTTCTGCCAGAACCTTTTTTATAATTCACCCACAGTTGCTGTTCATATATATTACTGCAGAAAGTACAAAAGAGAGTGTCTTTAGCTTCACTTGTACAGAATCGAAAGTTCCTTATGGTCATATTCGCTTTAGCACACAGGCTTCGAGATTGTTTTCTTATATCCGAGTCATCACTCAAGGAGCTGGTAATAGTTTGACCCAAATACTTAAAATCTTGTACTTCCTCAATTACTTCACCATTCATTTTAAACCTTATATCAGCTGGCTGATTACAGCTTTTAGGATGAAACTGCATAACCTTAGTTTTTGTAACATTAAAAGAATATCATGTTTCTGCGATACACTTCGCAGACTTTTAGTAGCCGATCCAGACCTTTAACAGAGGGACTTATTAACACCATATCATCGGCATAAACTAAGTTATTTATCCTTGTGTTATCTATACAACATCCCACTGTTGCCTCATTAAGTGAAGCAATTAATCCGTCAATATACACATTAAACAGCATAGGGGAGAGCAAGGAGCCTTGTCTCACCCCGCAAGAGGAGCCAAAACACTCGGATAGTACATTGCCCCACCTAACAGTGAAAGATTGGTGGGAATACCAAAATTTCAATAAATTTAATATGTACATGGGAACCTTCCTGTCTTTTAGTTTTTTAAATAAAATATTGTGGTTCACCCTATCATATGCCTTACTTATATATCTAGGAAACAGCTATAAATAGTTGAATTACTGTCAATGTATTTAGATATTGTTTTTTTAAGTACATAGATACACAGGTCAGTTGAATGGGACCTTATATATATATATGATGAATAAAACCACGAAGGAAAGGAAACACAAAATGGTGCTCAAGCGCTTTCGTCTAATGACATCCTCAGGAACACTGAGGATGTCATTAGACGAAAGCGCTTGAGCACCATTTTGTGTTTCCTTTCCTTCGTGGTTTTATTCATCATAAATATTTTTCACGTGTTACTTTCGTGAAATAATTTTCATATATATATATATATATATATATATATATATATATATATATATATATATCAGGTCATCCCATAAGTAATGTCGTTTTTTAGATCGGAATTTGAAGGACAAAAAAAAACTCAACTGAAACTTTTTAATCTAGTATATATTTTCCATCGGAATCAATGACACTCTGCCAACGTCCTACAAGCTTTTCAATGCCATGTTTATAAAATTCACGCGGTTTTGAGGCAAAAAACGTACAAAGACTGGTGTGCAGGTCATCTAAAGAAGTATACTGTTTCTCGTCAAGATAGTTTTGCAGACTCCTGAAGAGATGATAATCTGAAGGCGCAAGGTCTGGAGAATATGGAGGATGTGGAAGTTTCTCCCACCCAAGCTCCTCAATTTTTGCAGAAGTGATCCGAACGTATGAGGACGTGCGTTGTCGTGGTAGAACAGGATTCCTTTCCGATTAACCAAAGAAGGTCTCTTTTCTTTTAGTGCAGTGTTCAATCGATCCAGTTGTTGACAGTAGACTTGAGCGGTGATTGTTTGGTTGTGTGGTAAGGTTTCAAAGTGTATTACACCACATTTATCCCACCAAACACTAAGCAACACCTTCCGAGGGTGAAGATTTGGTTTTGGCTGTGGTGTCGCTGGTTCTCCGGCACAAACCCACTGTCGACGGCGCTTAACATTCTGGTAGAGTATCCACTTTTCATCACCAGTCACTAAACGGTGCAAAAACGGATCTTGGAGTTCACGGGAATGAAGAGCTGCGCTAATGTTTACCCGCACTCTCAGATTGTCGACCGACAATTCATGTGGCACCCATTTTCCTAACTTAGGCACTTTCCCGAGTTGTTGCAAATGTCGATGGATGGTGGACGGGGATGAATTGAGTTTCTGGGCCAATTCTTCGACAGTTGTTGAACAGTCTTCTTCAAGTGCGGCTAACAGCAGGTCATCATCAAACTCAGCAGGGCGTCCAGAGCGTGCTGCATCTGTCAAACAGCAGTCACCATTCCTAAACTTTTGAAACCATCTTTGACATTTCCTCACATGCAGAATATCGTTGCCATAAACGTCCTGAATGTTTCGCGTTGCTTCAGTAGCACTATTCCCTTTTTTGAACTCGTAAAGCATTATATGCCTGATATGCTCTTCTGATACCGCCATGTATATGAGGGGTTCACATAAAGCAAAACACACGTCTTCACTGGTCAAGGTCTGTAAAGTATGTAGCGAAACACGATAGATCTCCTCTTAGATATACCTTCGGAAAATTTATGCTTAAACCGAGTAGGACTAGTTTAAACTTAATATCTCGTAAAAAACGACATTACTTATGGGATGACCTGATATATATATATATATATATATATATATATATATATATATATATATATATATATATATATATATATATATATTAGATAAAAAGCTTAGAGCCAATTTTTTCCGTCTTGCAGTTACGTGTTTTCGGGGAAAACCGAAAATTTATTTGAAGTCAGACGGAATATGAATAAAAAGATAAAAAGCCTGTTGACCTTCGTTTATTTCGTTTGAAGATTAAACGAGTTTCGTGGTTGGGTTCGCTTTTATAAGTTTCATTTTTTTTCTTTTCATAAATTGCGGTGAACCCCAAGTGAAGGAGTATGTTGTGAAGGTTTAAATATTTCCCACTCACAGTTAGGGTAAACAAGTTTTTTCTTTTTTAAGTTAATATTTTTTAGTACATATTAAAAAGGAATGTATAGAATTTGGGTAAATTTAGTCTTGTACTGTTAAAAAAAAAAAATGGTGTTTTTTTTAATAATATTTTAGTGGTAGGTTTGGGTGCCAATAGTTTACGGTTAATTCTATGATGAACACTAATTCATTTATTTAACAGTACCCCGTCATAATACAGATATTTAACAGCAGTTTAAGCCATGACGGTATTTTAAAAATTTATTCCTACAGTGTTACGTCAACAGCCTGTATTTTCGCCATTTAACGTTTAGTTCAATGAAACATTCCAAAGCAACTGCAGTTTACGTCCCCCTGACCCAAAAGGGAACACAAACTACACTAGGTCAAAGTTGGGGAACGTAAACTACACTAGGATCTTTAGGAGACATTTTTTAAATGAAGGATCACTTTAACATATTGCTTCAAAGAAACCTCTCTTTAACATATTGCTTCCCAGTGCATATCACTTTAACATATTGCTTTCCATATTTAGGATAAGGAGTACGATAAAAAATGTTCGCTTTAATAAAATAAAGGCATAAAAAGTAAATCATAACATGTTAAAATACTAGATTGAAAGTAAATTTATTAGAATTGTTGCGCTTTATGGTCACACAAAGTAAAAAATGGATTTCCGAAGAATCGGTCACGCCACATCATTTGCCACAAGTACGAGTTGAGTAGCTCCTTTTTGCAGCCTTCATTTTCTTTATATATTTAATGTAGGTTAACTGAATGCCGGTTAGGTCAACTGTACGCCCTTGACGATTGGTTAGGTTAAGTTGTGATATTTTCGTAAAACTAACGAAAATATCACGACTTAACCTAACCAATCATCAAGGGCGTACAGTTGACCTAACCGGGCATTCAGTTAACCTACATTAAATATATAAAGAATGCCCGGTTAGGGCATTTATAGCTTTGTTTACGGTCGGTAGGTTATCTTCTAGATTACCAACCTCTTTCTAACTAACCAACCTTTCTCTTTTTAACATATTGCTTCCCAGGAGGATCACTTTAACATAGTGCTTCTCGAATGCTTTGGGAAGCAATATGTTAAAGTGATCCTAAATGAATCCATCAAATAAAAACGTTTAAAACTAACGAAAATATTACGACTTAACCTAACCAATCGTCAATTTACATATATATATATATATATATATATATATATATATATATATATATATATATATATATATATATATATTGACGATTAGTTAGGTTAAGTAGTAATACAGTAGTTTCGTTAGTTTTAAAGTTTTATTTGATTAGGTATACGCGGACAAAGTTGGGGAACACAACTACACTAGGATAATTTAGGGGAACGTAAACTACACTAGGCACCACAGAGGAACGTAAACTACACTTGCTCCAACATTCCTTATCAATATACAGGCTTATTGCAATTACTCTAACAGTATCGGTGAAATTAATTTTTACTATTACTGTTGAAACAACGGTCAAATACTGTTATCTTAACTAGTGAATTTTTTTCCAATATAACAGGCATTGTAGATTTTGACTATCGTATTTGTAATTTCGAAAGAGATTGTTGAGTCATATTTTAACCACTTAACAGTAACGAAGTCACTGTAAAATCAAACATATTTACGGTTCATATCTGGGTAAAGAGTGACTGTAAAATCATTGCGGGAACTTTCATTTTTAGGTAATGTTCGCTTCCCGAGATGTGTGCAGGCGCTATTTTAACAGCAGTCATTTGCTGTTAAAATAACACGAGCGTGTCAGCATGACAACTAAAGGTCACAATTTGGTAATTTAACACTTACTATAAATATTGTACAAGTGTACAGGTTACAGTTATTCTTAAGCGGATCACCTGAAGATCAGGGTCCCCACGAAAATATCACGACTTAACCTAACCAGTCGTTAGGTCAACTGTACGCCCTTGACGATTGGCTAGGTTAAGTCGTGATATTTTCGTTAGTTAGTCTTTTAAGGCTAACTAAAGAAGGCTGGGGGTCACGATCTTCAGGTGATCCCTTAAGTCATATGTTCCTAGTCTTAAAATAAGTGGTATCTGTAATTTGAAAATTTATGGTTGTAACCTTTAAATTAACAGTTTAAAATGAGTCCTGTTACTACAAATTTTTAGTTTACAATAACTGTTTGAACAAATATCGTATACCATTAAAAATGTGGGGAACTACATCATGAATTTTATTATACTGACAGTATAGGCCCGTTAAAGTATGACATTGTTAAATTGATAAAAAGCGTTGATACTGAAACAAAAGCAAAATCCAGCTCAGATAAATATCCTCTGTAATTCGGACTTAATGGAGAATTACTGCCACAAATGACAATTATTTACTATTAATTTATAATCTATTTTAACAAGTTAGTTTTACCGAATGATTTGCATAAAATCTCAGAAAAACACTCAGAAATTAAATAAATTCGTCCTTGTATATTTTAAGTATTTTTTAAAATATTAATCTCCATTTATACCATTTATACTTTGAATAAACATTTTAAACTTGCATAAATTTGATTATTCTACAAGTTTCGTGTTCCAACTAAGGAAAAGTGGACTTAAAAAAATGGGAAAAATGTCTCAAGAAATTACTAGTATATATATATATATATATATAGATATATTATATATATATATATATATATATATATATATATATACACGAGTATCAGTATATATATGAAATGAAAAATGAAATAAAAATGAAAAGGTTTATTGGCAGACTATAGTCCATATGACAAATATTATTAATACCATGACAGTTCACATACTAATGGTAGAAATATATACAAGTGATTAGAAATAATACAGTAATGTCCAAGTTAAGTGAAGCTACAGACAGACGTTTTCGTACCAAGAATTTCATAGCTTAGAGAACAAACGGCAGGACTCATGGATAGCTTGGATAATCGGGTTGGTTGATTTTTTAATTCTTTGCATTAGACTGTATTGAGCACATCTTGTTACCTCCGGGAAGCTCGGGACATTGCGGGTAGCAAACATTTGCGAAGCTGAGCTTCTCGGGGGTAATTTATATAAGAGTCTAAAAGACCTGTTGTACAAAAAATTTAGAGTTCTGCCAGAACCTTTTGGGACTAGTATGTTTCATGGACTGCTCTCGATTTTCCTACGAAATTGCAAACAAGGGCAGTCGATGACCCTGATTTTGTTTCTGCAATCGGTTTTCTTGAGAAATGATAAAGAAAAAAAATGTTATTGGGTATTGAATAAATTTATTTACTGAAACGACGCAATACACTTCAACGTCTTTTTGAATAAGTCCGAGCTGGTGTGGCGCTTACGCCATACAAATTCACAAAGGTACGAGTGAAGTTGGTCGCGATCTGTTCCGCATCGCAGTTTGTTCGATTGTTTCAATGAATTCCACCACTCGGTTAGGTTAGGTTTCTCAAAAAAAACGATTGCAGAAGCAAAATCAGGGTCATCGACTGCCCTTGTTTGCAATTTCGTAGGAAAATCGAGAGCAGTCCATGAAACATACTAGGTCCAACCTTTTTTATAATTCACCCAGAGTTGTTGTCCATATATATTACTGCAGAAAGTACGAAAGAGAGTGTCTTTAGCTTCACTTGTACAGATTAGAAAGTTCTTTGTAGTCATATTCGCTTTAGCACAAAGGCTTCGAGATTGTTTTCTTATATCCGAGTCATCATTCAAGGAGCTGGTAATAGTTTGACCCAAATACTTAAACTCTTGTACTTCCTCAATTACTTCACCTTTCATTTTAAACCTAATATCAGCTTGCTGATTACAGCTTATATATATATTATATATATATATATATATATATGATGAATAAAACCACGTGTTTCCTTTCCTTCGTGGTTTTATTCATCATAAATATTTTTCACGTGTTACTTTCGTGAAATAATTTTCATATATATATATATATATACAGTGGCGGCTCGTCGGTAGACACTGCGGAACTGCAGCACCCCTAAATTTTTTATTTACAATTGAAATAATCAAGAACAATATAAGGATGAGCTCACTGAATAACTTTTTCAATAACTTTTGAAACTTTTATTCATTGCTCAATGCTCATCCTTTTATTTCAGTAATTATTTCAACCCATTCTTAGAGACAGCACCCCTAGAATTTTTAGTCACGAGCCGCCACTATATATATATTATATATATATATATATATATATATGCCGAAAAGGATAGAATTATAAACGAAAAATATCTAATTGGTAATTTTGGATCTTTTGTGATTACTTTTTTCAGCGAATGTGTTTCCGCAACTTTATACCATCGGTTCCAGTAGTGAGATTCACTGGACCCCACCTACTTTACGGCATGGTGTATCCCAACAACTGGAACCATTCGTGCGTGTAGTTCTTCAAGACTGGTTTTCTGTTATGAGAGCAAGTTAAAGTGATTTCTTAATCCTATTTGATTCAATGTTTATTTCGTATTCAATTACATCATACGTCCTATTCTTAAGTATTTAAATGGGTTATGTAATCCTGTCATGGCTCGGGAAATAAAGAACATAGCAATTAGCCCTTTTAATGATGGTACTATTAATTAGATAAGTGATTCGTATATCACTCAGAAACCACCTTATATACAGGGTGTCGACAAAAGAATCGTACAAATTCCATTTGAAATAAACTAAATTTGTACATTTTTTTTTGTGGGAACCCTGTATCAAGACTTAATTACTTGAATGGTTGTAGTTAGTCTTAAAACAATGAAAAAATGGTAAAATGGCGATATGAATAAAATATATTCTCGCATGAAATTGAAACGGAATCTACTGTACTTGCATAATTGTGCGCTCGGTCAAGTTAGGTTATCTACACGTAACGTTACGTCGGGTTAGGTTAGGAAGGTTTCAATGCTGTATGTGGAAACAGGTATGGATGCAGTTATAATTTATTATTTTCAGAACCTGAACAAACTTTGAACCTCGTAATATCGACATGTAGAAAGTAGAAGGATCTTATCAAATTATATTTATATGCTTTATGTAATCCGTAACAGTTGCATAAAATGTTAATGTAATTACAAACAATATATATATATATATATATATATATATATATATTTTGTGTGTGTGTGTGTGTGTGTGTGTGTATATGTGCAAAAATTTGAACTGTTCAAAAACGCAAAAAAGTTCTTGTTCATATTATCCCCTTAACCCCTTAAAACCCCATTGATCTTTTCTGAGCGAAAATGAGTGGTGTAATTGTGTAACATTAGTTAGTGGGTTAATGAATTGAAAATAATTTCGAACCTTGAAACATTCCATTCATAAACTAAGAATTAACGCCAACCGATCCAAGAATTTCTTCCTTAATAAACCGTAAATCAACAATTATGACGCATATTTATAATAAAATTTATCTCCATAAGTTTATTTATGGATTCCTTATCTGTATATTTATGAATTTTCAAATAAAATAATTAAAGCAATAATGAATAATGTTGAATTGAAGAAAACGTGCAATATTTGCAAGTAAATTTTCTTCGCTTATTGAGGCAATGTTTAAACACTGTTTAAACAATGTTTAAATAATTTTGTGATTTTTTTAACGATTATTTTTATGTTCTTGACACCAAATATGTAATTATCGACAATCATAATTTACGGATTAATCGTTATTCGTTTGTAATTTGCAGTGGGTTTTTTATTTCAAAATAGCTCATAATTAATTAAAGTGTATTATATATTTATATAATATATATATAATATATATATATATATATATATATATATATATATATCTATATATATTATATATATATATATATGAAAATTATTTCACGAAGGTAACACGTGAAAAATATTTATGATGATAAAACCACGAAGGAAAGGAAACACAAATGGTGCTCAAGCGCTTTCGTCTAATGACATCCTCAGGAACACTGAAGTATATAAAAGGTTAAGCCTATATATAGGTTACAGAAAGAAAAAGAAAAATAAATACATACATACACACACACACACATATATATATATATATATATATATACATACATATCTATATATACAAATACATACATACATACATACATACATATATATACAATAAACAGAGAAGTAAAATAATAAAAAATTAAAATTAAAACCTTAAAGGATTACCAATGAGGCGTACAGATTGTAAGAAAAAATATCGATTTTTAGCACAAGATCAAATGGATTATAAGATACAAATTTATACTGGGACTCTGCCGGTTTTAACACAATGCTGCCTATGGTCAGGTTTCGATATATATATAAAAAAAAAAAAATAAAATGCAAATTAAAAGTTAACGATTTTTAGCACAAGATCAAATGGATTATAAAAATACAAATTTATACTAGAACTCTGTCCGGGTTTTAACACATTTCTGCCTATGGTCAGGTTTCGATATATATAAAAAAATAAATGCAAATTAAAAGTTAATAAAGTAGAAGACAAGTTTACCAAAGATTTAATGTTTTACACTTCTTATCTAAGTCTGCTTTAAAGGAATTCAACATAACAGGATCGAGTTGAAAAAGACCTTTGCTTATGTTGAAGTTATTTGAAAGTTGGATAATGGCAGACTCAAGAATATTCTATTAACAATGTTGCTTGAATGGAATAAAACTGAAGCATTATTCCAATCAATACAGTGGGCTAACTCTGACAAATGGACAAAAGGGCACTGGACAACTGTCCTGTTCTAACGGAATATTGATGCTGTTTTTTATACGTGTGTGCAAATCCTTTCCCGTCTGACATTTTGTGTTTCCTTTCCTTCGTGGTTTTATTCATCATATATATATATATATATATATATATATATATATATATATATACAGGGTGGGCCGTCAGTTTCCATACATAGGAAAAAAAAAAAAAATTTATGGACAACCATTTTTATTTATATAATATGCTCTACATGGTTGCCATTGTTTTGAAAACACATTTCAATACGTGTTCCCCACTGTTGATGAACACCATTAGCACAGTTGACGTTATGCTTGTAATGGCGTTGGTGATACGTTCCTTTAGATGATTTATGTCTCGTATCTTTTCCTGATACACCATGGCCTTCAAGTGCCCCCAAAGATAGAAATCAAGGGGGGTGAGATCTGGGGATCTGGGAGCCACTCCACAGGACCACGCCGACCAATCCAAGCATCCGGAAACTGCTGATCCAAATTTTCCTATGTATGGAAACTTACGGCCCACCCTGTATATATATATATATATATATATATATATATATAGAGAGAGATAGAGAGAGAGAGAAGAGAGAGAGAGATTAAAGTATGTTTTAGTTTCAATGTTTGTTATTTTTTATATAAGTCATTTGGCGTTAAGTACAAATTAATTTTAGAATTATTGACTAGATAAATTAACTGTTGGATTCATTTTTTGATTTTTACATTTTCCTTTCTACCATTGCAGAACCTTCGGCAATTCAGGTAAACATGATGTGGAGAGGCTCGACGCGGAGCAACAATTGATGTCGTTTCTTCTAACGCGAAATAAAAAAAATGCCAGGGTCATCGGTGTCATCCTGTCACTTGTGCCATTTGCACAGCCATAACCACGACAATCTGGTTAGAACCTCTCCCTTGAGGCACTCTAGGGGGAGAACCAAATCCTCTTCCAAGTACCGGCACCATCATGGACACTCCAACGGCGGCTACAATCCTTCGAGGGAGGACGGCGGGAAACCGTTGCGGTCGAACTCCGCCAGCGCGCTCGCGAGACTCACCGACCACTCCCACTCTCTGCCCGGCAGCCGCAGTAACTCCTTATCCCGGTATCACCGTGAGGTGTCTGTTATGCCCGATGGTGGGGATACCTACGGCCGAAGTATAAGACATAGTACCAGTACGAAGTCTTTGGATTTAAATCCCCCTATCCCATCATTACTAGAAAACCGAACCACGACTCTTCCTAGGGTATCGACCCCCTTACATTCCCAAACTCAAATACACGTTCAGCCGGATATCCTCGTAAACGCCATGCCTAGATCCCGCACAAACAGTCGGTCGGGCTCTCTACCCCGGAATCCCGGGGCTCTCAGCCAGGACAACTCCCACGACTATTATATGGACATGCATCGCCAAAGGTTCAAAGAAGAGAAGAGGAAGCACAGATTCAACCTCCAGACTGTGATGCTCATTGGATGCTACACTCTTCTCGTAAGAATTTTTAACAAATCTGTTCATTTTTTATTTTATTTTATTTGACTGAAATACTGTACACGTATAGGGCGCTCGGTAGCTCAATGGTTATGGTAGCGGACTCTGATTCGTTCCCCCCTACTGGCTCCTGAGTTGGGTCGAGTTGGCCGCTTACCCTGTCATTTCTTGGGTTAAAAGTGACTCTTGGGGCATACTCACTCCGATATCGTGGGGAAATGAGCTAGCTTCCTGGCTGATTGAAATAAATCACAATCTTTTAAAAAGGATATTATTTTTGCTGTTTTACTATTTGGAATAATAAAAAAACGTTATTATAGCGAATGAGACGAAAATGTCTCTCATATATATATATATATATATATATATATATATATATATATATAATATATTATATATATAATAATATTTTTTTCACCATTTCTCTCTTTCCAGGTTATGATCGCAATAGTTGTGGGTGTTGTTTTATGTTATCAAAATGGCTGGCTCGGTCTAGGCCCATCGCAGGGAAAAATTGGTGGAGACAAAACACATATCAATAATTCTAATTCTATACAACGTGATTCTATAGATATGAAAAACAGGCGTAATCCTTCTCATAAAACTGCGAATATCGCTAACAGTAACGTTAGAACTCGATTAAGAAATACAGAAAATGGGAATGTGAATATTAATCCTTCGTTAGATCACAATGAACATTTTAATTCAGCAGGTTTGTTTCCAGCTCATGTACATCATCAGATCCCTCACAGAAGTGAAGATGATTTGAGTAACCAAAGAAACCACCCTCGTCATATTTCTAACCAGAACACTAATCGAAACCGATTACAATCGAGTTCTTCTGTAGAAGGGGTAACAATCAAAGAACATCCCAAATGCTAGGCAAAGTACTAATCCAGTACAGTTAAGCTCTCCTATAAGAGCAATAAGCAATCAAAGAAACATCCCAAATGTTAGGCAAAGTACTAATCCAGTACAGTTAAGCTCTCCTATAAGAGCAATAAGCAATCAAAGAAACATCCCAAATGTTAGGCAAAGTACTAATCCAGTACAGTTAAGCTCGCCTATAGGAGCAATAAACAATCAAAGAAACATCCTAAATGCTAGGCAAAGTGCTAATCCAGTACAGTTAAGCCCTCCTATAGGAGCAATAAGCAATCAAAGAAACATCCCAAATGTTAGGCAAAGTACTAATACAGTACAATTAAGCTCGCCTATAGGAGCAATAAACAATCAAAGAAACATCCCAAATGCTAGACAAAGTACTAATCCACTACAGCTAAACTCTCCTATAGGAGCAATAAACAATCAAAGAAACAATCAAGGCGTTAGACAAAATAATAGCCCAGTGCAGTTAAGTTCCCCTATAAGACCAATAAACAATCAAAGAAACATCCCAATTGTTAAGCACGGCACTATCCCAGTGCAGTTAAGCTCTCCTACAGGAGTAATAAACAATCAAAGAAACAATCCAAATGTTAGACAAAATAATAACCCTGTGCAGCTAATCTCTCCTACAGGACAAATAAACAATCAAAGAAACAATCCAAATGTTAGACACAATAATAACCCTGTGCAACTAATTACAGGACAAATAAACAATCAAAGAAACAATCTAAATCTTAGACAAAATAATAACCCTGCGCAGTTAAGCTCTCCTACAGGATTAATAAACAATCAAAGACACAATCCAAATGTTAGACAAAATAATAACCCTGTGCAGTTAAGCTCTCCTACAGGAGTAATAAACAATCAAAGAAACAATCCAAATGTTAGTCAAAGGAATATTCCTCATAAATCTTTGAATAATCCCCAGACCAACGTTAGTTTCACAAAACCCTCAGCTTAATCATAGGATATTTACAAACCAATCACCGGACCCAAGGCTGAGACAAAATATAGCTGGAGGTTTTGTTGACAGTTCTCTCACTCAGAGTGGCGCTCAACCACTGAAACCAACAATAAGCAACAGCGCTTCAATTACTAGAGAAAATATTAATCCAAATGTACCTTTCATCTTTCGACCTAGTATTCTATTGAATACAACCCCTAACTTAAATATTAATGATGGCGTCACTAATATTCACAACCCAAATGGAAACAGAAACAGTCAAGCAGCACCTTTTAGCAACAATTCCCCAATACGACAAGGAAATTTAGACTCAAATACAATTGCAAAAACATTATTTCAGGGGAATTTCCCATCGACGCAGGTGAATAGACCTAACTCTAATGTACCTACCTCGAACGCTAACCTGCATACATTAAATGAAAATAATAGCAATAGTAATAAAACCCAGTTCTATTCCATTTGAAGGTTCACTAACTCCATCCGTCAGCGATAAAATTTTGAATGGAGATACTGATAGCCTAACTACGCAAGAACTTCTTGACCTACTGGCGATTAGGCGAATGAGAGATTTACTGAATTCTGAGGGAAATGCGAAAAACCTTCTAGAACTGCTGCGAAATGTAGCACCTTCTGAAGATACGAGGTTAGAACTGATCAGAGAGGAGAAATTGACTGCACTGATTTCAAAGACCAACCTGAGGAAAGTCAGAATCCTAGAAGAGGAAGTGGAAGAAATATTAAAGGAACCATTACAGCTAATCCGAACACCTTTCAGATTCATGAGTTAATTCAAGCTCTCAATGATCGAACAACAGCTGAAGCAATACTAAACAGGGCTAATTTAAATCCATCAGAAACTATACATAGGCGTAGACTTGGAGTTGATAATAAAGAAAGAAATCCCACTAATACTGAAGGAAGAGAAGCAAGCTCCACAAATACTGACAGCCACTTGAGTTCTTCTCTAAACGGATTAATAAACAGGACAGTTAACGGAGCAATAATAAGATTACTTAATAGTAGGACGAGTGATCTAGAACAAGGGAATATAGACCCCCGTCTCAGTTTTAATGTAAGTGGCGTGTCTGTATTTCCTGTTAATAGCGAAGATTTGAGAATTCTTTTAGAGTCGAATCCAGCAAATGTAAAAGATAGTATTGGATCTGTGAATAATGAAAGCTTAAAGAGTTTGCAGATTTTACGGAGCTTAATTGAACTAGGTAGTGAAAGACAGACGGTACAAAGGCATATAGACCCTATTGCACCCAAAACCCAAAACATTGGTACTTTGTCCCCAGAAAAATCCCCACCAGAAAAATCAAGCTCCAGAGAACTCTCCCCTTCCAGCTCAGTTTCCCGAATTGGTGTTCCCGTTCCAGCAGCCGGAATTCACGAAGAGACAAACCCAAGTACCGTAAGACCTCTTCCAAAAGAAAATATTAGAAGGAATTCGGCTACGTCAAGAGTACTAGCGCGTAACGCCACAACAATTTCCAATCGAGGGGCTACTCCTAAAACCACTCGACAACTTTCGAGAAGGAGAAGACCATCCTCTTCTTCCGAGTCAAGGGTCAAAGAACCGGATCCTTCGTTTGCCGTGATGGTGAGAAGCGATGGTTTCTCGCAAAATTCTCGAAACAGTAAACCAATTTTTCCACCTCCTTTCCTATCTGAAAAGACAGCGAGAACGGAAAGCAGAAAGAACGCTCCATCTCCCATCAAAGAAAAGGTCGCCGTCCAACCGGGACGAAGAAGGGGCAGAGGAAGCTCTGCCGTGGTTCGTGCGTGGACGCACATGGACGCTGAGGGAACTTTGTCAAGAGGACGAGTACACAGCGATGGGTCGTTTACATTTATGAATTGTCGTCCGGTTGAAGTCTGCGATGCTGATATTAGCAAAATCCAAAGCGGTAACGAAAGAAAAGTAAAAAGAAATTAATTACCAAATCGTGGATTTTACTGAAATTAATTTAACATTTAATTAACATATAGAGGTAATATAATTATATAAACTGATAAATATTTCCTATTTTCATAAGAATAAAGACAGTTTTCATATCATTTTAACAGTCATAATCATAGAATAGCAAATTTAACAAAAAATAAAAGAAAAATATTAGTCATAATACAGGGTGTCCCAGAATTAACTATCTATTTCAATGAAATCGGACAAATTTTTTAAAAACACACTTTTATTTATGTTTATCATGTTTAATATGTGTAAAAAATGTATAAATTTCTAAATTTTTTTCATAATTTTATTTTCATAATTTTTTCATTATCTGGTCCAATGAAAGACCGTCTGAAGTCATAGAATGGCAAAGAGACTCTCCAAAGTTAACGTGTGGCTTGGAATGACCAAATCCAAAATTTATGGCCCTTCTTCTTTGCGGAAGCAACTGTAACAGGTACCGTCTACCTTGATATGCTTCGCAGTTTCTCGAACCACAGCTTCTTGATGATGGCATTCTTGATAATGTTGTGTTTCAACAAGATGGAGCACCATAAATTTTGGATTTGTCATTCCAAGCCACACGTTACTTTTGGAGAGTCTCTTTGCCATTCTATGACTTCAGACGGTCTTTCATTGGACCAGATAATGAAAAAATTATGAAAATAAAATTATGAAAAATTTTTTAGAAAATTATACATTTTTAACATATTAACATGATAAACATAAATAAAAGTGTGTTTTTAAAAAATTTGTCCGATTTCATTGAAATAGATAGTTAATTCTGGGACACCCTGTACAAAGAGCCATTATTATTAATTATATATTAAAAACAGCCTTAGTTAATAACAAAGATAATTAACTGTAAATAGAAATAAGAAATTTAATAATATTAACAAAAAATATTTTTAGTGAACCAAACTTAAAAGATAAAATATACTATATAACACGTGCCATTTACAGTTATACAGACATATTTTTTACTGATAATATAGACTTAATCTTTATAGCGAATATCTATATAAATAATATAAATAATTATCTATATTTTGTAAATGGTATACATATATATATATTTTATAGTATTATTAGTGATAAGATTATGGCCTAAATTCTTGCCTTGCATGGTATGGCTCTATATATATATATATATATATATATATATATATTATATATATATATATAATCAATGTAAATATTTATGAAATATCGCTACATAATGTGTGTATATATATATGTATATATATATATATATATATATATATATATATATATATAATATATATATATATATATATATATATATATATATATATAATCAATGTAAATATTTATGAAATATCGCTACATAATATATATATATATATATTATATATATATATATAATATAATTTGTTGGTCTGAGCATCTAAAAAATATAAAAATTATTAATATTTTCAATTCATATATTATATATATATATATGCACACGTTGTTCGTTTACTTGTACTAAAATTGTAAATAAAAAGAAAAAGATTTTTATTTGTTGAAAACAATAATAAAAATATTGTAAATAAATTTTTTATTTCCTGAAACATTTTTTGCGAAGTACAAAAAGATAATAAAATGGTATAATTTTATACACAGAAATGATTCAAGGGCTACGCTGTAAAATTTAATTGATCCATACACAGACTACTTATATTAACAAAAGTAATTGTTCCATTTTCAGGACCGATTGTGGAACGATTCATTATTAAAAGTGAATGCTCCATCATAGAAGCCGTTGGAACATCTTTCATTTTTTGGACCAATTTTGAACCAATTACATCAAAACTAATAATTAGTCCAAAATTGGTCCAGAAAGGAAATATGAACCATTTATTTTACCAAGATGTTCCAAATAGAGCAATTAAATTTTTAATATCGGAATATCGGTGTTCTGTATATGTTAATTAAATTTTACAGTGGAGAGAGAGAGAGAAGAGAGAGAGAGAGAGAGAGAGAGAGAGAGAGAGAGAGAGAGAGATTTTTGTAAGGTAATATCCAAAGCTATAATAAAACTCGTGATTAACTGACATTAAATAAATAAATAAAAATTAAGTCTGCATTTTCGTTCCAAAATAATTTGATTGATGGAGGAACTAAAACTTTAATTACAGATTTCATAAATAAAAAGAACATAAATAAAAATTTAAAAACTGTGAAGGAATTATTTTGTTGAATTGATCAAAATAATTATACTTTTATGAAGCTAAAAATACTCTCATTCACACTAATGTAAATATGTGTGTGTGTGTGTGTGTGTGTGTGTTTGCGCGCGCGCGAGTGGAGAGAGAGAGAGAGAGAGGAAAAACAAAGAAGTATTAAAATATGCTGTAATTTTTTTGGTAGATAAGTTACTTTTGTCCCATAATGCAATCAGGAAGAAATTAAAAAATCACGAGTTTGATAATAAATATCCGATTATCAGTAAAATATCTCGAGTTGCACTCTCTGACATTAATGCTCTCTCTCTCTCTCTCTCTCTCTCTCTCTCTCTCTCCTCTCTCTCTCTCTCTCTCTCTATGTTGTTAGTTCTGTTTACTGAGAGGAAATAAAAATATTTATCCGAATAGCCTTCGCACTTCGGAATTTTTCTTTCACGAAAAATTGCTTATATATATACACACACACACACACACTTTAGTAAATTTTTGTGGAAATTTTTATACTAACTTTATTGCAATATTCGCAAGTTTGGAGCAAGTGTAGTTTACGTCCCCCTGACGCGAAAGGGGACTCAAACTACACTAGGTCAAAGTTGGGGAACGTAAACTACACTAGGATCTTTAGGAGACATTTTTTAAATGAATCCATCAAATAAAACGTTAAAACTAACGAAAATATTACGACTTAACCTCACCAATCGTCAATATATATATATATATATATATATATATATATACAGTATATGTAAAGAACGACGCTTGTGTAGAAGAACGTTTCCGCACAAGATGAGGAGGGAGAACGAACAAATGAAAAATGAGGTAACCACCCGGGAATCGAACCCGGGATCTTCCGATTGCAGGTCAGATATGCTATCCACTACACCATGGGCCTCGATTAATCAGAAGTCGTAATTCTCCTACATACGACTTCTGATTAATCGAGGCCCATGGTGTAGTGGATAGCATATGTGACCGGCAATCGGAAGAACCCGGGTTCGATTCCCGGGTGGTTACCTCATTTTTCATTTGTTCGTTCTCCCTCCTCATCTTGTGCGGAAACGTTCAGCTACACAAGCGTCGTTCTTTACATTAATTATACTGTGTGTTGTTTGCAGTTAAAATATATACCCGGGTGGGCCTTTTAACTCTGACGGTTTTAATATCCTTATAACTTTTTTGTTTTTTAACCAAATCAAATAAAATTTATACACAACATATGTACATACATAAAGTTTTTTTTTCATTAAGCTGCTTTTATCTATCTGCAGAATTGACGAAATGGCGAAGAAAAACCTTTTGACGTATACGACAACAAATGCTTTATAACGAACTGTCGTATAAAATAAGCCAAAGTTATTGCGTAATTGCTAGTCTTCCAATATGCCCTGGCCCACACGCTCTCCCGAAATCACCCCTTGCGACTTTTTTTTATGGGGGTTTATTAAGTCGAAAGTCTACGCGACAAGACCAACCGACATTCATGAACTGAAACAGAGAATTCAAGCAGCTTTTGGTGAAATTACGGTCGAAATGCGACAAAAGGTGGCTTTGGAATACAGAGCAAGGCTGCCTATACTGATCGAAAATGGTGGAAATCACATTGAAGTTTATAACTAACCTTGTAAGTTTATAAAGGTAATTAAATTTATATCCAAAAAAAACTTTATGTATGTACCTATGTTGTATATAAATTTTATTGGATTTGGTTAAAAACAAAAAAGTTATAAGGATATTAAAACCGTCAGAGTTAAAAGGCCCACCCGGTATATATATATATATATATATATATATATATATATATATATATATATATATATTGACGATTGGTTAGGTTAAGTGGTAATATTTTCGTTATAAGCGGACAACGTTGTAGGGGAACGTAACCTACACTAGCACCACAGGGGGATGGATGTAAACTACAGTACACTTGCTCCGCAAGTTTGTTTACAATGTGTTGATAATAATAATAATAATAATAATAATTATTATTATTATTATTATTATTATTATTACCATTATTATTATTATTAAAGTCTTAATGTGTTCCTTGTACAAACATACACAATAATATTTCATATATATATATATATATATATATATATATATGATACACACAGACCGTGCATGGAACAAGGAACTCTTCTGGGAAAATTAAATCCACTATAGTCCGAATAAGTAATGGTAAATGACAAATACCATAGTTTTTCTTTTTCATGATGCAAGCCCGACGTGGGCAACGGGTCTCTCGCAAAGAGGTCCCATAAATATAGCTTCCCTCACCAGCTATCTGCAAAGCAGACAGGATCCAGCTTTGGGACATGGATCTAGGGTCCTGTCTGCTTTGCAGATAGCTGGTGAGGGAAGCTATATTTATGGGACCTCTTTGCGAGAGACCCGTTGCCCACGTCGGGCTTGCATCATGAAAAAGAAAAACTATGGTATTTGTCATTTACCATTACTTATTCGGACTATAGTGGATTTAATTATCCCAGAAGAGTTCCTTGTTCCATGCACGGTCTGTGTGTATCATAAAAAACTCAGGGAACCATTCTGAGTTCATTCCCATATATATATACTGTATATATGATGAATAAAACCACGAAGGAAAGGAAACACAAAAAGGTGCTCAAGCGCTTTCGTCTAATGACATCCTCAGGAACACTGAAGTACATAAAAGGTTACGGCCTATATATAGGTTACAGAAAGAAAAAAAAGAAATAAATAAATAAATAACATACACACAAACATATATATATATATATATATATATATATATATATATATATATATATATACATACATATCTACACACACACACACATATATATATATATATATATATATATATATATATATATATATATATAATATATGCAATAAACAGAGAAGTAAAAATAAAAATTAAAAATTAAAGGATTAACAAAGAGGCATACAGATTTGTAAGGAAAAATATCGATTTTTAGCACAAGATCAAATGAATTATAAAAATACAAATTTATACTGGAAATCTGCCCGGGTTTTAACACTTTGCCTTTTATAGTCAAGTTTCGATATATATAAAAATAAAATGAAGATTAAAAGTTAATAAAGTAGCATACAAGTTTACCAAAGATTTAGCGTCCTACCCTTTTTATCTAAATCTGTTTTGAAGGAATTCAAAACAACAGGATCGAGTTGAAAAAGACCTTTGCTTATGTTGAAGTTATTTGAAAGTTGGATAATGGCAGACTCAAGAATATTTCTATTAACAATGTTGCTAGAGTGAAATAAAACTGAAGCATTATTCCAATCAATACAGTGGGATAACTCTGACAAATGGACAAAAAGAGCACTGGACAACTGTCCTGTTCTAACGGAATATTGATGCTGTTTTATACGTGTGTGCAAATCCTTTCCCGTCTGACCTATGTAAAAGGAATCACATTGTTTACACCCAATTTTATAGATAATGCCTGAATTATTGGTAGTGCTATTTTTTACTATGATATTTTTCACAATATTGTTATATGAAATACTACATTAATATCGAAAAGTTTAAGTACATTAGCAATGCTTAAAAAGCCCGGGAAAAATGGAAGTACTAAAATATTTTTTGACAAAGTACGAGTGTTATTATTGACACGATAGAAAGTTCGTTTTGCCTTGTTGAGACAAGATTCCATAAACGCAGATGGATAACACAGATCACTTCCAATACCGTTGATTTTTTCCAATTCGGCATCGATGTATTCCGGACTGGCGATCCTAAGGGCGCGGAGAAACATTGATGAAAAAATGGCCTTCTTAGTGGGGGTGTCATGACCCGAGTAAAAGTGTACGTAGGACAAATTGTTTGTTGTTTTCCGGTAGATACTAAACTTAAAACCTGGGCTTTACCTATGTACACGCACATCCAAAAATGGGATTGAATTGTCTTGTTCCACTTCTAAAGTAAACTTAATGGAGGGGACTTGATCATTTAACTGAAGGAGGAAATTATCCAGGTCACGATTCATGGGCCAGATACACAAAATATCGTCGACGTACCGCAACCAAGGGATGCCAACCCCCAGGATTCTCGGAATGTAAGTAATTTCGAAAAACTCCATATAAATATTGGAGAGGAGGGGCGATAAGGGGTTGCCCATGGCCATCCCAAACACTTGTTGATAATACAACAACAAACAATTTGTCCTACGTACACTTTTACTCGGGACATGACACCCCCACTAAGAAGGCCATTTTTTCATCAATGTTTCTCCGCGCCCTTAGGATCGCCAGTCCGGAATACATCGATGCCGAATTGGAAAAAATCAACGGTATTGGAAGTGATCTGTGTTATCCATCTGCGTTTATGGAATCTTGTCTCAACAAGGCAAAACGAACTTTCTATCGTGTCAATAATAACACTCGTACTTTGTCAAAAAATATTTTAGTACTTCCATATTTTACCCGGGCTTTTTAGGCATTGCTAATGTACTTAAACTTTTGGATATTAATGTAGTATTTTCATATAACAATATTGTGAAAAATATCATAGTAAAAAATAGCCCTACCAATAATTCAGGCATTATCTATAAAATTGGGTGTAAACAATGTGATTCCTTTTACATAGGTCAGACGGGAAAGGATTTGCACATACGTATAAAACAGCATCAATATTCCGTTAGAACAGGACAGTTGTCCAGTGCTC